>JAYESA010000013.1:146015778-146615778 GCA_036927795.1 Iris macrosiphon | reverse complement strand
TCACAACAATATCATCTCATGACAAGGATCACCGTATACCAATCCATGTAACCATCATGCCAGGAATCAAATATCTAAATACAAAATACATGTAACATAGAGACTATCAAATAAAAAAACTATCAGATAATATACTCGCCTTTGGTCCTGAGAAAATAGTATGACTCGGTGTCCGAACAAGTATCACATAGACCTATATATGAAATATCTTGTCATTTGGGTGTGAAAAAGTAATAAATAAGCTAAAATGCACTAAAATATGATTTTTTAGGTCAAGGCTAGGTCACACTAGCTAAACTAGGTCAAACGAGGTATTATCTAGATTTCTAGGTCTATAACTAGCTTCTAGGGTGATTACTAGTCCATACTAGTAGTTACTAGGTGATACTAGGTCTTGGTTAGGTTCTAAGCTAATATCTAGCTATACTAGGTCATTACTTATGATACTAAGTCATCTTAATATTTATAACTTATGATATTTATATAATTACAATATATGTATATCACTATAGAATTATATACTATATACAACACTCCTCACTTAATCCTAGATACTAGCTTACCCTTTACTTAGACCAATATTGATACCTAGCCATAACTCATTCCTAGTACCAATACCCACAAAATAACTCACTAACTGAACCTCACTTGACAATTAGTTATCAACTCACAATACCTATACCCATTTATATATATATCCTAGGATACCAACACCTGACTGAACTCAAAACCACCTGATACATGGTTATAACAATTGTTAGTTCAGATGCCCGATATTCCTAACCTTATACCAACAACAACCTCCACAAGCCCACTTCACATCAGCACCTATACCGCTGCTGCTATTGTGATTCTTACTAAACCCGACCCCCAACCTAATACCTGATACAGTACATCCTAATTGAATAATCTCTCACAAAACTGTATATCACACATCAACATACACAAGCTTGCTTGTTATCAACAGCAACTGCTAATGCAAGTTGCAGTTCAACTTAAACTTTCTAATTGCTGACTTCCCAAACTGCCTACACTGGTTGATACTCTGCATAGCCTCCCTGCAATGCTACTTGTGCAGCCTGCTCTTTCCAGCACCATATAAACAACCAGACAAAAATTGAGCCTGCACACCATATAGTCCACTCTATAATACTATTATAACATAAACACATTATCAAACAACCATACACAAATATATTACATCAACACCAAAACTAGCCTAACTCCTAACCAATTACCAATACACAAATCAACTATAACCCCATAAAAAATATATTGTATGCACTCTCCATATTACAGATACTAACATGGGCAATATGCCAAACACCTTACACAAGCCTTGATACTCAATGATACATTACTCCCAACTAATGATACCACCCATATATATATATATATATATATATATATATATATATATATATATATATATATATATAACAATTAGAATAACCATATTTAATGCAATTAAAGAAATTTAGCCTATTGACACTCCATGCAAGGGAAGGTTCCAATTTTATCCTACTGGATCAGGATCATGATGTATCCCAATGTATCATGATGCATCCTACTCATTTTCAATTATGGACACGTATCTAGCCCCACGCTACCCATACAAGTCTAATTAGACAAAATTGGTCTCATGACACACACAATTGATGCATCAATCTCAGAATTCTTCTAAATTGGACACAAAAACCTATGTAGAAATCACAATAAAGGACAATTGGACCTAAAACTTTTTTTATAGGTATTCCTAAGCCATGTGAGGGTTCCTAATGATCCAATGCATGAATTATAGTCTAAATTATAGCGAAAATCATAATTTTACCTATTGGAAGATGGATTCCCAATGAATTGCTCTAATGGATACAATTAGGACACAAGCTTCTAACCAATTACTCTTTCTCTAAGTGCTCCTTGCATTCCAAGCTTTAATGCTCCTTAGAGAATGAGAATGGAAGAGAATGAGAGTAAATTTGGGTAAATTTGGTGGAGGGATGAATCAATTTGGGGAAGAACATAATTGGTGATCTAAATTTAGAGTAAAATAAAGTGGAGATGGAGAAACCCCCTCCTATAGTGGCCAACCTCATTTTCCCTCTCCCAAGCAACATACAATATCCAATATACCCCCTACTAATTAGTTATGATATTTAATTAAGGAGAGCTATATAAGGAAGCTTCTAATCTAATGAAAATTAATTCTAATCTCTTTAATTACTAAAAGGAATGAGTCTAATGGGTCGAGCCCAATATTGGGCTTAATGTGTCATGACAAGTTCTAATGGGTCCACTAATATCAAGTCTAATTAAATAGGCTAGCCCACTAACTAATAAATAAATAATTAACAGCACAAAATATAAATATTTAATCACTAAATATAAAATATGCTAAATAATAAAAATATCCTCATCTAGAAATGTGGTAGTGACACTATCAAAATAGTCATTCCGAGCCAAGTACTGGAAAACATTGAAAGACTTCGGGATCTTTGTTGAGCCGTAATGGTAAATAAGAAGGAAATACATCAGCTCGTAGAGCCCTGGTTTGGAAATGTAATACATCATCTCGCGGAGCCGTAATAAGACATCAGCTCGTAGAGCTGTGGTAAGACATGGAAATAAAGAAGAGAGTTGCATCATTGCGAATAAAATGTTCACAAGGTTCTGTATGGTTCCTGCGAACAGTGCGCCAGGGCATCGGGGCCGTGTCGACCTAGGCTGGAACCCGGGTAGTCAGCTAGCAATATAAGCACGGAAGAGTGGGGCACTTGTAGTGGGGCTAACTACACACGCTGCAACGACCGTTGTCTGCCCAGACTACTGTCCATAATGGCTTGTAGGCCAGCAATATATGTTCATATAAATTAAGTTAAGCTCGATTGCGGCAATTCGTGTGCGATTCATTGCATTAAAACAAGTAATTTGAATATAACACACTTGAACAAACCGAGTATAATGTATTTGAACAATCTGAGCAACAAAGCAAGTCTAAGTATCACTAATCTGAGATATCGTTCACCTGAGTTAGAAATACGCCCGTGGCACTTGTGTTTCTTAGGCTTGTACGACATTACACCCGTTGATGACTTTTTGATTCGACAAAATCGTGACGTGACATGTATCAAACCCAAATACTATACTCAAATGCAAACTAATAACCTAATATCCTAGGGTTTATCCCAATATTAGAATCTTAGGTCAAATATATACTAACCCATCATATTTAGTATGAAAATCCTCAAAAAATTTAAAGGAATTGAATGAATAGGATAAAACTAAGAAACATATAATATAGGATACATTAAATACAAGAGAAAACTTTAATTTTATTCACAATGGCAATGTGTACTTGCATTTATTTCAAGTCCTAACCTTGTATCTCAACACCAGCTCCTAGACCTAGTTCTTCCTTAGGTCCAACTCATAGGAGAAAAGATAAGAAGAAATAAAGAAGGAAAGAGTAAAATAAATGAGAGAGAATGAGAGTTTAAATAATAGATGAGGGTAACTTGGATCCATTAATGAGCTGCTAAGTCACTCATCAATTCCCCTAGCCGATCTCAACCCCTTATAGGAAGACCACATAACCAATAGGAAAATGACTTGCCATGTCAGTAAGGCTAACTCTCAGCAGCCGACAAGCAGTATACTGTTAGATATTGGAAATATAATATATTCTTAGAAAAATTCTAATTTTGGGGGATTTAGATCATCTGGCCCTACTAATAAACCTAGAAATGCAAAATCAGTAGGGTCAACCCCAATAGTAAGTACCACAAGGAAGACTTGAAGAGGAAGATAAAAAAAACAAATTATAAACTAGTAAAAGAATAACATGCAGTCACAATCAAGAAAATAATACATAGTGGCTTGAGTCACAATATGAGATCCATAATCTACTTCGAGACAATAGCCCACCCTATACCAAACAAAGACAAGGTACTATGCTAAGACAACGTACATTCGTAAGACTACTGGCATATGTAATAATATAAATCAAGTGATTTAATAAAGCGGCCAGACAAGTCCTACATTTGCTATATTGTATGTGGGTTATCCTAGTTAATATGCAATAAGAATTTGTCAATAGTGCACTGCCTAAGCAGGACTGGTCAAGCTATAATAATAATAATAATAATAATAATAATAATAATAATAATAATAATAATAATAATAATTGGTAATCGTCCTCGGTACCTCTGAGAAGGCAGTCATCGAATCGGTGATATGGATATAATATAACAATTCCAGTGCTCCTATAGGACAAACAATAGCTCGGTACCATGAATATAATAAATACTTTACTCCAAAAATATATGGATATACTATAATATATGTGGATGTCAAGTAAGAAAAGCACGAAAGCAAGATCCTTTACCCTCCCCATGATTCATGTGTTTTAAGCTAGTTATTTAACCCTACCATTTTATGAAAAATCAGTATTATGGACACACGACAATTCTCTTTAGATATCGTATGAAGTACGTGTACGTTGGGTGCAGATCTACACTAGTTCCCGAGTGTTCCAACCTAGATTTATCCTGAGCGTAAATGCAACATACCAAAAAAATTCTATACCTATTCCACGCTACAACGCTGACCTACTACATGTGTATATGTTACGTCCCAGAACCAGAATACTGGAAATTGGGGGCAGACAACGGCTAGCTACGTATACTCAGAGCACACCAGTACCCCGAATATACGGTAAAGCTGTAAGACAGAGGGGGTTAACACTATAATCCATCAGTTAATTCTAGGTCAAGCGGTCCTAGGTGTCTCAACCACAAGAAAATAACAATATACAATAAATATGATCATCGGGAGTAAAATAATAAAGCGTCCCAAACCAAATGTACAAAGATGATCATGAAGCTAGTAATACAAAATAAAGTACTAGCAAGAGTATAGTCATACTGTTTGCCATTTAAATCAAAAAGGAAGACTAATAGAACTTGATTTGATTAACAAACTAGAAAATACAAAGAAGAGTCTGAAGAGACAATCTAAGTACAAATTAATTTTGATCTAGGGGGTGACGATGGAGAGTTAGGAGTGTAGCAACTCTCTTTACTCCGTGGATAATCCGGACGCAGAAGCTTCTCTCCTTGGTTTTAGTGTGAATCCGCAGATAGATCGACCTAGTATGGGTGTGGTACATTGCTATTTATAGCCTCCATATGGACGTGATGCTGATGTCGCATCTCCCCATGCTTGGTGGCCGCATGAGACTCCTTCAGTAGAATATTGCCGTGACGGTAGCCACATGGTGTGGATAAGCCGCAATGTGGGTTTGGTTAGGATTTTCTGTTTAAAGAGATCTTAAGGCTGTTATGTGCATAACTCGGTCAATTTGACACTTAGTCGACACTAACTATGCGAGAAATCGTCTTTTGTCATAACAAAAAAATTTGTGAGTCGAGAGCCGCATACTGTTGTAGTCGCATAGAAGCTCTCGTTGGTCTTAGTCGAAATGACCCTCTGGCTGTATGTGGATGAGGCTGTATAGGTATTAAAGCCGCATGCATCCTCTTGTTTGGCCTTGGTCAGGTGGACGCTCTGGCTACATGATGTCGAGGCCGCATGGGTCTTTGAAGCCGCATACGTAGGACACGTGGTATGGCCTGTCTGTCGAGACAATTAATGCACTGATATGACTTATCTTTTTCTGAGTCGTCGTCTGCACTGATTCTGAAGCATCTCAGGGTGAGAAGTTAGGTGTTAGAACTTCTGACATACATCAAAATCTGTGTCAGGAGGTTTTATACGACCGCCCTGCTATGTGGTCATTCAGGCCGCATATGGGAACTGCATGGAGTTGAAGCCGCATGGAGCCAGAGACACATGGGACATATGGAGTCGGGAACGCATTGGGGCAGAGATGCATGGATCGCATGGAGTCTGGGATGCATTAGTCCAGAGACGCATAGATCTTTTATCATTTTTTGCATTCGTGGCATTTGAATAGCTGTATACTGGCGAAAGTAATTATGACAAAACTGTCAGTACGGATTCCAATCAGCGGTGCAGGATTCGAGGCGATCAGAATGACTGTCTATTTTTTTAGAGTCATAAATTCTCTGATGTGACTATAGGGACGATGCATCACAGGACGGTATGCGTCTAGGGATGTCATACGTCCGTCGATGTTATGCGTCTGCCACTGTTATGCGTCCACCATAATTTATGCCTACCTTACTTATTGTTGACTATAAACTAGAGCGCATGGAGAGATTTTCATGCTTCTATAAGACCCCTTCAAAGTTTATAAACTTGGCTAAGTCTAGAATAGTTTGAATAAGAAACATAAATTTAGCACGCATTCACTGTCTGTTTTTGTCTGGTTGATGCATGCTGTGATCATCGCATGGAGAGCTCAGCCATGCTGTCAAATCTGTATTAAATAGTGAGATCTTATTCTATCTTTGAGTCGGTCTATTGGGATCCCGAGCCATCTGATAACACGGAGCCCAAGGCGTCGGAAGACGGGTGCTCAACCCTGAACGAGTTCCATTAAATACGAATTTTGGGGACCTAGCCGCTGCTGTTCAAAGCCAGCTAGATGCGATTTTTTCTTCCGACAGGCAGAAACAGATTGCTGAGCAGGGCAATTTTTTTCTCCTGAGTCAAATGACTTTAGGGACGGCTGCTACCGGGAAGGGTCATACCTCCAAGAACCCCTACTTCCTGTTTGGCGATGCTCTGACCTTGTTTGCCCCCGAATTGGGAAGTTCAGGGAGGATTGGAGCTTTACCCACGGTGGGACAAAGATGTTCGTACCTCCATTCAAACGTCATATGCCTTTATTATATTTCCACATAATGATGGGCAGGAGAGGGATGGCTTGGAATTTGATGCCTGAGCTACAAGGGGTTCTTACCGGCAAGATTCGGGCGGGGGGCATCAAATCAAGGGGGCTTTCTCTTGTTACAAGGAGTCGCCCTCTTATTATTCTACTGGGTTAGCACCCGGCATCGTTAGGAGTGACTTGGGGCCGAACCTTGATGTGTATGTCACGGATACCTTCCTTTACGTGGTCGCAAAAAGGGTGCATACCCACCGAGGTAGCTGCGAACCCTTGGTTAGGCCTATTACACTCTTTCTTAGCATCGACTGACCAAGTGGGTGTTGAAGCACTATGAGCAAGAAATATGTGTCGTTGATATTTTCTTTGTCGTGAGGGGCACTTGTTACGGCCTATTTACGAACCGTTGCCTCTTTCTCGCTCTGATGCAGATGTATAACTGCCACACGGAAACTTTCTTCACCCCTAGCGGGGAGATGGGGTTGGCCTTACATGAGATGCATTCAGTATCGAGGCTTTCCTGGGGTGAGGTGCCTTATGAGAAATATGCTCCGAGCAATGACAAGCTGGAGGAGTTTGAGAAGGAGAGTCCAGGATTTTTAGCTGTATATCAAGAATTGCTTTGCCATCATAGCTTCTGCCAGAGAGAGTATAAGGAAGATAAGGCTTCTGAGGGGCCTATCCCGCACATCACTGTCTAGATGCATAATCTTTTTTTAGAGGCACCTGGATCGGACAAGGTTTATATTCGGGCGCCATGGTCCCAAAAGGATGTCGCGGCCTCAATCCGACAGTATCGCGAAAAGTTGGTTGAAGGTGAGGAATTAAGTTATTTCCTTATGAAAACTCATGAGTTATACGACAAAGCGTTGCTGGCGGGGTACTTGATGGTCTGGCTGCACAACTGCGTATTTGCGGGAGGTCAGGCTCGATTGAAAGAATCAACCACAATCTCATTCTCTCGGCTGTGCGACTAGATTTTGGTCACCCACTTGCGTTACTACCAGGGATGGTTTATTGTATCCATCGAGGCCTTCGACGATTTTTCGAAAAGGTAAAATGCCACAAAGGGGCTGGAGAATTCAACAGGGTAGAGTTACCCTATCATTTCCAGATGGGTTGGCTTCTATTGCACCATCGCTCCCTGATGTGTCCCGGTACCCAGAAAGGGATGTTAGAGGGAGACGCCTTTATCCGTTATTATCGAAGGATGAAGTGGCATCATGAGGACATACCCTCATGTTAGAGGGAGCTCGCCCATCTGAATGGCTGGACATTTTTCATGACGATTCCAGAATTCACTAAGGAGGAGAGGAGTATCATCCATCAGGATAGCGATGCTGTCGGTCGTCGATTGTTAGTGACCCTCTACCGCTGGCTCCTTGCCATTCGTCTTTCTCACTTGGTATATCAAAACTGGGTGAAGGTTTTCCTGGAGCCCTATCTTTCCAGTCGGTTCGCCCGTCAATTCGGATATAGCCAACTTTTGCTGGAGACTCCCAGCGCCTCGTTCGGGACTGTTGGTGGTCTTCTCGATGGTGCTCAAGCATGGCGTTATTATACCGTTGTTGGTACAGAGGTGGAGTTTGGGTTGCCTGCAGCTAATATGGCATCGACCCTACTGTATGTTGCGGGCCTTTTTTATTGCACAGTCAATATGCCGCCAGCGGGCTATATCCCGGAACAGCCTATTTAGCCAGTACCGTCTTTGCACCCCCGTATATAAAAGGTCGATGAACGCCTAATAAGGGCCAAAGTATAGCTCAGCCTCTGCTAGTTGACTCAGATCCGACATCCGAAGAGGGGAATTCTCCAGACGATCTTCCAACTCCTAAGCTGAAGTCCACGGTGGCTCGCCACCCTGGTCATCCCAAGAAGGTGCGAGTAGAAGTAGCCCCAGGGCGGGACCCGTCGGAGAGTTAGACCCTGACGGAGAGAGCTTTGTGAGGGAGGAAGTAGGACCCCTTGCATTGGTGGTATCAGATCCAGACTCCACTTTGGATGCTCTAGCAGTATCCGTAAATCCTCTTAGTTTAATTCTTTCTGGTCCTTCGTATAAATACCTTGGTTTTGGTATTTTTGATGATTTACAGATGTAAGGGAGGAAGGGCCGTCCTCGGCGGTCGACGATGGAGCCAGGGTCTCTTACGCAGAACCGGAGGAGGGACGACCTCTTTCGAGTCTGAAGTTGCCCCTAAAGAGCTCATCCCTGATGATCTGGGTGGTCATATACTTGAAAAGCCATCAACGAAAACCTACCTCTCTCCAAGTCTTGGGAGGTAACTTAAGTGCTTTGGAGGTGACTCCAACTGTGGTGGGTGAGCCTTCAATCATGTTATCTTCTCCAAGTACGCTATTTTTCCGTTTTGCTAGAGATAAAATTTCCTGGCTTGAGTTTTCCATTCTTCCAGTAACCCTGCCCCTGAGTAGCTGTGATCCTGCATGCAGTGACTCCCTTCTGCGAATAGCAAACCTAGCTGCCGAGGAAGGTATAGAGAAGGAGGGGGAGATGGACTTATTCGGAAGAGGTCTATGCCTTTTCCCCCTCTAGCTAGGAATGAAGAACCCCCTGTTTGGTCTAATGTGGACATGGTAAGATATGACTCTGTAGGGGAAGTGGAGAGACGTAGTTCAGAGAAAATATGGATTTGAACTATTCGTTTCTATTACGAACATCCCAATGGGAGATTTTTGGTGGACCTATTATTTGTTGCGCACGTCTGAGTGCAAATAATAAGTTTGAAAATAATCCCTATCAGAGGTAATATGGACACGATATATTTTGTAGATATTAAGGATATCCGGCTGGAAGATTTTGGTGGAACCATTACCCTTTTGCGTACTTTGGGGTGTGAGTAGTAGATTCGAGATGAACCCTATTAGAGGTAATATAGATGTGATAGATTTTGTGGACCCATTACCTTTTGAGACAAGCCCTGCCAGAGGTAATATGGATGTGGCATTTTTTTCGACTTATCACCGCTACATACCTTAGTGAGTATGGGTGATAAATGGAAATATGTCACTCCCCAGTCCCAAAATATGTAGGACTAGGAATACGTAACATGCCAGCTACGCATTCGACCAGACTCCGGTCTGACTCGAATACGTATAAGCTGTATTATAATGGTCACTATCTAAATAATCAAGTCAATATAAATATCTATGCCTCAATCCACAATGAACAGAATACACAAGAATGAGCTACATGTGCTAAAGTCAGCTTCCCAGTAACACACAAACTCGAATAGACTCGAGAAAGAAATATGAGTCTATAAAACTAGGCTACATCAGCAGATGAATAAACAATATAAATAAATAACCATAACTCCGGTAGATATGATATAAGTACCTGATACCAATGCCTGCAAGACAAGAAACTCCAAAGGCTCCATAATCATCTATGCTGCAAAAACTGGCAGGGAACCAGGTCCTCAGAGGGACGTAATAAGGTACAAGAAAGAGCAGGCCAAAAGTAAAATAATATAATGCCACATACTCAAGGGTAAACTACTGTAACCATCTATATGATATACATGTGAGAGAATCTCCCGTACTCAGGCTGAAACCACTACAGGCTCTGTGTCGAGGAGCCCATAGCAGCAAGTAGTACCAAGTCATCAGTATAGGTGCCAAAGATCTGAGACAGAGTCCAAGGCACCTCTAGTAGTATCACAATTCCAGTATATGTGCCACAGCACCTCTAGTAGTATAGTATATATATCAATAATCAAAATGTAGTATGGTGTGTCTCTCCCCACCCAATGTAACCTCACGTCTCATGTCTATAACGTCTCATGTCCATAACACGCAAGATCATGACCTCTAGCTAGTACAACGAGTCATAGTAATATCCACATAATATGCAAGTCTCATATCACAAATCCTCTAAGCCTATACAGAATTACCATGAATAACTCAAGAAAGATTCTGTCACATAAAATAGTATCAAGTGTCATAGGGTATGGCGTACTTGGTAAAGCAAGCACGTAAAAATAGGATCGTGGAATCAACTCTCTAAGTGACGTTACTCGATTTCGCGTACGGCATCGACACCCGAATCTTGTTAGGATGCTAAGCAGCATCTCACGGTCCTAGGGTAAACACACACATCACACATATCAAGTAACTATAATAACTATATAAGATAATAAAGGCAAGGAACTGTGATACATCATGGCAAGGAACACTTACTTGGGTTCTGAACTCCGTCAACTGCTCCTGGGAAAGTAAAATCTGCACGTACATCTCCGGATACTGAAACAAACATCACTATTATTCTCAGAATACTTAAAATAGTTAGGATTGACTACCCATAAGTCCAATTTGGACACAGGGGCAAAATTGACTATTTTAGGTCAAAGCGGGGTCCACATGTGGCTTATTTTGCACCAAAAAATGTGTCAAGATAAAGTTATCTAAATTCATCAAGCTCAGTATCTACGAATCCAGAATAATGGCACGAACCCAACGGAACATCCAAAACTGGATTCTGATGAGCCGATGTCACGACCCGCACCCGGTTTAGGGGGCACGAGAGCGTGGGTACGTCCAGCCTACGCCGCAGCATCGGCGGTAGAACGCTGTCTAGGTCAAGTACTATATAAACAATCTCACGCTAGTATCCAACTCCATAAGGAGACGTGGATATCATAAAATAAATCTAAAAATACTCAATCACAACTACAGCATGATAGGAAATAAAGAAATAAGAGAATACAACACAAGTCTAGTGACACAAAAAATCATACCTGCAATCTGTAACATCCAATCCCCAAGTGTATTAGAAACCAGTCCACTAAGGTCACAGTCTGGAAAAATATTTTCCAGTCAGGAAGGAGCAAAGTACATCTCTAAATAGCAGTTCTATATAAATGACATAAACTATGTAGCAGTTCTAGATGGAAACATACCAGATGCATGTATAGGTACGAGAAATGTACAATGAAAGAAATACTGGAATTACTGTAAGTAAATGCAAGAAAAGAATAATATGTCAACGAGCAAGAATCCTATGACTAAGTGTGTGAGTACTAGCTTTAACATGTGATCGGCTTGGGAACTTGATCAGGCTGGTTACATGTGATTAGCTATGATTCACGAAGGTCAGGCTAACCGTTGGTTAGCTATGATGCATGTAGAGGTCAGGCTAATCACACGTAACAGCTATGAGGCACTGAGATGGTCAGGCCGCACCCGACGTGAGACGTGGGGTGAGCTATGATGCATGAAAAGTTGGGTATGATCACATATCTATACTAAAATACTCCCCACCCCCGACTGGTATAGTAGATCCAATCATGGTACGCTATGGCACGGGATTCCCTAGGAAGGTAGCAAATCTCCCCGGGAATCAGTGTTTGTACATGCACAAGATAACAAGGAAAACAAGTCTTGTACAAGCTACACCATGAATAAGGAATAACATCTCATGACGAGATCCGTGTATACCAATCCGTGTAACCAATGTGTCAAGAACATGGATATTTACACTAGATACAGTGAACATAGGAGATATCATAAATTAGAAACTAATCAGAGAATGTACTTGCCTTTGGTCCTTAGCTGGTGAATACCGAGGTCCTGTTCCAGAATATCGTCTGGAGGAACCAACAGTCCTAAAAATATATAATAACAATACAATATTTGCATCAGAAGCTATACTAAACACACAAGAAAATACTAACTCAGGGGCTATGTCAGGCATGGGACTCAGTCAACTAGGGTCGTCTATTAGAGACATAGAAGTGTACACATTATACTAACATATACATCAAATACATTTGGTACGAAAATAGATAAGTGTATTTATATATACCTTAAGTAATATTAATACTGTATGTTTTAATTACAATTAGCTACTAGGAAATACTTTACACAAGGTCTATTCATAAGAATAAACCAAATTAGAATTTTACTATATTTACTAAATTCCAAATACAATGACTATGCTAATACATGCATTAAATTTATACTAGTATATATACTTTTTATTAAATCGATCTTATATATATAAAAATAACCAATATGTATATATATCAATCCAGTTTTATACTGTATATATTTATATACCAAAATATGTTTATACATGTATATATATATAGGTACACATATTTATACCAAAAAGTATTAATTTAATATATACTTTACCAATATAATTATACCAAAATATATATTACGCTACATTTATTTATATATGCCAAATTATGTTTTGGTTAAGCATATACCAATTAACAATTACCAACCTATACTGAAAATACAGATATACATATATATACCAATTTTTATATATATTAAATTATACTAGGTATATATATATATACAAATATATGTATATACATACCAATTAATATATACGTAATATATACTAGTAGGTTGATTTATAATTAATTGAATTAAGGCTAGCTATTATTTAATCTATGAGGGACTTGGAAGAAAAATACCCTTTTTAGAAGCCCACGTCCTCTCTCAAATTCGAGGGACCCACTATAAGAATACCACATAAAACAACAGCAACCAAGCAACAATTCCGACCGATAGCAGAGGCGAGGCCTTCGACTGGTGCGAAGGTCCGGACAGAGGGACTTCTCTCTGAGTCAGCCGAGCGACGCCGGGGAACGAGCCTCCTCCACATCTCTTCAACCAGTTGGTTTGCAGTGATCTGAGAGTTTTGGGGAGGTTCGGAATCAAGATCTGGAGCTCCCTTCATGGCAGATCTGATGGATGGCAGCTTCTCTTGTCGCACCAAAAGGCTCGGGGTCCATGATGTCTACTACTACTACTACTATTATGGATGAGCGTAGTATTAGGGATCAATATTGAACAAGGATGAGTCTGCAGATTACTAATCATGTACATAACCTGCATTTTCAATATTCAGATTCCTCTGATACATTCCAACGAATAGAAGGTGGATGGACTGAAACTGAGTAATCATGGCCATTGTTGTTGTAGTGATTTCCACCCACTGATCGACAGGGCAAATGGAGGAGAAGGTGATGGAACAACGAGCCAGTAGGGAACTCGTAGGAGGAGTTGGAGTAGGCGGACAGAGGGTCCCTACTCCATTGGGCTCAGGCTTCCTCCCCTTCATCCTGACGAAATCCTCCTCAATTTTGTCGAAAGAGAGCGACACAGGAACAAGACGACGCAGCAGGCGGCGGCAGCGACGGATCCAGACGCAGCAGGCGGCGAGCACAAGGCCGACGACGCAGATGAGGTCCCGAAGGAGGTCGGCAAGGATGACGACGTTGGAGTCGACGGAGAGGGGCTGTGGAGGGTTTGAAAGAGGGGAAGGGGCTGTGGAGGTGGGGATGGGAGAGTGGCGCCGTGCCGGAGCTTTGAGTAATGGCCGGAGTCGAGCAATGAGCGGGGTGCAGCAGCCGCTAGGGAAGATGGCCGGGAAGAGCTTGGCCGGGCCGGTTACAGCAGCTAATGTTCTCATGGCTCCTTCTTGCCCCTTCTCTCTATGTCTTCTCTAATGGGCATGAGCATTGCTTGCTATATATATGTGGAAGCCAAGTAGTATATTATGGAGAAGGTGAAGGAAGGGAAGAAGAAAAATGAAGAAATGGAGAAAAGAGGAAGAAGAGGGATCTACGGTTGGGGGCTTGGGGGCTAGTGTAGGTTTGGGGATTAGGTTTTTTTTTTTTTTTTTGGAAGAGGAAATGATGGGACATTAAATAGGATGAGGGTGTGGGAGAAATCAAGGGTGAGGATGCACCCATTTTAAATGGGTGGTCCTGATTTGTCATGGAGAAATTTTATGTGGGGATGAGGGTGGTGGCTTAGTTAAATAATAGAGCTCCTTCATTGTTTTAAAAAAAATGAGATGTTGACACCAAAAATGCAAATTTGTAAATTAGCCCCCTTAAATTTGGGTTTTTTTGCACCGACGCATAAAATGACGAAAATTTGGCGGGCGATTCGGTGTTCGGTGTTTTTGTAGGGTCAGGGGGCGTTGTATAATTGGTATGGGCTCAAATAGCAGGGCACTGGAATTTATCGGGATTTACGAAATCAGGTAAAATGGTATCCTCAATTTAATTAGAAATAAATGCAAGTTGTGTTCAACAATTAATTAGGAGTACATGGGACCAAAATCAGGTCAGGTCATCAATACCAATAATGAAGAAGACTCAGAACAGGATATTACCCTAATTTGGGCCGTACGAAAAATAGGTCAAGATTGTCTCCTATTTTCGATTGGAACACCCAACGATACAAAATAGAAATTTTAAAAATAACGTCCGCGACGATTTTTGTGCGGCTAGAAATAATGTACAGAGAGCATAATTATGAGTTGCAAAAATAGCAGAATGGAAGGTGGGCATGTCTAGGGCAAGATTGTGAAATTTGTTGGAAGACAAAGGTCAGGGTAGCGTCCCAAATATTGAAGCAAAGGCAATGCGCAATAATAAAATAAAATATGGTAATTAATTACAAACTCCAAGAATTAAATTCTAGATAAAAATAAGTAAATACAGAATTCTATAATTCGGACAGATGTTCATCTACTGGCTTCTAGGTCAAGTCTGCTAGTTCAAAATAAATGGACACAGCATATAATTATATTTAAATTACACATCACGCATTTATTTAAATCAAATATATCTATCACGTAATTACTTAATTATAACTACAATAATATTAAATACTATTAATAGTCGAAAATACCCCTGTTTTCGGAATGTGGTAGTTACAAGTCTACCCACCTTAAAAGAATTTCGTCCTCGAAATTTGAAGTCCTCATAGTAGTGTTTACTCATACACATTATTATTTTCCATAAATAGTAAAACTCAACAACCCACATAATCCTGAAATAGTCCACCTTGTCGTTTCGCAATTTTCAAAATTTTTTTTTTTGAAATTACTATATTCCTGAAATGTCCTCAAATAAAAATCAGTTTCCATTTCCTCACTATTTTCACGAATTTAAATGAAAATTTATACTCGGAATTTGATATCTGTTCCTCAATTTTAATTTCAATCAATGTATTGATTCTCGTCCCAAAAGTCTGAATCCAAACAATAATCCATCAATGATCTGATCCTTCAGTTTTCTTTTTCCTCAAATACTTAATAATACGACACTTATGGATCCTTCAATGCAACGTCCGCAATAATAAAATTTAAATTACTATATTGCAATCAATATATATACTGATAATTTTCCAAATTTTCCTCAAATTTTAATGATAAATTATATCACAATCAACCTTCCTGAAATTAACAATCATCAATTTTGCCATGTTAAATTTTTTTTTTCCTTTATTTAAATTAGCGTTTATCCTCCAATTTCAATCATACCTCGATCCTTGTAAAACTAATGATCCAGCAATTCTGTTATATCAACTCATGAATGCTTATCCTTGAATTTCTAATCATCTTGTCCCATTTTGTCAAGTCATAACCTTGTCATAGATCCTTGTTATGGTCAAAAACCCTAATGATCATGGTTTAAGAAAACTCTACCTACAGCCATGCAATTTAAGAAAAATATAGGTCATGTATCTTGTCATGGTATTTCAGTCTCTGTTAGGGTGCACTACTAGCTATATTCTAACAAGAAAATCATGAATACGAACTACAGCACTAGGGAAATCAATCAATCAAAAGACGGGAACATTAGGAAAAGAACCTGCTACCATATTACTTGTAGTATCTACCATCTCTAACAAACACTTAACTCTAGCACATTCACTAACTAATTCCTATTCATGTACACTGGTACCCATATCAACTAGTCATTTATCCACAAGATCCATGAATATATCCATGTGCACACACATGTCTATTAACACCTAAATCTGATGCCAAGAATCTCTAATATAACCATGATTCAATAATACATCTAAGTTGATACCTCTATCTCCTTAGTACCATATCCTCTGTCAGTTCCCGTTTCTACTACAATTGTTCATACTATTTGTCCTCATCACTCAAGTATACGTCAAGTGCAACACCATACTAAATACTGCTCTTTCCAATACAATTTAGATGGACACCCAAGTCAGTCTGCGATGCCATCTCAATCATGCTCAAATCACTAGATCCTTACACATGTATATCCTTTACTCATATATTAATATTCATACCTCCCATCTACCATAGAATTAATCCTCAAAATAATCGTCAAGGTTTAACGTCTCGATCAACTTAAAATAACTGTATATACTTCCTCAAAATCCAATACTCAACATCGAAATAAAATTAATCACTCCAAAAATCTTTGTAGTCCTAACCACGTTTATTGAATTCATATTTGAAATCCTCACAATTTAATGACGTGATCTCAACTCCTCAATTATTCTAAAAATAAAATTTTATTTCCACCTTTTAATTTATAATTCCACAAACGTACATATCAGTGCTCACGGTCTATGATACTCAAGGTGCACTCAATGCATCTAGTGTCTATAACTGTGTAATAAAATTGTACTGCCTGAATCACTTGTACTATTACCTCCAATGATCAAAGTTATCATCACCTGTATTTTCTTTCATGATTTCAATTTATGTCAACTGGTATATCATCTAGTTATCATTACACAGAGTGCTTACTGTTATTAACGTTATTCTCGACTAATCCTCGATATAGAATCATTTGCACTCTTGGTATTATATCACTAGCTTTATTAATGGTTCATCTCATCAAGCTCATTATAACTCATGATTACATGCACTTTCTATAATACTCATGCTCTACTTCAATCTCAGGGGCAGACATATGGTCTTATATCTCGATTGATGTATAGGCATATCTCTTAATCCTTTTACAGCCCGTTAAACTAATTTGCGATACACTTCACAACTTTATTACCTATTCCGATATTCCTCTACTCATGACACCTCATTATAACTCCTCATGCATATAAATCTCTTTACCTTTAACACACCCGATATCAATTATCAGATTGAACGTCATGCTCCATTAATTCTTAACACAAATTCTTGGATACTTAAATGTTCACGTAGGTCATCCAATTACAAAATCATGAGTATCCAGGACGGGTATGTTGGCTCTGATACTAACTCTGAGAACTATCACTGATACTCTATACTCGCCTTCTACTCACAGTCTCTACTGACCTTATCCTAGAACCATTGCTACAAGGTACTATGCTATGGGTATCTCTAGATTAAAGCCTACTGCTCACATGTCCAACTAGAAAACACTTACAAACTCACAAGCAATACTCAGTCAATACTAATACTCAAGACACAAACAAAATTACAAGCCACTATTTATCATACTTAACAAGAAATCCCCAAGGGATAGGAGCTCAAAGACTGAATTGAGGACAGAAGGTATCTTTACTGCTAGTAAAGAAAGAAGCGGTGGAACAAAGTCCTGAAATAACAGAGATAGATAAGTCTTGAGATGATATTTTAAGAACCAATTTAAGATACAACCTGATAATCATACACGTCTATCCGAAATCATGACACTTAGAATCCTCGCCACGCCAGTAAGCATAGATGCGATAAACGACAGGTTCCGTAACTAAGGTATACAACCCTATAATCATGTCATCTAGAATACTCGCCACGCCAACCGGTATGGCTGCGAGAAACTCTAAATCTCATAACTAAAGTATGTACATCCAAGTTAGGTTCCTACGTTCTCGTTACGACAGCTAATATGGCTGCGATAAATTCTAGGTTCCATAACCAAAGTAGACGTTTTACCTTCCTCACTGTCCTCATCAATATATGTCATCAGATGATACCATAATTTCTAGTCCGAAAAAATTCATCTCAATTTGAAATCAACTCAACAACGATACCAAGAATTTAAGTTAACAACTGGTCAACAAGAATCAAACTCAACAATGATGCCAAGAATTTAATTTAATAACTGCTCAACCAGAATCAAGTTCAGTAACAACAAGCGAGAGCGGACGGAAACAAGGAAAAAGATTTAAATTGGAAATTATAATAAGATTCTCAAGGGGTCGTCCCAGGAATCTCTCAAGAGTTTGTGATTGAGTATCCTCTCTCATCCTAGCATCCTATGTCCTATATTTTATAGCAGGTACGTAGTAGTACAACTAGGACGTCGCACTACTACGACATCGCACAACTAGCAAAGTCTGACCTGCATGGGCCACCACTAAAAACGTGTCACGACCCGCACCCGGTTTAGGGGGCACGAGAGCGTGGGTACGTCCAGCCTACGCCGCAGCATCGGCGGTAGAACGCTGTCTAGGTCAAGTACTATCTAAACAATCTCACGCTAGTATCCAACTCCATAAGGAGACGTGGATATCATAAAATAAATCTAGAAATACTCAATCACAACTACAGCACGATAGGAAATAAAGAAATAAGAGAATACAACACAAGTCTAGTGACACAAAAAATCATACCTGCAATCTGTAACATCCAATCCCCAAGTGTATCAGAAACCAGTCCACTAAGGTCACAGTCTGGAAAAATATTTTCCAGTCAGGAAGGAGCAAAGTACATCTCTAAATAGCAGTTCTATATAAATGACATAAACTATGTAGCAGTTCTAGATGGAAACATATCAGATGCATGTATAGGTACGAGAAATGTACAATGAAAGAAATACTGGAATTACTGTAAGTAAATGCAAGAAAAGAACAATATGTCAACGAGCAAGAATCCTATGACTAAGTGTGTGAGTACTAGCTTTAACATATGATCGGCTTGGGAACTTGATCAGGCTGGTTACATGTGATTAGCTATGATTCACGAAGGTCAGGCTAACCGTTGGTTAGCTATGATGCATGTAGAGGTCAGGCTAATCACACGTAACAGCTATGAGGCACTGAGATGGTCAGGCCGCACCCGACGTGAGACGTGGGGTAAGCTATGATGCATGAAAAGTTGGGTATGATCACATATCTATACTAAAATACTCCCCACCCCCGACTGGTATAGTAGATCCAATCATGGTACGCTATGGCACGGGATTCCCTAGGAAGGTAGCAAATCTCCCCGGGAATCAGTGTCTGTACATGCACAAGATAACAAGGAAAACAAGTCTTGTACAAGCTACACCATGAATAAGGAATAACATCTCATGACGAGATCCGTGTATACCAATCCGTGTAACCAATGTGTCAAGAACATGGATATTTACACTAGATACAGTGAACATAGAAGATATCATAAATTAGAAACTAATCAGAGAATGTACTTGTCTTTGGTCCTTAGCTGGTGAATACCGAGGTCCTGTTCCAGAATATCGTCTGGAGGAACCAACAGTCCTAAAAATATATAATAACAATACAATATTTGCATCAGAAGCTAAACTAAACACACAAGCAAATACTAACTCAGGGGCTATGTCAGGCATGGGACTCAGTCAACTAGGGTCGTCTATTAGAGACATAGAAGTGTACACATTATACTAACATATACATCAAATACATTTGGTACGAAAATAGATAAGTGTATTTATATATACCTTAAGTAATATTAATATTGTATGTTTTAATTACAATTAGCTACTAGGAAATACTTTACACAAGGTCTATTCATAAGAATAAACCAAATTAGAATTTTACTATATTTACTAAATTCCAAATACAATGACTATGCTAATACATGCATTAATTTATACTAGTATATATACTTTTTATTAAATCGATCTTATATATATAAAAATAACCAATATGTATATATATCAATCCAGTTTTATACTGTATATATTTATATACCAAAATATGTTTATACATGTATATATATATAGGTACACATATTTATACCAAAAAGTATTAATTTAATATATACTTTACCAATATAATTATACCAAAATATATATTACGCTACATTTATTTATATATGCCAAATTATGTTTTGGTTAAGCATATACCAATTAACAATTACCAACCTATACTGAAAATACAGATATACATATATATACCAATTTTTATATATATTAAAATATACTAGGTATATATATATATACAAATATATGTATATACATACCAATTAATATATACGTAATATATACTAGTAGGTTGATTTATAATTAATTGAATTAAGGCTAGCTATTATTTAATCTATGAGGGACTTGGAAGAAAAATACCCTTTTTAGAAGCCCACGTCCTCTCTCAAATTCGAGGGACCCACTATAAGAATACCACATAAAACAACAGCAACCAAGCAACAATTCCGACCGATAGCAGAGGCGAGGCCTTCGACTGGTGCGAAGGTCCGGACAGAGGGACTTCTCTCTGAGTCAGCCGAGCGACGCCGGGGAACGAGCCTCCTCCACATCTCTTCAACCAGTTGGTTTGCAGTGATCTGAGAGTTTTGGGGAGGTTCGGAATCAAGATCTGGAGCTCCCTTCATGGCAGATCTGATGGATGGCAGCTTCTCTTGTCGCACCAAAAGGCTCGGGGTCCATGATGTCTACTACTACTACTACTATTATGGATGAGCGTAGTATTAGGGATCAATATTGAACAAGGATGAGTCTGCAGATTACTAATCATGTACATAACCTGCATTTTCAATATTCAGATTCCTCTGATACTTCCAACGAATAGAAGGTGGATGGACTGAAACTGAGTAATCATGGCCATTGTTGTTGTAGTGATTTCCACCCACTGATCGACAGGGCAAATGGAGGAGAAGGTGATGGAACAACGAGCCAGTAGGGAACTCGTAGGAGGAGTTGGAGTAGGCGGACAGAGGGTCCCTACTCCATTGGGCTCAGGCTTCCTCCCCTTCATCCTGACGAAATCCTCCTCAATTTTGTCGAAAGAGAGCGACACAGGAACGAGACGACGCAGCAGGCGGCGGCAGCGACGGATCCAGACGCAGCAGGCGGCGAGCACAAGGCCGACGACGCAGATGAGGTCCCGAAGGAGGTCGGCAAGGATGACGACGTTGGAGTCGACGGAGAGGGGCTGTGGAGGGTTTGAAAGAGGGGGAGGGGCTGTGGAGGTGGGGATGGGAGAGTGGCGCCGTGCCGGAGCAGCAGGCCGACGGAGCTTTGAGTAATGGCCGGAGTCGAGCAATGAGCGGGGTGCAGCAGCCGCTAGGGAAGATGGCCGGGAAGAGCTTGGCCGGGCCGGTTACAGCAGCTAATGTTCTCATGGCTCCTTCTTGCCCCTCCTCTCTATGTCTTCTCTAATGGGCATGAGCATTGCTTGCTATATATATGTGGAAGCCAAGTAGTATATTATGGAGAAGGAGAAGGAAGGGAAGAAGAAAAATGAAGAAATGGAGAAAAGAGGAAGAAGAGGGATCTACGGTTGGGGGCTTGGGGGCTAGTGTAGGTTTGGGGATTAGGTTTTTTTTTTTTTTTTGGAAGAGGAAATGATGGGACATTAAATAGGATGAGGGTGTGGGAGAAATCAAGGGTGAGGATGCACCCATTTTAAATGGGTGGTCCTGATTTGTCATGGAGAAATTTCATGTGGGGATGAGGGTGGTGGCTTAGTTAAATAATAGAGCTCCTTCATTGTTTTAAAAAAAAATGAGATGTTGACACCAAAAATGCAAATTTGTAAATTAGCCCCCTTAAATTTGGGTTTTTTTGCACCGACGCATAAAATGACGAAAATTTGGCGGGCGATTCGGTGTTCGGTGTTTTTGTAGGGTCAGGGGGCGTTGTATGATTGGTATGGGCTCAAATAGCAGGGCACTGGAATTTATCGGGATTTACGAAATCAGGTAAAATGGTATCCTCAATTTAATTAGAAATAAATGCAAGTTGTGTTCAACAATTAATTAGGAGTACATGGGACCAAAATCAGGTCAGGTCATCAATACTAATAATGAAGAAGACTCAGAACAGGATATTACCCTAATTTGGGCTGTACGAAAAATAGGTCAAGATTGTCTCCAATTTTCGATTGGAACACCCAACGATACAAAATAGAAATTTTAAAAATAACGTCCGCGACGATTTTTGTGCGGCTAGAAATAATGTACAGAGAGCATAATTATGAGTTGCAAAAATAGCAGAATGGAAGGTGGGCATGTCTAGGGCAAGATTGTGAAATTTGTTGGAAGACAAAGGTCAGGGTAGCGTCCCAAATATTGAAGCAAAGGCAATGCGCAATAATAAAATAAAATATGGTAATTAATTACAAACTCCAAGAATTAAATTCTAGATAAAAATAAGTAAATACAGAATTCTATAATTCGGACAGATGTTCATCTACTGGCTTCTAGGTCAAGTCTGCTAGTTCAAAATAAATGGACACAGCATATAATTATATTTAAATTACACATCACGCATTTATTTAAATCAAATATATCTATCACGTAATTACTTAATTATAACTACAATAATATTAAATACTATTAATAGTCGAAAATATCCCTGTTTTCGGAATGTGGTAGTTACAGCCGATCACGAAATCGCCTGTCATGTGGAACCGTAGGGCCCACGAAACAATGTTTCGTCAATGTTCTCAGAATCGAACCAAACTTGGGTCAAAGGACCAGCATAACGCTGTGAATCCAATGGCATAAGTTTCGTTGCGAAATGACAAGTACACACGAAATTATGATGAGTGTCAGAACAGGCCTATACGGTATTTTTCTGCGGATATGCGTTCATTTCGGTGTGCACACACATCCAAATCAATTTTCTTGAAGCCAACATGTCCGCGTTTACGTTACGCGCCTTTCAATATAACTCGTACACGACGAAGTCACCTTGGTTGGCGGGACGTACCCCGTATCGCGAGATTTTGGATATTTTAAAAACAAGTTTTTGGTCATTTTGGAACCAAAATAATTTAACCATTAAAGCAAACTAATAAAAACTAAAAAAGTAAAAATCTTGGTTATATTATGAAGAAGTCACTTCAATTATATTTTAAAAATAATTAACAAGTTGGTAAAAAATTGGACATGAACAGGGGTACTTGGACTGAAATTATGAACTATTTCCGAACAGTTTTTCGGCCAACTTTCGGTCGATTTTTCGATCAAACCGAGGTGCCTAAATTCGTTCTACTTGAAGAAAATCCTAGAGGGTTAGTTTGTGAACATACCAGCAAAGATGGGACGTAAATCAGACGAGCAAGAAGGGCGGAGGCTGCACGCAAAGGTGGGGCCGCAACTGCTGTGTACTGTGCGCGGGGGGGGGGGGGGACGCGCTGCTCTGGCGCGGTGGTGCGGACGGCGGGGCTGCGGGAGGTCGCTGGGGTATCGGTGTGGTGTAGGCAGAGGTGGGATTAGGGTTAGGGTTTGTTACATATGCATGTATATATATAGGAGAGAGGGGGGGTTTTGTTGTACGTGGGTTGGGGGAGTTGTTAGTGGGTATGGGTTTAGCTAATGGGTAGGGTTAGGGTTAGGGTTAATGGGTTTATTTCTATTAATTAATCCCTCTCTCTCTCTCTCTCTCTATATATATATATATATATATATATATATATATATATATATATATATATATATATATATGTATGTATGTATATGGCCATTTAAAAATAGTTTTGGACCTCAATAAATTCTAGAAAAATTATACAATACACTAATAATAGTTGTACACCCAAAAATATATTTTTTTGTATAATATTAGTAATTAATTAAATACACATAATTATAAATTTATGAATACTATATATTATAATTAGCTAAAAATAAATAAAATTTTTTCCTTAATCACAATAATTTTAGAATACCAAAAAATATTAAATTCTAAAAATTAGGGTACTTACAATCTACCCAACTTATAAAAAATTTGTCCTCAAAATTAAAAATAAACATAGTAGAAAAGATTTTAGTTAAGAAGGTTACACTAAAGATAGGGACGCGGCTACCAAATGAAGTCCTACTTTGATATCACATTCTAAGAATAAGGGTACGCTTACTCAAGGCTCTACCCAACTTATAAGAATAAAGTTGGCCACATGAACTATAGTCATGATCATATTTCTAAGAATTTTTAGTAAGTCTAACTTCAAGGAGGGATTCGAGTTGGTAAGGATTTTGTGACCGTTATCACAGCCTATTAAATAAAATATATGTACTTACATGACGTTAATGAGTCAATAACTCTATAAGAAAAGTTTTACTAGTTCTCCTTGCTTCTAATTAGGTCATGAGTCTATAAGACAATAGGAATTACCATAGCCAAATACAACTAGGGTGAGATGGTACCGAGAAGTTATTCATTGCATATCATGGATGCCGATGAATGGTTCAACAATAAGCGTCAAAAGGTGATATAACTCATCAGGGTATTTTGTATTATGTAAAGAGTACAAGGGGTTCAATTTAATCCAACACAAGTATCACGGATGTAGGTTGGCATGAATGGGATACGGGTATATCAGTGGTTGGAATATTTGGGTTGCCTATGTATAATTTAATTCAATTGTAATAGAGTTGGATATAAGGTTTAGAAGAAAATATGCCACGAATATTGGGGGGATCTGTATGGAGCATGGACGTGTATATTTGGAAGTAACAATTGTGTCATCAATGAGTAGGTTCCAGTTAGGCTCATGAATGTCAAGGTGGCCGGAAGAATTGAGTCGGTATTGAGTATTAAAATTGACCGCAACAGAAAAAGGATATATATGTGTCTTTTGTGTGTACAATTGCGTTGCGAATGTCGTGCGACTAAAACAAAACATGAAAAGGCCAGTTTATGAGTGATAGTCATGTCATAGGTGTAGAGTTACTAGTCTAGGTCATAAGGGGGAGTTTATTAGAAAGGAAAGGATAGTGTTGTGCTCCAAATATCCGAGCCACAACAAAGGGTATCAAGGATACATAAATTAAATAGGTAATTTAATCTGTTTGAGATTAACCTAATTAACACCAAAATAAATTCAAAATTACCCTAAATTTCTAGAAATAACCCTACACTAAAACCATGGGCTACGATCTACCCAACTTATAAAAATTAAGTTGGTATCCAAAACTAAGGTCATGGTCCTGCTAACAAGATTTTTGGAATGGCCTATTTTCTAAATAAGGATACAAGAATTCTAGGATTTACTGGCCGTAATCAAGGATTTTCTAAAGGAACCTAGAAACTATCAGGGTGCTATTGATCAACAACTTTATAAGAGAAATTACTACCCATCCATTACTGCTCTTGTATAGGTCAAGCTTCTGCAAGGCAGAAGAAATAACTGAGTCAGATCTAACTAAGGCAAGGTGGTAGAGAGGCTTCGATCATTGATTGACATTAATGACGAAGAGACCAAAATTTAGGCTACGACAAGAAGAATTTCTGATAAGTCTACATGGTTGAATAAGACACGATTAGGCAGGTATTTCGAGAATCGAGTCATGGTGACTAGGTCAAGGGGATTAGAGTAGAAAAGAACTGATACCTTTGGTGATATGGATATTAACATAAGGAGTGGTACTAATTAAAGGATTGATTTTATAATTAAGGCACAACTAGGGAAAGAGGAAGGATCTACTCATTGTTATAATTAGAAAGATCGTTATTGAAAAAAACACGAGGCCATATATGCAACACAAGTTAAGAATTTGATAGGAAGGATAGGAATGCAGTCGGGGGGGGGGGGGGGTAATACAACTAATCCTTAAACTTATTACTATATTTATTTAAGTTATATTTTATATAATCTTCCTCATACTATTAGCAACCTACTTTTGGCTATAGGTAAATAATATACGATCCTTACAACTTTGTCTTCCTCACATATTATTAGGTAAGGGTCTAAACTAAGCATGTACTTAGGTCTATCACTCATAGCATACTATTCGCTAAGGAAACTCTTCAATACTCGTCTAATCTTTAATTATAATGCCTACCTATTTTTGTATAACTTACTCTATTCTATTGTCTATCTTTCTGTATTATTGTTCTTCTAATCTCTGCCATCTAAAAGTTATCTTCCTTACGAGAATCTTCCGGTTAGACTACTACTACCCTATTACACAAGAATGAAGTCATGGTTATCTTGAGTGAAAATTCTTCGAACTCAATGAGATGATAAGATTTCCAAAATCCGAAAATCCATCGGCTATGATAAATTAGAAATAGGTTCTCATCACCTACTACTAAGGATAGGTCCAGCAGACTCATACCCTATTAGTCAAAAATCTAAATTCCTAGCCCTAATCAGTTTACGTATAAACCCATAATATTCAGCTATCATTCCTATAAGACTTTTATCTTCCATTTATACTTTTCTACCATGTGTGAATCTATAATCTAAGGGTCTTGTGATAATCCTCTACAGAATAACCATCAAGTTAGTATGTGATTATGAACCAGTGTTTAATTTCTTGTAGTTCGTATTACTTCAAGATTGATCAACAATTTTTACTCGTACTAAATTTTCAAAATTCCAAAAGTATTACAATTTATAAATACTAAAATTATTATCCCTCAAGTCCATACCATAATCTCTTCTCCTTGGATTATGCAACCATAATATCTTTCCCTTATCATTTGTTTTCTACTAACCTTCATATCCTTTTTGTATGTTAATCTTGTTTTCAACTTTAAGCTTCACCAATCATGACCCAGTACTTTTTGTTTCGTATTATAGATCATCTAGGCAACTACCGAGTGATAAAATCTTCAGTCCTTCCTAGATCATTCTCTCAATTTAAAATGCTCAAGGTCATGTACTCCTCGTGAATCTTTTCTTGTTATCATTCAACCTTCTTCACTTAAACCTAAGATTTCTCCTAGTTTATTCCATGTATACCCATCATCCAAACTACATGGTTACTATCTTGTTATATCTTGTCATCTATTATAGGCAATTCACTATATCTAACTAAAGACTATAACATCTATAAAACTCTCATCCTTCAACCTATTTGCTATATCACTGATACTAGCTTATCCACCCAAGTAATCAGTGAAACTCACTTGTTCAATTAACACTGACAACCCAAATAATCAAGTACATCTAATTTAATTTTGAAAGCTACACTTTACTACTCGAGTTATTTAATTACTCAAATATTAGGTCTAGAAATCTACCTGTCTATTTAGTCTAGACTTATAGTCATCAATAATTTAAGGGGGTCATAAGATCTAGTTTTGATACTAAAAGTCGCAAGACAACTAGATATTTAACTACTATGGCCTGCTACGTAAGGTTCTAATTTCTTAAGGTCATAATACCATTCCTTGTATCACCATCATGGGCCACAACTAATCCCAGCATCTAGCTATGTATTCCATAAAGTATTCCAGTACATTAGAATTAAACCATCTTTCTAAATTCTAATACTTTCAAATTACTACTACCTTAAGCAAGGGCAAGATTTTATTAGTTCTAGGCCTCTAATACTATATTTAATTCTCATGCTAACAATCTATACTGGATCTGGCATATAGGAATAATATATCTATCTACCCTACTAAGGGTAACCATCTTCTCAAAACTTTATGTCCAGCATGTCTTCTTCCGCCTTGACAAGGATCTGCTTCTGGAGAATACACTGCGCACGAACATCCATCTATCTGAAATAGGGAGAGATGATAAACAATAATAAAGATATCGAGGAAATGAACGAGTACAATTATGAAGTCCAAGGGCAATAATCAAATACTAAAGAATTATCAAATCAGTTGTGGATTGAGATACTAATACTACTAATCCTGATTACAAGCTCGCTCGGTACCGGAAAGTAATCGAAACGATTTAATCAGGACCTGCATGGGCTACCACAAAAACATGTCATACTCCAGTCCTAAAATACGTAGGACTAGGAATACGTAACATGCCAGCTACGCATTCGACCAGACTCTGGTCCGACTCGAATACGTATAAACTGTATTATAATGGTCACTATCTAAATAATCAAGTAAATATAAATATCTATGCCTAAATCCACAATGAACAGAATACACAAGAATGAGCTACATGTGCTAAAGTCGGTCGCCTAGTAACACATAAACTCGAATAGACTCGAAAAAGAAATATGAGTCTATAAAACTAGGCTACATCAGCAGATGAATAAACTATATGAATAAATAACCATAACTCCTGTAGATATGATATAAGTACCTGATACCAATGCCTGCAAGGAAAGCAACTCCAAAGGCTCCATAACCGTCTATACTGCAAAAACTGGCAGGGGACCAGGTCCTCAGAGGGACGTAACAAGGTACAAGAAACAACATGCCAAAGGTAAAATAGTATAATGCCACATACTCAAGGGTAAACTACTGTAATCATCTATGTGATATGAACGTGAGAGCATCACTCGTACTTAGGCTGAAGCCACTACAGGCTCTGTGTCGGGGATCCCATAGCAGCAAGTAGTATCAAGACTAAGTATATATGCCAAAGATCTGAGACAGAGTAAAAGGCACCTAAAGTAGTATCACCATTCCAGTATATTTGCCACAATACCTCTAGTAGTATAGTATATATATCAATAATCAGCCTGTAGTATGGTGTGTCTCTCCCCACCCAATGTAACCTCACGTCTTATGTCCATAACACACAAGATTATGACCTCTAGCTAGTGCAACGAGTCATAATAATATCTACATAATATGCAAGTCGCATATCACGAATCATGTAAGCCTATACAGAATCACCATGAATAATTCAAGAAATATTATGTCACATAAAATAATGTCAAGTGTCCTAGGGTATGGCGTACTTGGTAAAGCAAGCACGTAAAATAGGATCGTGGAATCAACTTTCTAAGTGACGTTACTCGACTCCGGGTACGACGTCGGCACCCGAATCTTGTTCGGATGCTAAATAATGTCTCACGGTCCTAGGATAAACATACACATCACACATATCAAATAAATATAATATCTAAATAAGATAATAAAGGCAAGGAACTGCGATACATCATGGCAAGGTACACTTGTCTGGGTTCTGAACTCCGTCAACTACTCCTGGGAAAGTGGAGTCTGTACGTACACCTTCGGATGCTGAAACAAACATCACCATTATTCTCAAAATACTTGAAATAGCTAGGATTGACTACCCATAAGTCTAATTTGGACACAGGGACAAAATTGACAGTTTTGGGTCAAAGAGGGGTCCACAAGTGTCCCACTTCACACCAAAAAATATGTCGAAGACAAAGTTCTCCAAACTCATCAAACTCGGTGTCTACGAATCCAAAATAATGGCACGAACCCAACGAAATGTTCAGAACTGGATTCCGATGAGCCGATCACGAAATCGCCCGTCATATGGAACCGTGGGGCCCAAGAAATGACGTTTCGTCAATGTTCTCAGAATCGAACCAAACTTGGGTCACAGGACCAGCATAATGCTACGAATCCGACAAGTACACACAAAGTTATGGCGAGTGTCAAAACAGGTCGATACGGTATTTTTTGGCGGATACGCATTGATTTTGGTGTGCACGCACATCCAAATCAAGTTCTGTGAAAGCCCACACGTCTGCATTTATGTTACGCGTCTTTCAATACAACTTGCAAATAATGAAGTTGCCTCGTTTGGCGGGACGCACCTTGTATCGTGAGATTTTGGATATTTTAAAAACAAAGTTTTGGTCGTTTTGGAACCAGAATAATTTAACCATTATAGTAAACTAATAAAAACTAAAAGAACAGTAAAAATCTTGGTTATATTGTGAAGAAGTTCCTTCAATTATACTTTAAAAATAATTAACGAGTTGGTAGAAAATTGGACATGAACAGGGGTACTTTGAATGAAATTCTGAACTATTTTTGAACAGTTTTTCGGCCAACTTTTGGTCAAATTTTCGATCAAACCAGGGTGTCTAAATTCGTTCCACTTGAAGAAAATCCTAGAGGGTTAGGTTGCGAACATACCAGCGAAGATGGGACGCAAATTGGACAAGCGAGGAGGGCGGAGGCTGCATGCGAAGGAGGGGCCGCAACTGCTGTACACTGTGCACGCGGGGGGGGGGACACCTTGCTCCGGTGCGTCGGTGCGGTGGTGCGGGCGGCGAGGCTGCGTGCAGTCGCTGGGGTGTCGGGGTGGTGTAGGCGGATGTGGGATTAGGGTTAGGGTTAGGGTTTCTTACATATGCATGTATATATATAGGAGAGATGGGGGGTTTTGCTGTACGTGGGTTGGGGGAGTTGTTAGTGGGTTTGGGTTTAGCTAATGGGTAGGGTTAGGGTTAATGGGTTTGGGTTTGGATTTTAGGGTTTATTTCTATTAATTAATCTCTCTCTCTCTCTCTCTCTCTCTATATATATATATATATATATATATATATATATATATATATATATATATGGCCATTTAAAAATAGTTTTTGACCTCAATAAATTTCAAAAAAATTATACAATACACTAATAATCGTTGTACAACCAAAAATATTTTTTTATATAATATTAATAATTAATTAAATATACATAATTATTAATTCATGAATACTATATATTATAATTAGCTAAAGTTAAATAAATAAATTTTCTTAATCAAAATAATTTCATAATACCAAAAAATATTAAATTCCAAAAATCAGGGTGCTTACAAAATGATAACCGATATCAGAGGTAATATGGACGTGATGATCGATAGCCAAGACCCAGTATATTTGCTGGTAATATGGACATGGCAAACTCCACCGAAGTAGTGTATTGGGGTAACAATTCAGAGGTAATATGACCATGAATTGGCGCCGAGGGATATATGATATAATTTGGTGATAGAGGAGTACCGATCTAATTTAGATGTAGTACTTTTTGAGAAACTTGTCATTGATAGGCATCATGAGCAAGTCGCCATTGGATTTCGCCAGCTGGTAAGCGCCGTTGAAAAATACGGTTTCCACGATAAACGGGCCATCCCATTTAGGTTAGAATTTGCGTGTTATCTTGTGGATCATAACCATGTGTCTGCTTACTATTAAGATGAGGTCGCCCACTTAGAACGTCCTTTGTTTTACCCGTTTGTTGAAGGCTCCGGAGAGAAGTGCTTGATATAACTCTATGCGTTGTTGACCTAAGAGCCATTTTTCGTCGAGTTCTACTAATTTTTGTAACCGTCGGCGGTGATTGTCGTCCACGGTTAGCTGGTGGGAGAGAGCCACTCGAAGTGAAGGGATCTAGATCTCGAGAGGAATGACTGCTTCGCTCCCATAGACCAGAGAGAAAGGTGTATTGTAAGTAGCTACCCGAACCGTTGTACGGTAGGCCCACATACATTCATCCATCTTCTTGTTCCAATCACGCTTGTTGGATGACACAAACTTTTTGAAGAGCTTGATGATAGTTTTGTTGAACGCCTCAGCCAATCCATTAGCTGCTGGGTTATAGGCGGTTGATGCCACGTTCTGGATACAGTTTTTATCATAGAATTGGTAAAAGACATGACTTGCGAACTGCGGACCATTGTCGTGGATGATCCTCTGTGGCAAGCCGAAGTAATATATAATATGATGCCTGATGAAGCTAATCACATTTGATGTTTTGAATTCAACGAGTGGAACTACTTTCTCCCACTTGGAGAAGTAATCTGTGATGGCCAGAATAAACCGATATCCCTTAAATGAAGGTGGGCTTATTGATCCGATGATGTCCATTTCCCATGATTCGAATGACCAGGATGCTACCGTTCGATGTAGGAACTCGAAGGGATGATGGATAAAATCTGTGTAGATTTGGCACGCTTGGCACTTTCTTGAATAGTCAATAGCATCTGCCACCATAGATATGATTTCCAAAAAACTGAAGGTTTAAACTTTCGCAAGGGATGACATATTCCTCTACAACTATGAGGACAGTCCAACAAATCCCATAGGGAATTGGGCTATGACAAGACCAGCCCACAGACTCACTCCAAGAAGGGCATGATAAAAAGAAACTCAGGTCCAGTAACATGGTACTTTCTTCTTCGATTCCCGAAGAAGAAGCCATGACTGGTACCAGGTCCGACAAAGATTATCATAAAACTTATGGTACTATCCCGAAAGATATTCCTGACACTTTTTCTACTTCCCCAACTCCTGCTGCTTCGGTCACAACCAAACCTGATCCTTTTAAGCCTACTACAGCAGAAAAAGGAAAGCAAAAGTAAGTACGCTTCAACAAATCTCTTAAGAAGAATATACCCGAAGGACTTAAAAATCTCTATAATTTTGAGATATTTGCACAACTGGCCAATACCCTAGCCTGACTCTCCATATTCGAGTTACTTCGTTTGTCTAAGGAGATTCGTGAAGCTTTGAGTGAAGCTCTGAAACATGCAGACTCATGCTTAGCTCAACTCAAGACTCCTTATGAAGATCTATTAGCATTTTCTCAATGCCATAGCATGATCGAGAAGATTCCTAACATCACCTTCACGCAAGTGTAGAAGCATGAAATATGCTGAGAAATTATACGCGTATTATAAAGTCAAAACCCCCAACATACATGAAATCCGCATAAAATAGAGCTTCAAGACTGTGTGGCATAAAATATGGCTTCAAAGCTGCCCGCGTAAAACAGAGCTTCAAGACTGTGTGGCGTAAAATATGACTTCAGAGCTGCCCGCATAAAACAGAGCTTCAAGACTGTGTGGCATAAAATATGGCTTCAGAGTTGTCCGCGTAAAGCAGAGCTTCAAGGCTTTTTAGCTTAAAATATGGCTTCAGAGCTGTCCACGTAAAACAGAGTTTCAAGACTGTGTGGCATAAAATAGGGCTTCAAAAGCTGTCCGCGTAAAGCAGAGCTTCAGAGTAGCCCATTCTTTGAAGATGATCCTATAACTTTAGACCAGGCTGATGTGCTCCGCATAGGTCGTCATGAGCTTCATGGAGGACTTGTCTTGTTTTTGCATCCGATAAACATCATAGCAGGAGACCATCGTAGGATCGACGATACGATATTTTGGTGGTTGTATCAAAATAGAACTTGAGGGAACATCTTCTGATCGAAGTAGCTTCCTTTGGGTTCTCGGAGAAAATTTTATAGACTGCGTAGTCGATGAATAGAATCCTTCAATCTTGAGCATCGGTGTCGACCTCTGCAGCGTAGCTGCGGCACAAGCATAGGTTACTTTTGGGGCAGACAAGATCTTGGCCGACCACTTCGATTAGTAGGTGAGCATTATTTGGTATTGCTAAGGAAGCGGCGAGGCCGGACAAAGCGTTTGCATCAATATTTTACAACCGAGGGACATGCTCAATAAAGAATATCTTGAAGGTTGCGATGATGTTAAGTGTAGCCTGGTAGTAGGGGATCGAGTCCTCGTTTCAGACTTTATACTTACCCCAAACCTGTTTGACTATTAGCTGAGAATCACCGTAAGCCTCCAGAACATCTACCCTGACTTGTTTAGCAAGTTGGAGCCCGATGATTAAGGCATTGTACTCTGCCATATTATTGGAACATGGTTCTGTGAGAGAGTAGGCGCGATTGATGATGAGGCTATTTGGGAAGATCAGTACTATCCCGACCCCAGTGATGAAATCGCCTTTGGGCCCTGCTCTTGAAGCACCGTCAAAGAATATTCGCCAAACAGCTTCTATAAAGTAACGTTGGCGTCTGCCACTTCGTCTGGAATCTTTTCATAGAGCTTTGATATTTTTGACCCCGGATGGTCTGCCAAAAAGTCGTCCAATGCTTGACCATTGACGGCTTTCGGAGGGACAAATATTATATCATATGAAGATAATAGTATTTCCCAGGTATCCAAGCGGGAACTGAGAGCCCCAAGTTTGTTCATGAGGACTCTGAGGGGGTTGACTCGTGAGATTACATGAATGGTCTGCCCAGTAACGTAATATCGAATATTTTGGATGGCGAATACCAGTGCAAGGCACTTCTTCTCGACGATGGTGTACCTATTTTTTGCACCGATCAGCATCCAGCTGAGGTAGTATATGGCCTGCTCGTGACTTCAATCACTATTCTGGGCTAACAGGGCACCGAGAGAGTGATCCATTACGCATACATAGAGCAGGAATATATTTTCCATGATCGATGCCACCATCACGTGAGGGTTTAATAGGTATTCTTTGATGTTGTCGAACGCTTGTTGGCATTCTTTATTCCAAACAAAGGAGACACCTTTCTCATGAGCTATGTGAATGGCCGACAGCGTCCAGAGAGGTTTGATATGAACCTTCTGATGTATGCCAACCTTCCTTGAAGTCTAAGAAGTTACCGAAGGGTTTTTGGCAGATTTATCTCCAGGATGGCCTTGGTCTTGTTAGGGTCTATATGAATGCCTCGGGCGATGATGACGAAACCCAAGAATTTGCCATTGGAGACTCCCAGGAAGGACTTAGCAGGGTTTATCTTGAGGCGGTGTGCGTACATTAGGTCAAACACAGTCCTCAGGTCTTGGAGGTGATCGTGTTTGGAGCAAATTTTGACGGCGATATCATCGATGTAACATTCCACCATCTTGTACAGATAATCATAGAATATGGTGCTCATGGCTCGTTGGTATGTGGCACCTGTATTCTTTAGATTGAAAGGCATGACCGTGTAGCAGTATACGCCTATCGGGGTCTAGAATTATGTATGTTTCTCATCGTCAGGACACATATTGATTTGGTTGTAGCCTGAGAAGCCATCCATGAAGGAAATACGCTCAAAGCCACAAGTGTTGTCGATTATTATGTCAGTGATCGGAAGAAAAAATTTGTCTTTAGGATATGCCGCATTGAGATCACGAAACTCGATACAGATTTGAATCTTTTCGTTCTTCTTAATGATAGGGATAATGTTGGCTACCCAGTCGGGGTATTGTTCCTCGCGGATAAAGCCACTAGTTATCTGTTTGTTTACTTTAGCTTCGATGGAGTTCATTATATCTGGCTGAAACCGTCGTTGCTGTTGCTTGACTGGTTTGGTATTTGGTAGAATATTGAGTTTGTGGACCACGATTTAGGGATCCAGTCCTGGCATGTCTTCGTAGCTCCAAGTAAAGACGTCGATGTATGCCCTGACGAGTTGTAATAGGTATTCTCGGTCTTCGTCGGACAAACTTTTGCTGACGAAGATAGGTTTGGGGCATGATTCGTCACCGATGTTGACTTGTATGACTTCATCCTCTGTGGGAGGTTGTCGTTGTTCGAATCGTATCTTTCATTGTGAATCAAGGTATTGGACCCAAGGTTCCATCTCAAAGAGTTCGGAGGGGCCCTTGTTGTCTTCCTCGGGGTCAGCACACACCATGTTGGAGGACAACGTTTGCCTGAGCATATCCCCGATGCTAGCGTCAGAGCCCCAGGCTGAAGATTCTGATGAGTGTGAGTGCACCTCATCTTCTTCGTATGAGTCATCGGGGGTTGTAGGAAGCATCACATATCCTAAACCATGCTTGGTCTTATAATAGTAATCTTTGGGCTTTTCTGTAGGAGTGGGTAGACGCAAGGGCAACATTCGACCTTTGTCGTAGTTCAGCCCTTTAGTAGCCAGATGGTACCCCATTTTTTGGAAAAGGTGTAGGGCTTGTGACTATACCGATAGAGCAACATTCTGCCGATGTCAGGTTCTGGTTCTTCTTTCCCTGGGATGAAGGACTAAGGGCATTCTACCCTGCCAAAGATGATGAGGTTATCTTCCCTCTTCCTAGGCGGGACTAGAAAGTAAGAATCTTGGCTGGGGAGCATCCAGTGCGCTGTGTAGGTTGTGGTCACTTGCGTCTACAGGTGTAAGCCTAGACCATGCTCCATGGCATATAATATATTTATGTGGGAGATATCAGAATAGTTCAAAGGTAGCCCTTTATTCATAAAGTAGGGTAACCATTTATATGGGATTACATCATCAAGGGAAGGGATATTAGCCTGAGCGGCTACATACTCCTCCAACTCATCTTCCTCTTCAGTTACCCCCAGCGCAGGTGAAGGTTCTGACCGTTCTCGACATAGTTTTACTACGAGTGGTTCGGTACTGCTGGGTCTTCCTTTGGTGGTCGATTCGACCTGCGAAGGCGAACAACCAATGGTTCGGAAGGCATAGATGGTGCTGGACTTTCCTAAGGTGGTCGGCTTGGCCTGTAAAGGCAAATAACCATAAGGTCGAAAAGAGTAGGTGGAGCCGGTTCTTCCGTTGGTGGTCAGATCGACCTGGGGAGGCGAACGACCAAAGAATCTGATAATATGGAAGGAGTCGGGGGCTTAGGTTCCTTCCCTTGTAGTTTGACAATAAGGGGAGCGGCTGTGCCCGAATTACGAGCCTTGAGACGGATTCTCATGGGCTCCACCGGTGTAGTTGTGATCTACGCTTCATCATTAGCTATATTACCTTTTTTGTATTTAGGGACTTGTTTATAGAGGATAGCGTCAGAGTAGTACACCTTGACCCCCTTGAAAGGGTCGATGCCTGTAAACTCTGTTATGACTTTCCCATGTTTGTCGGCGTATTTAAAATACTGGTGCAGAGTCGATGGCACGATCATATGTTGATATACCCAAGGCCGTCCGAGCAAGATGTTATATGATACGTCTACGACGATAATGTAGCAAGTGACTTCCATTTTCAAGTCATCAATATGACATTTTAGGCGGATCTTGCCCAGATGATAGGTTCTTCCTGCATTGAAGCCATTGATGGAAGTATTGGTAGCTGCCAAGTGATGCATCGGTATCCCCGAAGTCTGTAGTAGGATCCTCAGAATGATGTTGATTGAAGAACCGCGATCGACGTGCATCTGGTCTACTTTTATGGCACCAATGTACCATGTATAGTACAGGGAAGATCATGCTTGTTACTCTTCAACAACATATCTTATTGCAAAAATATAATATTAGGCACTGTGTCCACAATATTATTGCAGTAAGGGCAGGCTGCCAGATCTTTACCTGGTGGCTTGACTTGCGCTAGATAGGTGTCAATATTCTGTAATGCCTCACTGAGTGCGGCCCAAGTGTCTCTGGAGAGCCGGAGCAACTCGTAGGGTGATAACTTTGCCGGAGTGTTGGCCAGCTGTGCCAGAATATCAAATTTGTAGGGCTTCTCCATCCCTTGAGCCATTTTTTGTGCAACAACTTGTCAAAGCGAACCTCATTTGCTTAGGTTTGTCTGCTATTAGAGGTTGGGATGGTCCTATATCAAATACAACGGGTGCAGTGGGTGTAACCGTTGGTGGATCTTTTTCATCGGGAGTGTTATAGTCCCGCTGGTAGGTCAAGCCTGACCTAGTCGCCCCTGCCATGGCTTCCTCAGTGGTAGGGGATACTATATGGCAGGACTTGGAATTCTTACCTTTAGACTTGGTGGCAGGAGATGCCGTCGGCTGCATCAAGTCTGGAACGAGGTCCGGATGGACCCATATAACCTCTTCTCATGGTGTGGTGAGAGGTATTAGCCCGATCTTTTGGTCTCAAGCCAGTAGAAGATTGACAACTTTTATAGTTGCCTTGGGGATTGGAATTACCCCGTCTTGGGATTTCGTTGGTGGGACGTTGTCGAACTGTAGGGATACCATATTAGTGGTAACCGTCACGTCATCGAAATCGAAAGATAAAGCCTTGGTGTCAATCAGATGTTGGATGTACCACTTTAAAGTATAGCACTCCTGCGTCGGGTGGTGTATATAGCGGTAGAAATGGCAGTACTTCGGGTTATTCATCTCTGCCGCTTTCGGTTGGCGCATGACATCGGGAAGGCAAATCTTATCTCCTTGCATCAGCATGTCGAAGATGGATTTGACATCACCATCTTCAAAATAGTAGGTCTCCTTTGGTTTCGGAGCCTCTGCTTGCTTTTGCTCAGGCTTCTTAGTTACGTTAGCAACCATAGCCTGCTTTTCCTTTGTATCGCGGCTGATGTTGCCGCTATTTCTATTGTTGGTGGGACGTTTGCCTTTTTCCTCAATCGTAGGGATATGGATTCCCAAGAGCCGAGCATATTTGAACTTCTTTTCAGTATTGACAGCAATTATAATGAATGTTGTCAAGTCCTTATGTCACGAACTGCACTCGGAATTTGGCCATGAGTCATGGGTACATCCAGCCTACACTGCAACATTAGCGGTAGAACGATGTCTAGGTCTCAATACTACTATAACTCACAACCTGTCAATGATCTCAACTTCATATGGAGGATAATGAATAATACATTGATCAATAATTTATAATATGTACTCAATCACAATAACTATAGGAAAGTAATGGCACGATAAGATAAGGAGTACTGACATAAGTCAAGCACAACAACAAAATACAACGATAATCTAAATACTAGTTGTCCAACATAAATAGTCTCAACAATAACCTTAACATAAAATACAGTCCAAGTCTCAAGTTTAGAACAAATGATGCATAAATATAACTGACTAAATAGCTGCAGGTGGTGTCTCCTCTAAGGAGAGGGACTCTTCTAAGATCTCTGGTATGTAGTCTCCCTCTACACCTGGCCCATAGTGTGTAGGACAGAAGTCCTCAAGGTCCTCTGGAAAAATATTATCCAGTCAGGATTGGAGCAAAGTATAAGCACTAAACAGCAGTTTCATTTATATTAACAAAAACTATAATACAGTGTCAAGAAATACAAGATGAAGAAATACTGGAAATAAGGAATACTAGAGAATATCAAATCAGCAATAGTACATCTAGCAATAAACAGAAATATAAGTGAATGCTAGAACAAGTGAGCTGGAATAAAGAAATAGAATATCTAGCTAAGTGTTTGAAATATCAGTCTATTATGTGATCGACTTGGGATGAGATCAAGCTTGTTATATATGATTGGCTAGGATATATGTGAGGTCAGGCTAACCATCTGGTTAGCTATGATACGAGCAATAGTCAGGATAATCATATATAACAGGCTATGAGGCATGTAAATGGTCAGGCCACACCCGATGTGATGTGTGGGGTAAGCTATGATGCATGTAAGTGGGGTATGATCACATAATCTGCTAATATTTTCCCGTCCCCAGCTAGCACGATGGATTCCAATTCATGACTCCTTATGACAGGTATCAATGATGCTAACCCGTGTATCCATAGTGTCAGAATCAAGTACACTATACAACTAGAATCATAGAGATGACCAACATAATAAAAACTGTCAGAGAATGTACTCGCCTATGGCCCTGAGCTGGCAATAGCAATATCCTGCTTTCGAAGTCTCGTACGAACGATCCAAAGGTCCTACATATATAATATAATAATATAATAGCATCAGTCGTTACACTAGTACGTACATAAACACAACTATACTGCACTTAGAAACTAACATACATAGGGGGTGGTAACTGGTCAACTAGCAGGGTCGAGTGTGCACGTCTAAAATGTACAAGTGTCATGTCCTCAAATATCGTGCACAACAAGACAATGAATTACCAAAATACATATAACACTAACACATGTACAAATCTCCAAATCTTGTGTAACACTAACACATGGCCTAACTAGTATGTTAGTGTGCACAATAAGACAGCGAGTCTAAACACCTAGGGCCATACCATCATATAGAAATATATGATACCCACAACTAAACAACTTAATTTCTAAGGAGTAAATACTAAACCTAATTACTATTTATACATACACACACATACACACAGTTATTAGGGTTCACCAATACACAATGTTATACAATAACACAACATGGAGGAAAGAGGGCAAGTTCAAACCTCAGTGTGCACGTAACCGAGGAGGGGGTGACGCTCGTCTGTGGCCCATGGAGGTCGATCTCCGGCAGTGGTGCTCCGGCCAACAGTGGCAGCAGGTGCACGGGTCGAGGTGGTGTGGCCGATGGAGAAGTGGTGATGATGATGATGGATATCGATGATGTGAAGGAGGTCGTGAGGGAAGTATGCTGTTGGGGAGGTGGTCCGGTGGAGGAGAAGAATGGTGATGGTGGTGGTGATCGGTGAGAGAAAGTCGGGGAGGAGAAGGATGTGGTGGTGAGTGGCTGCTGTTGGTGTGGTCAAGACGGTGGTGACTGGTCGGAGGAGGGAAGTCGTGAAGTCGGGGAAGAGAATGGAGAGGGTGGTCGTGAGGTCGGCTGCTGTCGGGGTGTGGTCCGGTAGAGAGTGGTGATGATGGTGGCGGTGTAGATGTGGGTGGTAATAAGGTCGATGATGGAGATGATGAGGGTGGAGGTACTGTTGGGGTTGCTCGGTGAAGGAGGTGATGATGGAGGCGGTGGTGACTGATCGGTGATGAGCAGTCGACAGTGGTGGAAGCGGTGGTAGCGAGTGGTGACTGCGGCTATGCTAGGAGACGAGAAAGGAGATGACTGCCGTAGTGATCGTGGTCCGACGGAGGAGATCGATGGTGAGGGTGGTCGATTATGGAAGAGAGGAGACAGTGGTTGCTGGTCGGAGACGAAGGCTGCTCCGGCGGTGAGGGATCGGAGAAGAAGGAGTCGAGGTGGTTTAGGGTTTTATTTTTGTAATAAAAAAAGTAGCTGTTGATGGAAAATAGATGAGAAAGAGAAGTATTTATGTAGAAGAGAGAAGAGGGGTGATATTCTTGGGATTAGGGCCGGCTAGTGCCTCCTAGGGATGTGGATGGTTTCTACATGAAGGAAATAAAGGGTGGAGATGGGCTAGTTATTGAATAGAGGGCTAGGATGGTGTAGAGGAAAAGTTAGAGTGTAGTACACTCCAAATGGAGGGAAAATCATAGTATGACCGGTCAACAATGAGGGGAGTTTCTTCATGGCTTGGCTCCAATGGGAGGTGGACACCTAATTGCATTTTTGCATAAAAGTCCCTAATAATTGGGAAATTACACAAACAGTGGAATTTAGGATTGGATGAGAAAAAATACCATGTTTGGTGTGATGTAGTGGGTTAAAAGGGTGTATGGTATTTAGTATGAACCTTGAGGGTGTGAGTGGGGGTTTGGGTTGGTGTTGGGTCTAGTTTTGGGTTAGGTTGGGTCCTTACACCAATTTAATTAAAATTTGTATAAATGGTGTTCTTAAATTAATTGAAAGTGCATATGATTAAAATTAGGTAAGACACAAGTATCATGGATGTAGAAGACTCAGAATATAATATTGTCATAATTTGGGTTGCACAAATTGGGTCGAGATTGTGTCTCCAATTTCGATTGGAACGGACAAGGATGCAAAGTTAAATTTATTTGGATTTAAAAATAAACATTTGTAATGAATATTGTGCGACTAAAATGAAACACAAGAGAGGGTATTCATGAGTTACACAAATGTTAGAATGGAAGACTGGCACGTCTAGAATAAGGGTATAAAATTTGTTGGAAGGCAAAAGCTAGTGTAGCGCTCCAAATATTGAAACAACGGTAAGGTACAACAAATGAATAAAATTATAGTAGTGAATTATAATCCCCAATAATTAATCCCAAAAAATACTAATTAAATCCATAATCCTATATTTTGGTCAAGGGTTCATCTAGTGGGTTTCTACGTCTAGTCCACTAACCCATGTATTAATGAACACTATATAATATGTATAAAAATATATCATGCAATATATTAACACATTAAATTAAATATAGCAAAGGACAATAAAGCCCATGTTCTAAAAATATGGTAGTAACAAGTCTACCCTCCTAAAAAAATTATGTCCTCAAAATTGAATTAAACTAGCACAAGAACATACAATCAGATAAAGAATTATACCTCAAGTCTCGAAGAGATACGGATACTGCTCGCATATTTCGTTCTCTCTTTTCTAGGTTTGCTCGCCTGGAGAGTGGTGTCTCTATGCAACACGAACCAAGGGAATAGTCTGGTTCCGAAATACCTTCTCTCTGCGATCCAATATCTCTACGGGCTATTCGGGATAGCTAAGAGTCGGTCCAACCACGATCTTTGAGTGATCTAGTATGTGGCTAGGATCTGCCACGTACCGTATCAGCTGTGACACGTGGAACACATCATGTACTCCCTCTAGTGCATGCAGCAAGTCTAGTCTATAAGTCACTGCACCGACCCTCGCAAGAATACCGAAAGGTCTGATGTAACGTGGACTAAGCTTTCTGCCTCCACAAAAGCGAATCATGCCCCGTGTCAAAGAAATCCGTAGGAACACCAGATCGCCAACCTAGAACAAAACAGTCTTAATACGCAATCTAAAACAAAAAACTCACAAGCCAAAAATAACAAAACCTATACGTGAAACTCTATGGGTCTACGGTGGCTATCGGCCCAATGTCGCTGTCTGTCATATGCCACCCGCAGCCTGTCTCTTATGAGTTTTACCTTTTTGCTGCATTAACGACCATTTATGGCCCTAACAAGGCTCTCTCTCTTACATTATCCCAGGATAATGGTGTGTGATACCTCCGTCTATATAGAGCCTCGAATGGTGATATCTCAATGCTGGCCTGGTAGTTGTTGTTGTAAGCAAACTCTATCAGGTGGAGATGATCCTCCCAAGAACCTCTGAGATCTAGAAAACAAGTGCGTAGCATATCTTTGAGAGTCTGTCATGACCCGCACCCGGTGTAAGGGTACTAGTCGGAAACAACGCCCAGCCTACGCCACAGAATCGGCGGTAGAACGCTGTCTAGATAATCTATCTAACAATATAATAAACCACCAATAATGATAGTATACTCAAATCACAGAACTAAGATAGAAATGAGCATGAATCAGATAAAGAATAGAATAGTCACAATACAACTCATGAGTCTAAAATACATCAATGAGTCTGAAGAAAAAAATACAGAAATAAGCTGGAGACAAATCCAGTACAAAAGAATACTACGAGGCTACAACTCCAGGGTCAACTGTCTCAGTTGGGATAAGTCTCTCTTGAGCCAGGGTCTCAGAATCTAAACCCACAACATCCTGGGGTCCATAATAGGTAGGATACCACTCCTCAGTGTCATCTGGAAAAATATATCCAGTCAGGAAAGGAGCAGAGTACATCTCTAACAGCAGTTCTTATTAATGATAAAAACTATGTAATAGTAAATAGCTGTGGATAAACAAGATGCACAATAGATACAAGAGATTTATGTACAATAAGGAAATACTAGAAATAAATACAATAATAAACAATATGCCAATAGAACAATAATACTAATGACTAAGTGTGTGAGTACTAGCTTAACATGTGATCGGCTTGGGCAAGATGCAATGCGGCCTGGCTAATCATACGTGCGGTGCATGATCAACACTATTCTGTAATCTGTACTTTATTTAATAGGGATATTGATCACATATCTATACTAATACTCTCCACCCCGACTGGTATAATAGATCCAACCATGGTATGCTATTGCACTAGATTCCCCAAGAAGAGAGCGACTCCTCCCAAAAATCGGTGTCTGTACATGTACAAGATAACCAATGAAACAATACTTGCACCATATACACCATATACCAAGGAATAACATCTCATGACGAGATCCGGATATACCAATCCGTGTAACCATAGTGTCAAGAGAACATGGATATCTACACTAGATACAGTGAACATAGAGGATATCATAAATGAGAAACTATCAGAGAATATACTCGCATGAAGTCCAATGAACAGTCTCACAGATGTCTGACTCGGTGCCTCGAAGACCTAGATATGGAATACATCATTAATACAAGGTCCCGAAAAGAGAACAAGTTAAACTAGTCAGCTTCTAGGTCAATAAGTCAATTCTAAGTCAAAAGTCAACTATGGTCAACTCTAAAGTCAACTAAAGTCAACTATGGTCAACTAAGGTCAACTATCTATTTCTAGGTTGCACAAGTCTAGTACTAAAAACTTGGATCAAAATACTAAAATCTAAGTCATAAAACTACATCCTTAAATATTAGGATACCGTATCTTAGGATACGTAAATCCAAGGTTAACCTCACAATATCTATATATCAGTCAATAAAGTATAATAAATAGAATATTAAATACAACAATTAGGAATCATGGCTTTGAACCATCTTGGTACCCACACAAAGTAATGCTCAAGATATATATATAGATATATTATTTACTCTAATACATAATATATTATATATAACTAATATATTATATAATTAAAAATAATAACAATACTAGTATAATATCTCACCACAAATACATTTATATATACATATATATATAAATATAATATATAAAATATAACCCAAAACTGCCTAACTGTCACTGAAAAACTGTGTGGAAAACATTTATTTTCAATAAACAGCCTTTTAGTGACAGTTCGAACCGTCACAGAAAAACTGTCGCCAAAGCTGCTGTGTAAAACCCACTGTTGTCACTTATTGGTGACAGTTCTCAACTGTCACCAAAATTTTGGTCGCCGTTGCTGCTCATTTCCGCCCGTCGCTGCTGTGCATTTAATGACAGAATTTGTCATTAATAGCTTCAGCGGCTGCTGCTGCTGCTCAAGGTTATTAATGACAGGATCTGTCATTAATAGCTGCTGTCGCTAAAAACAATTAATATATATAGATATATATATTAATATATAAACCAATGTATATATATATATAAAAAAATTAAATAAATATATATATCTATATATACATAATCCTATATATATATAAATAAATATTAAAAACTACAATACACATTCCATGCATTAATGTACATATTTAACATGGCTAGAAGCACACATAAAAATATATTCATTAATATAAAATTAATTATATAATAATTATAATTAATATAATTACTCTTTAAACACATAAATATTTTTATAAAACATTTATATATAATTTATTTTATTAACAAGTTTTAACATATATAAATGCATGTAAAGAAAGCTACATATATATATTTATACATTATATTAGTACACATAAAAAAATACATAGATCTATGCTACAATAAATATCATAATAAATACACTATAATAAATATACAACATCTATATATATTTACTAATTTATAATTCAAGAATTAAAGCATAAATAATTAGATCTACACATAAACACACACAAATGGAGAGTATCACACCGTATCCCACTAGATCTAGGATACGCATGCGACACGAGTCCAACACACAACCAATTGTACCCCAAAGGACACAAACAAGTCACAAATATTATTTATGAACAAATCAAAGTGTCAAATGTAGATCTATGTGTCCGTGTCAAAATACGACATGTACAAAGTCCCGTGTCGGAGAGAAAACCCCCAAAATGACATGTATCACCAAATTGTTGGGATACGACCTACACGTACCCAATTGTGGACACGACACTAGCCCCAAACACATAAGCATATGCCCAATTGATCTATAGGATCAATTGACACACACAACAAAATGTAAATTCAAAATTCCTCCAAAATTGACACAAAAAGTACCATAACTTTCTCCATGGGTCTCCTATGAACACAAAACCAAGTCCTATGGGTAGTACATACATATGGGTTGATTTTACATGATTAAATCTCAGATTTAGAAGCTATTTTAAGGGAAAAAATTGAATTATACCTATTGGGAGATGGATTTCCAATGAAACCTCCAATTGAGATAATCTTGCTTCCAAATTGTAGATCCTTGCTCCTCTTTATAGATCCTTGCTTCCTCCTTCTAGATCCTTACTTCTCAACTTTCTAATGGTAAATTGGAAAGAATTTGGATTGAATTTGGTGGGGAATTGGAATAGAAATGAAAGGAATTTGGGATTGAGAAATTTTAGATCTAGATTTGGAAATGAGAATGAATGGAGAGAGAATTCCCCCCCCCCCCTCTAATATAGGCCGGCCTTACCCCTTCCCCAAGCAATTATAAAATGTCCAATGTACCCCTTGGGGCCTCTCATGAAAAAATAATTAAGGAAGGAAGCTTCTAGTCTAATGATTTAATTAATTTAATCCATCTCCTTAACAATGGGCTTTCTAAATGGGCCTAGTCTAACTAATTAATTCATGTTGGTCCATGGGTCCAAACTAAACTAGTTGGGTCCACTAATATAATTCCAAAATAATTAAATAATATCTAACAATAATTAAATAATACAACAAATAATTATTTACCATGCACAATATTTAATTAAATAGGAAAAGACTAAAATACCCTTTCCTAGAAAATATGGTAGTGACAAGTCTACCCTCCATAAAATAATTTTGTCCTCGAAATTCAAAGATGAAAACTACCCCCAGAAAATCACAAACAGAACTAAAGAATAATGAACAGAACATAACTAGGAAATAACATACCTCAAGGTACAAACAAATATGGATAACGCTCTCGTATTTCATCCTCTCTCTCCCAGGTAGACTCCCCTGGAGAGTGATGCCTCCATGCGACGCGCACCAAAGGAATAGTCTGGTTCCTCAGCACCTTCTCTCTCCGATCCAGAATCTCAACTGGCTGCTCTGGATAGCTAAGAGTAGGGCCCACCTCTATCTCCGAGTGATCCAATACATGACTAGGATCTGCCACGTATCGTCTCAACTGTGACACATAAAACACGTTGTGCACTCCCTCCAATGCAGGTGGTAAGCCTAGTTTATAAGCAACTGCACCGACCCTCTCTAGAATAGTGAAAGGTCCGATGAATCGCGGACTAAGCTTTCCGACTCCACCGAAGCGAATCGTGCCTCGTGTCGAAGAAATCCTCAGAAACACCAAACTACCCACCTATAACAAAACACCACCTTAAGAACTTAATCTATAACAAACAAGAACAAGCACAAATAAAATCTAAACTATACCTCGAACTCCAAAGGTCTCCGATGGCTATTGGCCCAATGCCGTTGTCTGTCCTGCGCCACTCGAAGTCTGTCTCTGATCAACTGAACCTTCTCTGCTACATCCATAACCATCTCTGGCCCAAGCAAAACTCTCCCTCCAACATCGTCCCAAGACAAAGGAGTACGACACCTCCGACCATATAGAGCTTCAAAAGGTGACATCTCTATACTGGCCTGGTAACTGTTGTTGTAAGCAAACTCTACCAAATGGAGAAGGTCCTCCCAAGAACCCCCAAATCTAGTACACAAGTACGCAATATATCCTCGAGAGTCTGGATAGTCCTCTCTGACTTCCCATCTGTCGGGGGATGATATACAGTACTGAATTTGAGCTGAGTGCCCAAACTCTCCTGTAGACTCCTCCATAAATGAGAAGTGAAACGACTATCTCGATCTGAGACTATGCTGACAGGAACTCCATGTATCCTAACGATCTGCCTCACATACATCTCTGCCAGCTTCTCCGTAGACAAACCTACCTTGAAAGACAAGAAATGGGACGACTTGGTCAACCTATCAACAATGACCCAAATCGCGTCTTTCCCTCCTGGAGATCGTAGAAGTCCGGACACAAAATCCATAGTAATGTGTTCCCACTTCCACTCTGGAATGGGTAATGGCTGAAGTAAACCTCCTGGCCTCTGCCTCTCGGCTTTCACCTGCTGGCACCCTAAGCATCTGGATACAAACTGTGCCACTTCCCTCTTCATGCCATACCACCACACACTCTCTCGCATATCCCGATACATCTTTTTAGGACCTGGATGCATGGAATACTGAGAGCGATGCGCTTCCTGCAATACTTCCTCTCGTAACTCCCCACTAGGCACACACAATCTAACTCCATGCCTCAAAGATCCATCCTCTGCAATAGTGAAATCATCCTCCAATCCTGCTCTCACCTGAGCTCTGATACTCCTCAGAGATACATCATCATACTGTGCTGCCTTGATCCTGTCCATCAAATCTGAGTGTATCTGCAATCCCCACAACTGTATAGCACACCCAGGAACAATCACCTCAATGTCCAAGCTTTTCAAGTCCTCCAACAAATATCGATCCTGCGTCAAGAACATAGCCACCGGATACCTGCTCAAAGCATCGGCAACTACATTAGCTTTTCCATGATGATATTGCAAAGAGATATCAAAATCCTTCATCAGTTCCAACCACCGGCGCTGCCTCATGTTCAACTCCTTCTGCGTGAAAACGTACTTCAAGCTTTTGTGGTCTGTGAAGATCTTCACACGCTCTCCGTACAAATAATGTTTCCACAACTTCAGAGCGAATATGACGGCTGCCAACTCCAAATCATGGGTAGGATAGTTTTTTTCATGAGAACGCAATTGCCTGGATGCATAGGCAATCACTTTCCCATGCTGCTGAAGAACACAACCTAAACCCTTCCCTGATGCATCACTATAAATAGTAAAACCTCCGGACCCTGATGGCAACGTCAAAATAGGAGTAGACGTCAACCTCTTCTTCAACTCATCAAAAGCAACCTGGCAATCCTCCGTCCAAACAAACTCCACATCCTTCCTCGTGAGTCTGGTTATCGGCTCGGCAATTCTCGAAAAATCTTGCACAAACTTTCTGTAGTAGCCTGCCAATCCCAAGAAACTCCTGATCTTTACTACCGAACTCGGAGTCTTCCAAGATTCCACTGCTGAAATCTTCTTCGGATCCACTAAAATACCATCACCAGTCACAATATGCCCCAAGAACTCCACCTTGTCCAAGAAAAACTCACACTTGGACAACTTCCCATACAGCTTCTCCTTCCTCAGCACATCCAACACAATCCTCAAATGCTCCTCATGCTCCTCCGGTGTCCTCGAGTATATGAGTATGTCGTCGATGAACACCACCACGAACTTGTCAAGGTACTGGTGGAACACCTTGTTCATTAAGTTCATAAAGACCGCTGGTACATTAGTCAAACCAAACGGCATCACCATAAACTTGTACTGACCATACCGAGTTCTAAAAGCAGTTTTCGGTATGTCCTCCGGCTTCACCTTCACCTGATGGTAGCCTGATCTCAAATCTATCTTAGAAAATACCTTGGCACCACTCAACTGATCAAACAGATCATCAATCCATGGTAAATGATACTTATTCTTGATAGTGAGATTATTTAAAGCCCTGTAATCAATGCACATGCGCACTGATCCATCTTTCTTCGGTACAAACAATACCGGGGCTCCCCATGGTGAAGAACTCGATCTGATAAACCCCTTATCCTGTAATTCGTCCACCTGCTTCTTCAACTCGACCAGCTCGCTATTGTTTACTCTATAGACATGCTGCAAAATTGGTTCTGCACCTGGCACCAAGTCTATAGAAAATTCAACATCTCGATCTGGCGGCAATCCTGGCAATTCCTCATAAAACACATCCAAGAACTCTGCTATCAACGGATGTGGCAACTCCTTGTCTTCCACCATAGCTCCACAAATAATGCCTTCTCCCTGCTCCGCAGCTCCTCTATAAAACTCAAACTCTGGCTCTCCTAGCGGACTAAACAAAACTCTACCTCCTCTACAATCTACGCTAGCACGGTGCCTACTCAACCAATCCATCCCGAGTACAATATCGTAGCTCGGAAGTGGCATTACAAGTAGACACGCACTCAACTCCCGGCCTCCCAGAGTAACTTTTCGGTCCTTGCAAATATCATTAACCAGGATAATGCCTCCCCCGGTCATGATCTTGCAAGTCCTAAGCAAAGACTAAGCTACCAAACCCTGCTTTAGAGCAAAAGAAACAGATACAAAACTATGGGAAGTACCACTATCAAACAAAGCTAAAGTTGGAATGGAATCAAGAAGAATAGAACCTGCGATAACATCTCCGGTGGGTTCCTCCTCTTCGACGGTCATAGCAAACGCTCGTCCCTATCGAGCACCTCCCTGCTGCTGATGCTGGACAAAACGCTGCTGCTGTGTCGGAAGTGGTCCCTTTGGCTGTGCTGTAGGTGGTCTCGTTTGTGTCCTCGGAGCTGGAGCTGCTTCCTGAACTGTACGACGAGGACACTCCCTCGATTGATGCTCTTCGGTACCACAATACAAACAAACTCCTAGCCTCCTCCTACAAACTTTCCAGATGTGGCCGGGCTTCTTGCAGTAGTTGCATGGAGCTTGCTATAACTATCTCTGCTGCTGAGGTACCTGGTGAAAAGGCGCTCTAGCTGGAGTCTGATTCTGTTGTGGCTGCTGCTGGAAAGGTCTGGACTGGAAATGATGACGTTTGGCAGATACTGCACTACCGTTGGCCCCCAAAAAAGAATCACGGTCTCTCTTGGTCTTGAAACCTAAATCCTGGTCAACCTTGTGTGCCTTCGCAAGTATCTCCGAGTATGTCTCATAAAAAGACGGAATAAGGATCTTCACTTCCCAGTTTAGACCCTCACGAAAACGAATAGCTCGAACCTCCGGTTCTTTCACCAAATACTCTACAAATCGGCTCAACCAACCGAACTCCGCGGACTTACCACACCATACACGCAGGACGGTATAGGTTGTCGGTCGGTCGACGCAGTGGTATTTGTTTAACCACCAGCCGTCCCCTTCTTCAATCTCTGATTCGTACTTTTTATAGAGAAATGGAAACCGAACTCTGACTTAACTTATTCGTGGATTTGGTAATTGGTTAGTGCCTTGACTTGGCTATTATTTTTCGGAGATAAATGAAGTCATTTGAGTAGCGGAATAAGATAAGTGAGATAAGCTTTTTCCTCAAAGTACAAAGTCTAAGAAATCTTTCAAAAGATTCAAAACAGTATGTCGACTTCCGGAAAGAGAGCTCAGAAGCTAGCCCTCACTCGCTTCGCTTAAGAAGCTATGGAAAAACTCTACGCCCCAACATTAAGAATTTGATAGCCTTCCTCAAATTCCCTTTTGGGCTTTCGCCTTGTTAAGCTGACACCTATTGACTGAAGAAAATGGAAAAAACTCACTTCGCTCGCCTCGACTCGAGTAGGTAAATTCCCGGAGGCTTCGTTGCCGCCAACCTGTGTAATGCTCTCCTGAATGAGACTCTCAAATTGTCTCCCCAAGTCAAGCCTGTCTATCCGGGCGAAAAACTTCTTCTTGAAAAGGTCCTTGAATACCTCCCAAGATTGTCCTACGTCAACCAAAACTGGCTTATTCCTAAACCAAGTGCGAGCGACGTCGAACAGTTGAAGTCCTACCGCCTCAACCTTCAGATCTTCAGAAAGACGGGACACCCTCATAAGACGCTCAATGTCCTCGAGCCAATCATCAGCATAGACGATGCCCTCCGTCCCTTTGAAAACCCTAGGCTCCAGTTTCTTGAAGTCCTGAATATTGCCTGGCCGAAGCTGAGCAACCTGAGGAACAACCTGCTGCTGGACCGGAACTCCTCTCTCAACTACAGCACGAGCAAGCTGATGAGCACTCTCGATGCCCTGCCGTAGAACGTCGGTCTGCCTCTGATGTGCCTCTGACCGAGCCCTCTGTGCCTCGAGCATCTCATGAAACAGTGTAAACATCTGTGACACCTCTGCTGGCACAGGAGGTGGAGGTAGAAGCCCCTCAGATACAGCTGGCACAGTCCTCTGAGTAGGTGGTGGACCTCCAAAAGCAGCTGACACTCCAATCACCGGAGAAGTGACTGGTGCAGGCCCTCGGGATATCGTAAACCTCTCAGAAACTGCTCTCCCCTGCTGTGATCTAGTCTTAGGCGGCATCCTGAGACAAAGCGAAAGAAAGAATCAATATGGCACAAGATATAAGACATCAAGGAAAGGACAGTTTAAGGGATCAAGTATCAATATCAAAGGAGAATAGTTGGATCAAAAGAATTTTTCCTAGATGTGATTGAGTATCTCAGCCTATTCCCTATATCCTATTGCAGGCTCGCAGTAGTACACCTAAGTTGTCGCACTACCACGACATCACATACTTTGTGAAACTGGACCTGTATGGGCCACCACCAAAAACGTGTCACGACCCACACCCGGTGTAAGGGTACTAGTCGAAAACAACGTCCAGCCTACGTCACAGAATCGGCGGTAGAACGCTGTCTAGATAATCTATCTAACAATATAATAAACCACCAATAATGATAGTATACTCAAATCACAGAACTAAGATAAAAATGAGCACGAATCAGATAAAGAATAAAATAGTCACAATACAACTCATGAGTCTAAAATACATCAATGAGTCTGGAAAAAAAATACAGAAATAAGCTGGAGACAAATCCAGTACAAAAGAATACTACGAGGCTACAACTCCAGGGTCAACTGTCTCAGTTGGGATAAGTCCCTCTTGAGCCAGGGTCTCAGAATCTAAACCCACAACATCCTGGGGTCCATAATAGGTAGGGTACCACTCCTCAGTGTCATCTGGAAAAATATATCCAGTCAGGAAAGGAGCAGAGTACATCTCTAACAGCAGTTCTTATTAATGATAAAAACTATGTAATAGTAAATAGCTGTGGATAAACAAGATATACAATAGATACAAGAGATATATGTACAATAAGGAAATACTGGAAATAAATACAATAATGAACAATATGCCAATGGAACAATAATACTAATGACTAAGTGTGTGAGTACTAGCTTAACATGTGATCGGCTTGGACAAGATGCAATATAGCCTACACGTACCCAATTGTGGACACGACACTAGCCCCAAACACATAAGCACATGCCCAATTGATCTATAGGATCAATTGACACACACAACAAAATATAAATTCGGAATTCCTCCAAAATTGACACAAAAAGTACCATAACTTTCTCCATGGGTCTCCTATGAACACAAAACCAAGTCCTATGGGTAGTACATACATATGGGTTGATTTTACATGATTAAATCTCAGATTTAGAAGCTATTTTAAGGGGAAAAACTGAATTATACCTATTGGAAGATGGATTCCCAATGAAACCTCCAATTGAGATGATCTTGCTTCTAAATTGTAGATCCTTGCTCCTCTTTGTAGATCCTTGCTTTCTCCTTCTAGATCCTTGCTTCTCAAATTTCTAATGGTGAATTGGGAAGAATTTGGAATGAATTTGGTGGGAAATTTGAATGAGAATGAAAGGAATTTGGGAGTGGAAAATTTTAGATCTAGATTTGGAAATGAGAATGAGAGGAGAGAGAATTTCGCTCCCTCTAATATAGGCCGGCCTTACCCCTTCCCCAAGCAATTATAAAATGTCCAATGTACCCCTTGGGGCCTCTCATGAAGAAATAATTAAGGAAGGAAGCTTCTAGTCTAATGATTTAATTAATTTAATCCATCTCCTTAACAATGGGCTTTCTAAATGGGCCTAGTCTAACTAATTAATTCATGTTGGTCCATGGGTCCAAACTAAACTAGTTGGGTCCACTAATATAAGTCCAAAATAATTAAATAACATCTAACAATAATTAAATAATACAACAAATAATTATTTACCATGCACAATATTTAATTAAATAGGAAAAGACTAAAATATCCTTTCCTAGAAAATATGGTAGTGACAGAGTCTGAATAGTTCTTTCAGACTGCCCATCTGTCTGGGGGGGTATACGATACTGAACTTGAGCTGAGTGCCCAAGCTAGCCTGCAGACTTCTCCAGAAGTGGGAAGTGAAATAGCTATTCCGATCCGAGACGATTCTCATAGGAACCCCATATAATCTGACAATCTGCCGCATGTACATCTCTAATATCCTCTCTGTCGACGTACCCACTTTGAATAGTAAGAAGGGGGCTGATTTGGTCAACCTATCCACGATAACCCAAATCGCGTCCTTTTCTCCTGGAGCATGCAGAAGCCCTGAAATAAAATCCATAGTCACGTGCTCCCACTTCCACTCTGGGATAGGTAAAGGCTGAAGCAATCCATCTGGCCTCTGTCGATCTGCCTTTACCTGCTGGCACACTAAACACCTGGATACGAAGCGTGCTACCTCGTACTTTATACCATACCACCATACGTGCTCCCTCAGATCTCGATATATCTTGTTGGCACCGGGATGCATCGAGTACAGAGAGCGATGTGCCTTCTGTAAAACCTTTTCACGCAGCTCCCCGCTCGGCACACACATCCTCGTGTTGTGCCATAAAGACCCATCAACAGCAATAATGAAGTCGTCTGACAGTCCTGTCCGAACCTGTGCCTTGATACTCCTTAGAGCCTCATCATCATACTGTGCAGCTCTAATTATGTCCATCAGCTCGGACTGTATCTGTCACGACCCGCACCCGATTTAGGGGCACGAGTGCGTGGGTACGTCCAGCCTACGCCGCAGCATCGGCGGTAGAACGCTGTCAAGGTCTTGATACTATCTAACTAATGTCACGCAAGCATCCAATCTCTATTAGGAGGCACGGATGACACAAATAAGATGAACACATACTCAATCACAGGATTACAGCACGATAAGATTTCGAATAATAAAACTAAAATTTAACACAACACAAGTCCACAAGTAATATTCTAACTCAACAATATCCAAGAATCATCAAAATGCCGGAGACAAATCCGGTACCAAATAGACTGTTAAAAGAACTAACTAAAATAGTAATTTCCAGCTAGACCTCCTGGAATCACAACTACTATCAAGTCTGCAGCTACTCACCATAAGGTCCACAAAGTGTCGGACAGCGGTCCTCTAAGGCATAGTCTGGAAAAATGTTTCCAGTCAGGAAGGAGCAAAGCACAATCTCAAATAACAGTTCCATTAATTGATAATGTCTATAATACAATAAAACATGTCATGCTAGCTACTAAGAAGACAGTGAAATAATTGAAATGGCAATTTAAGAGAGACAGGTAATATAGAGAGACAGGCAATATATTACAGTCGGTGCATGTATGGAAATAAAAAGAACAAGAAACAGTATCATATACGGGTGATGTAGTATATGATAAAATAGGGAACTGTAATCTATTCTACGTGTTTGAAATAGTAGTTTCAAAATGTGATCGGCTTGGGAACATGTACGATAGCTACTGGCCTGGCTAATCATGGGTGAAGAGCATGATTAACACTTACAATTTCTATACTACAATAAGAGGTTATGATCACATTTCTTACTAACTACTTCTCCGCCCCCAACTAGTACTGTGGATCCAACCATGACACGTCACGATACACGAGCAAGTCAAGTCTATCATGTACGATGTCTAAATATACATGTCTAAATATACATGTCGTGTACAATGTCAATACGATATATCAAGGTAACATCTCATGACTGCAGATCCAAGCTATACTAGTCCGTGTAGCACAGTGTCAAAGATTCAGATGTAATATTTCATGATTGTTGAATTTATAGAAATTATCAAGAATTGGAAATTATCAGAGAATGTACTTGCCTTGGGTCCTTAGCTGGTATTTATGGATGTCCTGTTCCAGAGTATCCCCTGGGTAAACCAACAGTCCTATAAACACAACACAATATAACTTCCGCATCAGATGCTACGCTAACACAAAATCCATGAAGTCAGAGGCTCTGCCAGATATGGCACTGGTCAATCTAGGGTCAACTGGTAGGGATATATAAATATATATATCTATTTTAACTACCTTAGTACTTACAATATATATATGCACACCAATAATATACATATACAATATATATATATATATATTTACCAAAATACTAATTATATTAAATTATACTATGTATACAAGTACCATATATATAAACCAAAATACCAAAACAATATATATATATATATATTTATATACATACCAAATTAGCACTTATATCAAAACATACATATATTTATTTACATATACTAAATTAACAATTATCAACATGTACTGAAAATACAGATACCAATTTTACAGATTAATATTTATTTAATACGTACACACAAAATATATTTTGAATACATATATATATATATATATGAAGAATACACGAACATATATACATACACATATATACTAATTTGATTTAATACATACATATACAATAATTTAAGAATAAATACTAATACCTATTTATTGGTTATACACATACATATACTAAATATATATATACTATGCTAATACATGTATTTAAACATTTTATTTATAAATAACATACATGTACATTAACATACACTAAAATAAATTTATACTAGCATATACTTTTGTTAAATAATTGTCATAAAATAAATCTATGTATATATACATATATATATACAAATTAAATTAAAATACATACACTTACATTCACATTAATTAAATATATACATATACATATATATTAGATTATGTATACATTAACATACACATATTTATACCAAAAAGTATTAATTTAAATATATACTTTTCCAAAATACATACATTTATTTGTTTGTACATATACCAAAATAGTACGTATTTTATATGCAATTAGAGAAATTATACTATATTTATACAATTAATATTAATAAAATAAATAATATATATATATTCATATTTTAAAAATACATACATTACTAATCAATTTTATATTGAAAATATGCTAAATATATATATAATACATGTATACACATATACCAATTATATTATACACTTTACATTATATACCAATACATATTTATGTATTAACCTAAATTAAATAACTATTATATCTATACATATGTTTTATATATACTATACAAATTAATTACACTAATTATATATATACCTCTCTTTATACACTCATACGTATACATGTATGTATATATACATATATATATACATATATATATATATATAAAGAAAGAAGGGGAAGAAGAAGACTTACAGAGGGTTGCCGGCCGGAGTCTCGCCGGATCTCGGTGGCGAGGGGAGGAGCAGCAGTTGACAGCGAGAGGGGAGCAAGGTGGGCCGGGGAGGAATGGCCGCCGGAGTTCGCAGAGGGGGAGATGGGATACGCAGAGGGAGAGGGGAGCGCCGGCGCCGGAGGTCTGAGTACAGGGCCGGGGAACAGTATAGGGGGAGTTGAGGAACAGTAGGTTTCCCCCCAACTATTGAATTCAAATTTCAATGGAAAAAAACAATAAGGAAAAAGGAAGGAAGAAGGAGAAGAAGAAAAGAAAAGAGAAGAAGAAGAGAAGAAGAAGAAAAACAAATTTCCTACGTTGGGTTGAGGGGAGATGGAGGCTTGAGGAGGGTGGTGTTTTCTAGGTTGCCTAGGGATTAGGGTTTGATGTAGATAGGACATTATATAGGAAAGAGGGTTGTTGAATGAAGGGTTGTGATTGACCCTCTAGAATGAGGGGTCCAGATTAAACATGAAGAAAAATAATTCATGGAGGATGAGGGTGAGAGATTTAATTAAAATATTAGGTTCCATCATTGTTTAAACAATTGGGTGAGGCCACAAAATGTAAATTTGTAATTTAGCCCCCTTAAATTTGGGAAATTGCACAAACACATAAAATAACAAAAATTTGGCGAGCGATTCGGGGTCCGATGTTTTGTAGGGTCAGGGGGCACTGTATGATCGGTATGGGCTCAATCAGCAGGGCACTGGAATTAAATTGGAATTTTAGAATCAGATAAAATGGTATCCTCAATTTAAATAGAATTAAATGCAAGTTGTGTTCAACAATTAATTAGGAGTACATGGAGCCAAAATCAGGCCAGGTCATCAATACCAATATTGAAGAAGACTCAGAACAGAATATTACTCTAATTTGGGTCGTACGAAAAATAGGTCAAGATGGCCTCCAATTTTCGATTGGAACGCACAACGATACAAAAATAGGAAATAAAAATAACGTCCGCGACGATTTTTGTGCGGCTAGAAACAATGCACAGGGAGCATAATTATGAGTTACAAAAATAGCAGAATTGAAGGCGGGCATGTCTAGGGCAAGATGGTGAAATTTGTTGGAAGACAAAAGTCTGGATAGTGCTCCATATATCGAAGCAAAGGCAAAGCGCAAAATATTAAATAAAAATACGGTAATTTACTACACCTCCAATAACTTAATTCTAAAATAAAATAATTAACCTCAAAATTCCATAATTCCGACAGGTGCTCATCTACTGGCTTCTAGGTCTAGTCTGCTAGCTAAAATAAAATAATAAACACTGCATATAATTATATATTGAATTACACATCGCACAAAATTTATTTAAATCAAATACTATCAGGCAATTAATTAATTATAAATACCATAATATTAAATATTACAAAAAGTCGAAAATACCCCTGTTTTCAGAATGTGGTAGTGACAGTATCTGCAATCCCCACATCTGTATCTCAAAACCTGGAACTAGCACCTCAATTCCCAAGCTCTCCAGGTCGGCTAATAAATATTTATCTGTCGTCAAGTACATAGCCATCGAATACATGCTCAAGGCATCGACGACTATGTTGGCCTTTCCTTGGTGGTACTGTAATACGATGTTGAAGTCTTTTATCAACTCCAACCACCTCCTATGTCTCATGTTTAGCTCCTTCTATGTAAATACGTACTTCAAGCTCTTGTGGTTTGTGAAGATCTCCACACGCTCTCCGTACAGATAGTATTTCCACAGCTTTAGAGCGAAGATAACCGCTGCCAACTCCAAATTATGGGTAGGGTAGTTCTTTTTATGAGGACGTAATTGCCTGGAAGCATAGGCAATTACCTTCTCGTGCTGCTGAAGAACGCAACCCAAACCCTTCCCTGAAGCATCACTATAGATAGTGAATCCACCTGTCCCTGATGACAACGTCAAAATTGGAGCTGTCGTCAATCTCTTCTTCAGCTCATCTAATGCGACCTGATAATCCTCCGTCTAGACAAAATCCGTATCTTTCCTGGTCAGCCTAGGCATTGGCTCTGCAATCCTGGAGAAGTCTTGTTCAAACCTCATGTAGTATCCTGCTAGCCCGAGAAAACTCCTGATCTCAGCTACTGAACTGGGAGTAGCCCACAACTCCACTGCCTCGATCTTCTTTGGGTGAACTGAGATTCTGTCACCCATCACTGTAGAAGCATGAAATATGCTGGGGAATTGTTCGCGTATTTTATAGTCAAAATCTCCAACATACATGAAGTCCCTCCCTGCAGAGCTTCAAGGTTGTTTGGCATAAAATAGGGCTTCAGAGCTGTCTACGTAAAACAGAGCTTCAAGGTTGTTTGGCATAAAATAGGGCTTCAGAGCTTCAAGGTTGTTTAGCATAAAATAGGGCTTCAGAGCTGTCTGCATAAAATAGAACTTCAAGGTTGTTTGGCGTAAAATAGGGCTTCAGAGCTGTCCGCATAAAGCAGAGCTTCAAGGCTGTTCTGCATAAAAGGTTGCTATACCTTCCTGCGTAAAGTTTAAAATATGTTATTTTTAATGCAGCGTAAAGTTGTACGAGGAACTCTTCGTATTCCTCGGATGAATTTGTCAGTCAAATCAGTGAACCTGACATTTGACTAAAGTACTGCACGATGATCGAGAGAACGGCTATGATGATAATTTTGCACAGAGACCCAGGTTATCATTTTATGACATATTTTTGATACAAGTCGTTTTTACGCATTCAAAGGAAGAAAAATGGAGTCTTCTGAATATGCTGCCTATTCTACATTGACAGAAATAAGTTTTTACGCTCAAGACAAGACAAAATCAGACGCCACGTCAAAAGTTGTTTCTTGTACAGAGCTCGAGGCATATCTCTACATTTTATGCACGAGATTGAGGCATATCTCTGCATTTAATGCACGAGATTTTGTTCTTTTTTTGTCATGACTGGAAAAGCTAAGACTGTGACTAATACGCTCACATCACCATCCTTGTATTTTACGCCAACCAGGCAATTTTCAACTATAGGAGTACGCCGTATGCTATCTCCTCGAAATATGCTAACTCGGCTATATTTGCAATGGTACGTTGATAAGGCTATTTAGCCCAGAATACGCTCAAGACCTCAGTCGTAAAGGATAATTGGCTATTTTACGTTGGTTATCTATTATTCATAAATCATCAAGTTTTACCAGGGGCAGTTACCTACGTGGCTTGCATGCCATGATCTTCGAGAAGCAGTTATACGCGTTACCTTATAAAGGAATACGTGTCATACGCAGATTGAGAAGATTATTTGAATATGGGTAGCAGTTGTCATAATTGCAGCGTAAATGAGGCAATCTTCTTCAAAGTTTGGCCTTTTACGCCAACAAGACAGTCATTTGGCTTTTACGCCAACCTGGCAGTTACTTGATTGATCTCTATAAATAGAGACCCCTGGTCACAGGGAGGGGAGAATGGGTTTTGGCTGACAACTTTGGCAACAAGAATTCGATCCTACTTGCAACTTTCCTTTGGCCGGCTTTTGCCTTCAGTTCAGAGAAAGTTTGAAGCTTCTTCTACAGCACTTCTTCATCATCGTGTAGTCCAAGGAACAAAGTGATCGACTGCAGATCAGACTTCCATAGCAATACTTCCCTAGAATTATTTTATTGTACTTAATATCCTCGTATAGGATTATTTGTACTTTCTTCTTTCCTTGTTTGTAAGCAAAAATTTCGTATAAACTTTGTTTATCCAAATAAAATAGCGACTCTACTGGGGAAAATTTTCTCCTCTGACGAGAAAACAATTGCTCAACACGATATTGTATCCATCGGATCGACGAAGAAGACTTTGGTCGTCCAGTTCGACCAATCTGCCTATGAAGACATGCTTCATGCAGGGGGTAGTTCTCATTCCTCCTCTGTCCATAACAACAGGAAGCTGCGTAAAGTGTGGATGCCTAAGACATCCTCTACCCTTCCTGCAAGTTTTTATTCACTGATCAACAAAGTTGTGACAACACAGCCAATACGCCCTGTGCGTAAAACTTTGTCTCCCGTCTGTGACGTGGTAGACAGAACTTCTGGCAATGCCTCAGTGCCAATCCAGAAGTCTCAAATACGCCCTGTGCATAAAACTTTGTCTTCCGTCTGTGACGTGGTAGACAAAACTTCTGGCAATGCCTCAGTGGCAATCCAAAAATCTTAAATACGTCCTACGCATAAACCTTCGTCTCCTATCTGTGACGTGGTAGACAAAACTTTTGGCAATGTCTCAGTGCCAATCTAGAAGTCTCAAACACGCCCTGCGCGTAAACCTTCGTCTCCCGTCTGTGACGTGGTAGACAAAACTTCTGGCAAGGCCTCAGTGCTAATCCGAAAATTTCAAACACGCCCTGCGCGTAAAATTATATCTCCCGTCTATGATGAAGCAGATATACCCTTTGATAACATCAAAGGAAAACAAGTGACGAATCCTTCAACCTCTAAGATTTTACGCCCACAAGAGAAGAAAATTCCCACTTTACAGATTATGCATGACGCTGAAAGCCGTTTGAGGATTTTTCCTGTTTTATGGAACCTATGCAAAAATCCAAATTACGCCAGGATAGGTCTGTCCGCGTAAAGAAGACTCGTTTCACGGGAAGATACACTACTCAGACAGATGATGGATCATATGCTACTCATATGGGTGGACTGTTGTATTCCTATGGCAGAGAAAGGGTTATGGTTCCTAATCTACACATTCCTACTGATGTAAAAAGGCAGAATAAGCCTTCTTCTTCTTCTGGTAATCTCCCTGATTTACGTGATTTCTTGATTCAGAAATGCAAAGATAGGGGATCTCCTAATATGTCTATCACACCCCCTAGAGAACATTGTTGTAATAGTCATAAGGTTATAATTAACTGTTGTTGTTCTAAAACAAAACGGTCAGTGTTCGACCGATTGAACTATTATTTGTCATTACAGGAAGAAGAAGAAGCAACATTTGCTTCAGTAAACATGGCTTCGTATATTCCTAGAGGAAAGTCGAGTTCAAGATGTCATCCCTCCAGAACTCCAAGCCAAAGAAAATTTAACAGACTCATCGAGACTTTTGAAGAAGGTGTATTTTGAAACACTCGCTCGAGGTCACGACAATCAGCTTCATATTCTTCAGATTCCGACACTGTGTCACGACCCGCACCCAGGGTAAGGGTACTAGTCGGAAACAACGCCCAGCCTACGCCGCAGAATCGGCGGTAGAACGCTGTCTAGATAATCTATCTAATATAATGAACCACCAATAATGATAGTATACTCAATCACAGAACTAAGATAGAATGAACACGAATCAGATAGGAATAGAATAGTCACCATACAACTCATGAGTTTAAAATAATACATCAATGAGTCTGAAGAGCAACAGAATAAGCTGGAGACAAATCCAGTACAAAAGAATACTACAATACTACAAAGCTACAACTCCAGGGTCAACTGTCTCAGTTGGGATAAGTCCCTCTTGAGCCAGGGTCTCAGAATCTAAACCCACAACATCCTGGGATCCATAATAGGTAGGGTACTCCTCAGTGTCATCTGGAAAAATATATCCAGTCAGGAAAGGAGCAGAGTACATCTCTAACAGCAGTTCTAATCCATGATAAAAACTATGTAACAGTAAATAGCTGTGGATAACAAGATGCACAAAATAGATACAAGAGATATATAGACAATAAGGAAATACTGGAAAGAAATACAATAATGAACAATATGCCAATGAAACAATAATACTAATGACTAAGTGTGTGAGTACTAGCTTAACATGTGATCGGCTTGGGCAAGATATAATGCGGCCTGGCTAATCATACGTGAGGTGCATGATCAACACTATTCGCTTACCAATACTTTATTCAATAGGGATTTGATCACATATCTATACTAATACTCTCCACCCCCAACTGGTATAATAGATCCAACCACGGTATGTTATGGCACTAGATTCTCCAAGAAGAGAGCGACTCCTCCCGAAAATCAGTGTCTGTACATGTACAAGATAACCAATGAAGCAATACTTGCACCATATACACCATATACCAAGGAATAACATCTCATGACGAGATCCGGATATACCAATCCGTGTAACCATAGTGTCATGAGAAACATGTATATCTACACTAGATACAACGAACATAGAGGATATCATAAATGAGAAACTATCAGAGAATGTACTCGCCTGAAGTCCAATGAATAGTCTCACAGATGTCTGACTCAGTGCCTCGAAGACCTAGATATGGAATACCGCATTAATACAAGGTCCCGGAAAGAGAACAAGTCAAACTAGTCAACTTCTAGGTCAATAAATAAATTCTAAGTTAAAAGTCAACTATGGTCAACTCTAAAGTCAACTAAAGTCAATCATGGTCAAACCAAGGTCATCCTCACAAGACATCTATATAAATAATATAGAAATAAAATACAATAATTTAGAAAATCAAAATTAGATCCCAATAGATACCCACACAAAGTATACTAATAATACAATATTATACACTCTAAATAATATATATATAAACCAATATTTATACAAATAAAATAATATATTATTATTAGTATTATACCTCACAAAAACACCTATATATATACATATATATATATACAAATATAATATATAATATATAAATTAAATCTGCCAAATCGTCACTGAAAACAGTGAGCTGAAATACAAATATATAAAATAGACTTATAGTGACAGTCTGACTGTCACAGAAGAACTGTCACAGAAAAGCCGAATAATAAACCACTGCTGCCTCGGATTTGCTGACAGTTAAACTGTCGCAGAAAACTGTCACAAAAAATCGCTGCGTTTTCCCGCCGCTGTATTTAATGACAGAACTGTCATTAAATGCCCAAAAGCTACAGCGGCTGCTGTATCCGACCGAATAATGACAGTTTTCAACTGTCATTAAACCCACTGTTACCAAAAGTAAACTATATATATATAAATATATATATATAAAAACATAAATATATAAAACAATATCTATATATATAAAACAATTAATATAAATATATACACTTATATTTATATACACATAAACTTACACATTTAAATATTAATAATTACTAAACACAATGCACATATTAATGTACATATTTTACATGGCTAGAAGCACACATAAAAATACATTCATTAATATACAAATAATTATATAATAATTATAAATAATATAATTACACATAAATATATTTTACAAAACCTTTATGTATAATTTGTGTTATTAACATAAGTACATATATATTTGCATGCAAGAAAGCTACATACATATATTTATACACCACATTAGAACACATAGAAATATATAGATCTATGCTACAATAAATACCATAATAAATACACTAAAATAAATATATAATATCTATATATATTTACTAATTATAAATGAAGAATTTAAAGCATAAATAATTAAATCTACACATAAACACACCAAATTGGAAAGTTTCCCACCGTATCCCACTAGATCTAGGATACGCATGCGACACAAGTCCAACACACAACCAATTGCACCCCGAAGGACACAAACAAGTCACAAATAATATTTATGAATAAATCAAAGTGTCAAAAGTAGATCTATGTGTCCGTGTCAAAATGCGACATGTACAAAGCCCCGTGTCGGAGGGAAAACCCCCAAAATGACACGTATCACCAAATAGTTGGGATACGAACCACAAGTATCCAAATATGGACATGACACAAGCCCCAAACACATAAGCACATGCCCAATTGATCTATAGGATCAATTGACACACACAACAAAATGTAAATTCGGAATTCCAACAAAATTGACACAAAAAGCACCATAACTTTCTCCATGGGTCTCCTATGAACATAAAACAAAGTCCTATGGGTAGTACATACATATGGGTTGATTTTACATGATTAAATCTCAGATTTAGAAGCTATTTTAATAGAAAAAACTGAATTATACCTATTAGGAGATGGATTCCCAATGAAATCTCCAATTGAGATGAACTTGCTTCCAAATTATAGATCCTTGCTCCTCTTTGTAGATCCTTACTTCCTCCTTCTAGATCCTTGCTTCTCAACTTTCTAATGGTAAATTGGGAAGAATTTGGAATAAATTTGGTGGAAAATTGGAATGGGAATGGAAAGAATTTGGGAGTGGGAATTTCTAGATCTAGATTTGGAATGAGAATGAGAGGAGAGAGAAATTTCCCCCCCTCTTTTAATAGGCCGGCCTTGCCCCTCTCCCAAGCAATTGTAAAATGTCCAATGTACCCCTTGGGGCCTCTCATGAAGAAATAATTAAGGAAGGAAGCTTCTAGTCTAATCACTTAATTAATTTAATCCATCTCCTTAACTATGGGCTTTCTAAATGGGCCAAATCTAACTATTTAATTCATGTTGGTCCATGGGTCCAAACTACACTAGTTGGGTCTACTAAAATAAGTCCAAAATAATTAAATAACATCCAACAACAGTTAAATAATACAACAAAAATTATTTACCATGCACAATATTTATTTAAATAGGAAATTACTAAAATACCCTTTTTCCTAAAATATGGTAGTGACACACTGGGAGTCGCTAGTTTTTTGAACCAGATGCTAAAAATATAGATTCAATCTCTACAGAGATCTATACTAATCCCTCAGTGGCATCTAGAGAAATGGGAGTTTATGCTGTTGGAGACGAACATGAAGAAGCTTCACCATCAAGAAGTATTGAATAACGCATCACTGTATTGGAAACATCACTTAAAGAAATACATACAATGATGGAGAGTATGCACCAAATGGTGGTGACTCAACATACAATTACAATAGCTCAAACACCTGTTCCTCCGACTCAACTACGTGTGGGGGTAGACATACCACCAGCCAATGCAAGCCAAGAGCCTGTTCAAAATCAAGAATCAGCTGTTCCTCAACCTCTTAACTCGGAGAATGTATTACCTCCTGTTGGAGTTACAATACATCCAATCTCTCACCTTTCTGCTGTCCCTCTCCCATCTGAAGATCCAATACAAGCAGTTCGGGAATTGAAAGCCCAATTTGATGCTTTGAAACATAAAGATCAGCTCAAGAAGTTGGGAATTAACCAGCCATATCCAGTTGTCTGGGCTGAGATCCCTCCTACCAAAATATAAACCACAGGCTATGGTTTTGTTTGAGGGAAAGACGTCGCCAAGCCAGTATATGAACTACTTCAGCATGATAATGGTATTGTTGCAAGGAAATGATGTCCTTCTCACTCGAGTGTTTAAAGGTTGTCTGTCTGGAGTAGCTTACCAATGGTATCGTAGTCTATCTGACAACTGCATTACTTCTTTTAAAGATTTCAAAACTCTATTCTTCGCTCGATTCTATGAGGGATGAATGGACATGTCTATGTCATCACTCATTGAAGTAAAGCAGAAAGAAAAAGAAAACGTTCGTACTTTTATTGAACGCTTTCGTCAGGCTACTTTATAGATGCCTCCTAGAGTTCTAGATTTAGCCTTGGTGGACATTTGCAGAAAGAACCTACTCCCACTGATCTCAGTATTCACGGGACCATATCAGTTCCATGATTGGCCCTCATTTATCATATCGGCAGTAGCCGTTGAAGATAATAGTCGAAAGGCTCGTGACAACGGAATCATGATCTCTACCTCTGATAAAGGGAAGCGTTCATCCTCCAATAATGAAAATACTTATAGTTCAAAAGGAAAGGAAGCCCTGGCAATCAATACGTCCAGACAAAATACTCTGGTAACTACGCAGACGAATTCTGGAACTTCCAAACCTAAAGAAGGATATTCTTTTGACGACAATGATATTCCAAGCATATTTGATTGTCTAGTCAAAAGTGGCAAGCTTACTCTACCAGAGATAAAGCGTCCAAATAAAGTCGACAATACAGATAATCCTAAGTACTGTATTTTTCACAGATACATACATCACCCTACAAAGGCATGCTATGTACTGAAAAGGAAAATCCAGGAGTTGATCGACGCCAAAGCCATCACTTTGCATAGTAACGAGAAGACGGTCACTACAAATATGATCTCACTCCAATTTGGCAATTTTCCCCCTCAAGAAGTACCGGATGGTGTGGTACCTATTCCACGGGTAATGATGGATATTGTTAATCTCCCTCCTACCAGGGGTCAAAATCAAGATTTAGTGCCCCTAACTACCAAGCGTGGGGAGATCGTGTGGGTTCACCCTGATCTAGTATCAGAAATTGAGAAAGAAACTAAAGCTGCTAAAGCTAAGTCTAAGAAGAATTCAATATATAAACCATGTCATATGGTTGAAATATCCCCAGCGGAGCAACCTTCAGGTCTATCCTCATTTTCGGATAGACCACACTCAGCAAATCACTCCCCAGTGAGTTTTTCGGACATGGGTTCACGTCCATATTACCTCTGAACTGTTGTCCAAACATTTTTTCTCGGCTGAGTTTGCTATGTCCAAGTGACCTCTGATCAAACCTCCCAGGTTTTGGCTATCGATCATCACGTCCATATTACCTCTGATATCGAGTTTTATCCCCACTTATCATCCGTACCCAATCCGGAGTATGCCCGCGATGCTAATTCCACAAAACCTATCATGTCCATATTACCTTTGATAGGGTTTTGAATCTATTACTCGTACCCCAAGTGCGCAAAAGGGTAATAAGTCCACCAAAAATTCTCCAATAGGGTTTGCGATGTCCTTCGCACCTCTGAGCAAACCTTTCGGGTTGGCTATCGATCATCATGTCCACAGTACCTCTGATATTGATCGTCGTCTAAACTTATCACCTGTACTTAAATTTAATTACGCCAATGGTGTTAAGTCCACCAAACTTGCCACTTCTGGCAAGGCATATTTCAAACTTATTACTTGCACTCTCGCGCGCAAGAAGTAATAAATCTACCAAAAATCCTCCAGTGGGATATCCTCATGATCGTACCTAACCTCTCGGTATAGCTATTGATCAGCTCATGTCTACGTCACCTCTGTGCTTTCATCCTCCCCCGAGAGTCTGCCATGTCCAAGTGACCTCTGAGCAAACCTCTCCCTACGACTATCATCAGTCGTCATCTCAACTTATCATCCGTACTTAAATTTAGGTACGCCAGCGGTGTTAAGTCCACAAAACCTATCACGACCATATTACCTCTGATAGGGTTTCATCTCGAACTTATTACTTGCACTCTCGTGCACAAAAAGTAATAAATCCACCAAAAACCCCCCGGTGGGATGCCCGCAATGGAAACGAATAATTCAAGTCCACATTACCTCTGAACTATCCTCATTTTCTCTAGCAGAGAAAAAGTCAATTCATCTTCATATTATCTCTGAACTACGTCTCTCCACTATCCCCACAGAATAATATCTTACTATGTCCATATTACCTTTGAGTAACATATTTTCAGAAATTTTTCTTGTCCATATTACCTCTGAGTAAAGTTCTTCTTTTCAACTTTCTATTATCATGTTCGTATAACCCCTGATAGTGCTAGTCATTTCGACTTATTATCCGTACTTAAGGTACGTCATGGGTAATAAGTCCAGAACCCTAAAGTTTGCCATGTACATATTACCTCTGAGTAAACATTATGGCTTTGATTATCGATCATCACACCCATATTACCTCTGATATCGATTGTCTTCCAACTTATCATCCGTACCCAATCCGGAGTATGCCAGTAGTGATAAGTCCACAAAAACTGTCACGTTCATATTACCTCTGGCATGGCTTGTCTCAAACCTATTACTTGTACTAACGTGCGTAAAAGTAGTGGGTCCACAAAATCTATCAAGTCCATATTACCTCTGATATGGTTTGTTTTGAATCTATTACTCGTACTCCAAGTGCGCAAAAAGGTAATAGGTCCACCAAAAATTTCCCAGTAGGATATCCTTAGGACCGTACCTAACCTCTCGGTATAGCAATTGATCAGCTCACGTCTACGTCACATTGGAAAAAGAATGCTTTGCCCTAATGTTTGTCATTCAGAAGATGCGATATTATGTGATAGGCCAAACTATTCATATCATATCCAGAATCAATCCACTTCGGGTATTGATGAATAAGCCAAGTATTCTTAATTCTCGACTCGCGACTTAGGCAATGCTATTGACACCGTATGATATGGTGTACGTCCCTCAGAAATTCATGAAAGATCAAGCCTTGGCCGATTTCTTAGCTGCCCATCCAATTCCAGAAACCTCCAAATTATATGATGATATTCCCGACGAAGTTGCATAATGTAATCTGGCAATGGAAGGTGATACATGGCAGCTATTCTTTGATGGTGCTTCCAGAACTGGTCCCAAAAGAAACATGGTTTCAGGGGTAGGGATTATTCTGGTGACTCCTGATAAACTCGTCATTTATCGAGCATATTCTCTTAGTGAACCATGCTCTAATAATGTGGAAGAGTATAATGCTCTATTAATTGGGCTTCAAATTGCTAAAGAATTGGATATTGAATACTTTGAAGCTTTTGGTGATTCTCAGCTGATCGTCAATCAGGTCAGAGGAATATATGAAGTCCGCAATCCAGATCTCATTTCCTTATCACCGAACAACAATTGAGATAGCAATATCTTTTAAAGGATTCTTCTTAGAACATGTTCCTCGGTCTCAAAATTTGGAAGCTGATGCTCTGGCCAGTCTAGCTGCAGATCTAGTTATTCCTATAAGAAGGCAGAATTCGATGATCCTTCTTAACAGAGATTTGTTTTGTGTGAAAAATAATTTTCACATAGAGCTATGTTATAAATATGGTTCCTCCTAAGAGAGATTGGAGAAGTCCCTTTATAGACTTTGTGTCATATGGAATCTTACCAGAGGATCCTAAAGAAGCAGCATCTATCAAAAGACGATCGCTATATTTCTATTTTGATGCTTCTTCACAAAGTTTGTATCGCCGAACATATGATGGACTATTGTTACGATGTCTCTCTGGTGATGATGTAAGGCGGGTTATCCGAGAAGCTCATGATGGAGTATGTGGAGCACATCAACTCGGTCCTAAGTTACAGGATCGTATCAGGAGGATGGGCTACTACTGGCCTACTATGATTGCAGATGCCGTAGAATATGCAAAAAAATGCAAAGCCTGTCAGGTTCATGCAGATTTCATACATCAACCTTCTGAATATTTACATCCTACTATTTCACCATGGCCCTTTGAAGCATGGGGTATGGATATCATTGGTCCTATTCATCCTTCATCTTCTAGAGGACATCGGTTTATATTAGCTATCACTGATTATTTGTCCAAATGGGCGGAGGCAATTCCTCTTGCTGAGGTAAAGACAGTCAATGTGATCAGCTTTATCAAGCATCATGTAATTTATCACTTTGGGATACCCCGAAGGATAATTCATGACAATGGGCCTCAATTCATCAGTCAAGCATTTCACCGATTTTGTGATAATAATCAGATACAAAATATGGCCTCAACGGCATATAATCCTGCTGCCAATGGTTTGGCAGAAGCCTTCAACAAAACCATTATCAAACTCATGAAGAAATTTATCTCTTCGAACAAAAAAGATTTGAACGAGAAATTGGGGGAATATTTGTGGGCATACCGCACAACGGTACGAACACCAATGGGTTGTACTCCATTTTTGTTAGTTTACGGGTGTGAAGCAGTTCTCCCTATTGAAATTCAAATTTTATCACTCAGAATAGTAGTAGCTAATGAGCTGACTAAGGAAAATAATGATCGTTTAAGACTTCAAGAGCTAGAAGGGTTAGACGAAAGATGCCTTCAAGCTCAATAGCGCATTGAGTTCTATCAAGCACGCATCTCCAAAGCTTTTAATCAAAAAGTGAAGGAAAGAGTGTTCAAAGTTGGTGAGCTAGTTTTAGCTGTGAAGAGGCCAATGATCATTACACATAAAAGTAAGGGGAAATTCCAGCCCAAATGGGAGGGCCCTTATGTGATTGAAACAACATTTTCAAATGGCGCTTATAGATTAGCCAAGCCTAATGGAGATTTGATAATGGCTCCTATCAATGGCAAATTCCTGAAGAAGTATTATGCTTGATCTCTCTTGCTTAATGGAGTATGATAAAGATTTTATTCTGATGGTACTATGTACAAAGATTAGTTGAATCATATTCTATCATGTTCATATTATCTCTGAATAGATATGTTTAACTAATTTTCGATATTACCTCTGGCAGTGCTTATCTCAAACCTATTACTTGCACTCAGGTGCGCAAGAAGTAATGGATCCACAAAACCTATCACGTCCATATTACCTCTGATAGGGTTTCGTCTCGAACTTATTACATGCACTCTCGTGTGCAAGAAGTAATAAGTCTGCCTAAGATCACCAGTGGGATATCCTTAATGGAAGCAAACAGTTCACGTCTATATTACTACTGAACTATGAGCTCTCGATGTTCTCCATCCAAAGAAAATAGCCACATCCATATTACCTCTGGCTTATTTTTTTTCTTCCACCAAAAATACTGGGATCGTGCCTAACCTCTCGGTATGACTATCAATTAGCTCACGTCTATGCTACCTCTGAGCTATCATTTTCACACCCACCCAGTGGAGATTGCCATGTCTTTTGTACCTCTGAGCAAACCTTCCTACTTGACTATCGATTATTACGTCCATATTACCTCTGATACCAGTCATTGTCTAAACTTATCACCCGTACTTAATGCTAAGTATGCCAGTGGTGTTAAGTCCACAAAATCTGCCACATCCATATTACCTCTAGCAGGGTTTCATTTTAAACTTATTACTTGCACTCCAGTGCACAATAAGTAATAGGTCCACCAAAGATCCTCAGTGGGACATCCTTAACCAAATCCGATTTTATCGTAGTCAGTTATGATTTGGGACCGCTTCAGCAGTCATCTTTATGGTGAAGGAAGTGTGGAAAATCAAGTTCATTTGCTTGCCCTTATATAGGCAGAAGAGAACATACAAATTCCAACGACTTCTTAAATATAGCCGAAAAAATTAGCCTTGAATAACGAGTCAAATTTGACCATTTCATGCTTCATTCAAAGTATTTTAAATTACGAGAAATTTGAAAACTTTGAAGGGGATCTTGTAGAAGCATGACTCTTTTCTCGTTTATAAGCAAAAGTTTCGTATAAACTTTGTTTATCCAAACAGTCACCATATGCCCAAGGAATTCAACCTTGTCAAGGAAGAATTCATACTTTGAAAGTTTTCCGTATAGATCCTCCTTCCTGAGAGTCTCCAAGACCATCCTCAGGTGCTCTTCGTGCTCCTCTAGGGTCTTCGAATATACAAGAATATCGTGTATGAACACCACCATGAACTTGTCAAGGTACTAGTGGAACACCTTGTTCATCAAGTTCATGAATATTGTCGGTGCGTTGGTTAAACCAAACGGCATTACCATAAACTCAAACTGGCCATATCTGGTCCGAAAGGCTGTCTTCGGTATGTATTCTCTCTTCACCTTTACCTGGTGATAGCCTGACCTCATGTCTATCTTTGAAAACACCTTCGCTCTGCTCAACTGATCGAAAAGATTATCTATCCTCGGCAGCGGGTATTTGTTCTTGATAGTGAGGTTGTTCAGAGATCTATAATCGATACACATGCGCACCGTGCCGTCCTTCTTTGGTACGAATAATACCGGAGCTTCCCAGGGTGATGAACTAGATTTAATGAAGCCTTTGTCCTGCAGCTCCTTAACTTGCTTCTTTAGTTCAGCCAGCTCGATGTTGTTGACTCTATAGATGTGTTATGAAATAGGCTCCGCTCCTGGTACCAAGTCTATAGAGAATTTAATATCTATGTATGGCGGCAAGCCTGGCAACTCCTCTAGAAATAGGTCCAGGAACTCTGCTATCAGAGGATGTGGCAACTCCTCTTCTTCCATCCTGGCTTCGCAAAAAGTGCCTCTGCTCTGCTCCGTTGTTTCTCTGGCGACCTCGAACTCTGGCTCTCCTGGTGGTCAAAATATTACTTTGCCTCCGTGACAATCTATAGTAGCATCGTGCCTACTCAACCAGTCTATTTCGAGTACAATATCGTATCCCGGAAGTGGCATGACGAGTAAGCACACGCTCAACTCTCTGCCTCCCAATGATACTCTCCAGTCCTTGCAATAATCATGGACTAGGATAATGCCTCCTCCAGTTATGATCTTGCAAGTCCTATCTAATGGTTCTACCTCTAAACGATTCTTAAGAGCATAAGATACAGACACGAAACTATAGGAAGCACCAGAATCAAATAATGCAAGTGCTGGAATAGAATAAAAAAAACTGAACCTACAATCACATCTTCGACTGGCTCGGCCTCCTCGATCGTCATGGCATATGCTCATCCCTGGGGTGCACCTATCTGCTGGTGCTGGTGCTGAGCAAATCTCTGCTGCTGTGGCAAAAATGGAGGTCCCCTCTGCTGGCCTCCTGGTACAGTAGGTACCCTAGCTGGTCCCCTCTGAGCGGCTGCTCCACCCTGACCTGGACGAGTCTGAATAGATGGACAGTCTCTCAGCTGATGTGATGACGATCCACAGGAAAAGCATGTAGCCAACCTCTTCCTGCAGATGTCCCTAGTGTGTCATGCCTTCCCGCAGTACGCACACTAGACAACGGGCTGAGTCTGCATCTGAGGCTGCTGCTGTTGGGTGTGTCCCCGAGCTGGTGCCTGGTGCTATTGATGCTGATGCTGGTACGGCCTCTGCTACTGCTGAAAGTGGGGATGCTTGGTCGGTCCCATACTACCACTCGCTCCTCCAGAAGTGTCGCGTCCTCTCTTGGGCCTGAGGTCTAAGTCATCCTCAGCGATCTGGGCATCCATCAGAATGCCCTCGAATGTAGCAGTGTGATGTCCCGAAGTGTGAGACATGATCTCTCTTGTCAACCCCTTCCTGAATTTTTGGGCTCCATCTCCTGGGTCCCGAATTATCGATGGTGCAAATCGACTCAAACGGTAAAACTCTGCGACATACTCGTCGATTGACATGCTTCCATGGACCAAGTCATGGAACTAACTCTCCAAGGCTCCCAGGGCTACGTCAGGGAAGAACTTCTTCTTGAAAAGCTCCTTGAAGGCCTCCCAAGTAAGTCCTCCGACAGTGAGTCTCGGCTCCGTACGGTACTACGTCAGTGCGATGTCAAACATCTGACTGCCGGCAGCCTCGATTTGAAGAATCTCCGAATTCTGCGCCAAGCGCAAGTTCCTCTTTATATCCTCTAGCCAGTCGTTAGCGTAGAGTATCCCCTCGGTGCCCTTGAACTCCCAAGGCATTATCCTCTTGAAGTCCACTATCGTACCCAGCCTCTAGTGCTGCTGGCCAGGATGCTGCTGGTGTTGTGCAACTCTCTCCACAGCCTGGAGAGCCACCTGATGAGCATTCTTCATGCTCTCTCTCAACAGCTCTGTCTGTGCCTGGTGCGCCTCTGCCTACACCCTCTGAGCCTCAACCTGGACCCGCTGAGCCTCTGCTGACGTCCTTTGAGCATCTACCATGCCTTGGATCAGGGTAAACATATGTGCCCCATCAACGGGCATACCTCTGGGAAACAGAGTCGGTGGAGGAGGAAGGTGCTCCGTCACAGCTGGGGCAACCCTCGAAATAGGTGGGGGAGGAGGACCCCCAAAAACTACAGATACTCCCACAAGAACTGGAGATGTAGGAGGAACTCCAGATATCTGTCCGTCAGATCGAGAGGTGGCAGACCTCTCTGAAGCTGATGCTTGCAATCTTAAAGACCTAGTCTTCGGCGGCATCCTTAAGACAGACCGAAAAGAATCAATTAAGGCAATAGATATAATATCATCAAGAAAGGACAATAAAATTCTAAAGGAATTAATTATTTAGAATAGCATTATAAAGATCAAAAAAAATTTAGTTGTGATTGAGCATACTCTCATCCTAAATCCTATTTCCTAAAGCAGGCTCGTAGCAATACTCTAAGTGAGCACTACTACGATATCGTTGTAAATACAAATCTAGACATGCATGGGTTACCACTAAAAATGTGTCATAATCCGCACCCAGAATTTGAGCATGAGCCATGGATACGCCCAGCCTATGACACAACATCAGTGGTAGAATAATGTCTAGGTCTCAATACTACTATAACTCGCAACCTGTCAATGATCTTAACTCTATAGGGAGGACAATGAATAATACATTGATCAACAATTCATAATATGTACTCAATCATAATAACTATAGGAAAGTAATGGCACGATAAGATAAGAAGTACTGATATAAGTCAAGCACAACAACAAAATACAATGATAATCTAAAGTCTAGCTGTCCAACATAAATAGTCTCAATAATAACCTCAACATAAAATACAGTCCAAGTCTCAAGTTTAGAATAAATGTTGCATAGATATAACTGACTAAATAGCTGCAGGTGGTGTCTCCTCTAAGGAGAGGGACTCTTCTAAGATCTCTGGTATATAGTCTCCCTCTACACCTGGCCCATAGTGTGTAGGACAAAAGTCCTCAAGGTCCTCTAAAAAATGTTATCTAGTCAGGATTGGAGCGAAGTACAAGCACTAAACAGTAGTTTCATTTATATTGACAAAAACTATAATACAGTGTAAAGAAATACAAGATGAAGAAATATTGGAAATAAGAAATACTAGAGAATATAAAATCAGTAATAGTACAACTAGCAATGAATAGAAATATAAGTGAATGCTATAACTAGTGAGCTGGAATAAATAAATAGAATATCTAGCTAAGTGTTTGAAATATCAGTCTATTATGTGATCGGCTTGGGACGAGATCATGCTTGTTATATATGATTGGCTATGATACATGTGAGGTCAGGCTAACCATCTGGTTAGCTATGATGCGAGCAATAGTCAGGCTAAATGTCCAGGCTATACCCGACGTGATGTGTGGGGTGAGCTATGATGCATGTAAGTGGGGTATGATCACATAATCTGCTAATATTTCTCCGTTTCCAGCTAGCACGATGGATTCCAATTCATGACTCCTCATAATAGGTATCAATGATGCTAACCCGTGTATCCATAGTGTCAGAATCAAGTACATTATACAACTAGAATTATAGAACACGCATACACACTAGTTATTAGGGTTCACCAATACACAGTATCACCAACAACACGACATGGAGGAAAAAGGGCAAGTTTAAACCTCGGTGTGCACGTAACCGAGGAAGGGATGACGCTCGTCCGTGGCCCATGGAGGTCGATCTCCAGAGGTGGTGCTCCGACCAACAGTGGCAGCAGGTGCACGGGTCAAGGTGGTATGGCCGATGGAGGAGTGGTGATGATGACGATGGAGGTCGATGATGTGAAGGAGGTCGTGAGGGAAGTATGTTGTTGGGGAGGTGGTCCGGCGGAGGAAAAGAATGGTGATGGTGGTAGTGATCGGTGAGAGAAAGTCGGGAAGGAGAAGGATGTGGTGGTAACTATTTGTTGTTGGTGTGGTCGAGACGGTGGTGACTGGTCGGAGGAGGGAAGTCGTGAAGTCGGGGAAGAGAATGGAGAGGGTGGTCGTGAGGTCGGCTATTGTCGGGGTATGATCCGGTGGAGAGTAGTGATAATGGTGATGGTGTAAATGTGGGTGGTCGTGAGGTCGATGATGGAGATAATAAGGGTGGAGGTGCTGTTGGGGTTGCTCGATGAAGGAGGTGATGATGGAGGTGATGGTGACTGATCGGTGATGAGCAGTCGACAGTGGTGGAAGCGGTGGTGGCGAGTGGTGACTGCGGCTATGCTAGGAGACGGGAAAGGAGATGACTGTCATAGTGATCGTGGTCTGGCAGAGAAGATCGACGGTGAGGGTGGTCGACTGTGGAAGAGAGGTGACAGTGGTGGCTGGTCGGAGACGAAGGCTGCTCCGGCGGTGAGGGATCAGAGAAGAAGGAGTCGAGGTGGTTTAGGGTTTCGTTTTTGTAATAATAAAAAATGTGATTGTTGATAAAAAAAATAGAGGAGGAAGAGAAGTGTTTATGTAGGAGAGAGAAGAGGGGTGATATTCTTAGGATTAGGGCCGGCTAGTGCCTCCTACGGATGGGGATGATTTCTACATGAAGGAAATGAAAGGTGGAGATGGGCTAGTTTTTGAATGGAGGGCTAGGATGGTGTAGAGGAAAAGTTAGAGTGTAGTACACTCCAAATGGAGAAAAAATCATGGTATGACCGATCAACAATGGGGGGGGTTTCTTCATGGCTTGGCTCCAATGGGAGGTGGACACCTCATTGCATTTTGGCATAAAAGTCCCTAACAATTGGAAAATTACACAAATAGTGGAATTTGGGATTGGATAAGAAAAAATACCATATTTGGTGTGATATAGTGGGTTAAAAGGGTGTGTAGTATTTAGTATGAACCTTGAGGGTGTGATTGGGGATTTGGGTTGGTGTTGGGTCTAGTTTTGGGTTAGTTTGGGTCCTTACACCAATTTAATTAAAATTAGTGTAAATGGTGTTCTTAAATTAATTGGAAGTGCATAGGATTAAAATTAGGTGAGATACAAGTATCATGGACGTAGAAGACTCAGAATAGAATATTATCATAATTTGGGTTGCACAAAATGGGTCGAGGTTGTGTCTCCAATTTCGATTGGAACAGACAAGGATGCAAAGTTGAATTTATTTGGATTTAAAAATAAACGTTTGTAACGAATATTGTGCGACTAAAATAAAATATAAGAGAGAGTATTCATGAGTTACACAAAGCTCAGAATGGAAGACTGGCACGTCTAGGACAAGGGTGTGAAATTTGTTAGGAGGCAAAAGCTAGTATAGCGCTCCAAATATTAAAATAACGGTAAGGTACAACAATTGAATAAAATCACTGTAGTGAATTATAATCCCCAATAATTAATCCCAAAAAATACTAATTAAATCCATAATCCTATATTTTGGTCAAGAGCTCATCTAGTGGGTTTCTAGGTCAAGTCCACTAACCTATGCATTAATGAACACTATATAATATGTATAAAAATATATCATGCAATATATTAACATATTAAATTAAATATAGCAAAAGAAAATAAAACCCCTATTCTAGAAATATGGTAGTGACACCTTGGACTGACTATCGCCCACCCAGAGGCTGACTGCCGGAAGCATATTTTTCAGGCACATTTCTATTAGTGTGGCCTCGGGATTACCAGGGGAAAACCTTAGCGCCGCCTGTCGGAAGCGCTCGACATAATTTCGTATTGGTACCTTTTTACCCTGGGCGACGTCTATCAGAGATGACATCATTATTTTATTTCAAGCCTCATAGAATATATTAAGGAACAGATGCTTGAGGTCATTAAATGACGAGATGCAGTTGTCTTCGAGACTGCAAAACCAGTCAAAAGCTACCTCCGACAATGACCCGGTGAAGAGTCTGGTAAGGATAGCGTTGCTACAGGGTAAGTGTCCAGTTGTGATGTCAAAGTAGCTCATGAATCGGCGAGGGGAGGAGTTTTTGTCAAATGGGTTAATGTTGAAGGGCTTACACTTGGGTGGATACGCTACATCCCTCCATTCTATCGGGTATGGTTGCCGTACCCCAAGATCGCGGAATGATTCCCTATTTTCCATGGAATCTAGGCGAGCCCGGAGTTGTCGGACCTCTCTCATTGCTTCTTTGGCCTTTTCTGACGTTGATGAGCTGGGCGGGGGAGGATTATCACCTGCAGATGGGACATTTGTGTTTGAATCTCCGTTGGTCCCGGGGTCTAAGTTTGCTTACCCAGAGGCCCTTCCTGGCTGGGGGGACATGTTTGCCTTGATTTCCAGCATTGTCTGGGTCAAGGCTTGCATCGATGCCCTCATCGTATGCATCATGGCCTCGAGAACCTTGAGGCATTATCGGTCACAGGGGCCTTCAAGGTCATCTTTGGCCTTGTAAACTGTCCTCACGTGGAAAGAAACTGATGGGGCAGTACAGGTCGTCCCCCCGGTTTTATACCCTTGTAGTAAGAATTCTTCACAAAGAGCTGATGATGTTGTATCCTCCTCAGATTCATAGGGGATATTACCTCCATCATAGAAAATAATGTCGTCTTAATAAGGGTAGCTACCCTCAGAGATCTCGGGATCCGTCCCGTGGGGATCATTGTCTCCGCAGAATGTCAGATTTTTGTGTACCTCCAGGGGGCACTACCCCTAGCTTGGTCTACCTCCAGGGATTCTGAGGAAGAACTACCCTCAGGGGCTGACAGTTTTTTCTTGAGCGGGTGCCTTGGAAGACGCCTTCTGCAGGTATCGTTGTCCACCCTCCGGGTAGTCGTCTTTGCGATACAGTGGTAGAGAGAGCCGAACTGGAAGTATTTGACTTCTTTCTTCCCTTGGTGGCGGACTTTCTGGTTGAGTAGCATGAGGTAAAGGACAACTTCTCCTCTGATGCTTATACCTGATCTCCGGGTTGTTGCCGGGTAGGTGCATTCTGGTGCTGCCATTGGAAGGCCGACTGCTTGTCTATGGGTACTACTGCTTTATTGCAGCATCAGTTGATGGTAATATTGGCATAACAGTGCCTGAAAGAGGGCACATCATACGCCGTAGTGGTTTTTCTTGCTTTGCGCTTATGAGTGATCACTTCATGCAAATCATGTGAAGGGTATTTCACCTTTGCATCCTTTTTGCGAGTTTGGGTATCCCGGGCACACGGATGTAAAGGCGATGCATTTGCTCCAGACCTAGGGTTCGTACACGAACTTGCCCCGAGGTACTGGTAGAAGACTTTTGGAATGAACCCTGTCCGCTGGTCCCTGTGGGTTGGATGCATGGGTCAGTTCTATATAACTTCCCGTCAGAGGCCCGCGTAATAGTTAGCGATGCCTGTTGTCGGTCAGTCGCATAAGCAGTTGCTTGAGCTTAACGAGCTCGCACTGACCTAGACCTCTTCAACTTAGCACTCGCAGGCACGTAGTATGAAGAGTCTAGATTTAGGTTTTTGCCACCCTCAGTAGGTCGCATAGGATCTACATCGCGTGAGATATGGTCGAAAATAGAAGTTCTGTTGCTGTCAGAGCCGCATGCGGCTATCTTTCTGCGGCCGTGAGTTGATACCGCATGGACAGTATTATGCGGCCTCCTTCTTGGACGCATAGGACCTGCCCCGGCCCAAGAGCGTCTGGCATCGTAGTGTTTTTCTTTGCCAGATTTTGAGTGCTGAATAGTTTCTGCGTCAATCGAAGATGCCGCATATATGTAGACTTCCTTAGTAACCGATTGAGAGGCAGAGATCGCCTCCTCCGCAGTTAGGCAAGGCATAGTGGCCTTTGCTACCCTTGTTCTGTGGGTCTTTTTGGTCTTGGCTTGCCTTGGCGAAGGATTCATACTTCCTTCAGAGAGAATTTCCTAGAACGCTTGCTGGTCGAAGCAAACTACCAGCATCTTTTGCGTCGAGCCAAGCTTGGTCGCATCAGATTGTGTCACCATTTTCTCAACAGAGAAGAATTCTTTCTCCAGCAGAGTCACCATCGTGTTTGTCATTTAAATAAAAAGAAGAAGAACTAAGAGAACTTGATTTGATTAACAAACTAGAGAGTACAGGAAAGAGTCCGAAGAGACAATCTAAGTAAAAATTTGATTTGATCTGGGGAGTGACGATGGAGGGTTAGGAGTGTAGCAACTCTCTTTACTCCGTGGACGATCCGGACACAGAAGCTTCTCTCTTTGGTTTTAGTATGAATCCGCAAATAGCTCGCCCTTTGTATAGGTGTGGTACCTTGCTATTTATAGCCGCCATATGGACGTGCTGCTGAGGCCGCATCTTCCCATGCCTGGTGGCCGTATGAGTCTCCTTCAGCAGAATACGGTCGTGAAGGTAGCCGCATGGTGTGGGCAAGCCACCACGTTGGTTTGGTTAGGATTTTCTGTTTGAAAAGATATTGGGGTGTTTGTGTGCATAACTCAGTCAACTGGACACTTAGTCGACACTAACTATGCGAGAAATCGTCTTCTGTCGTAATAGAAAAATCTTGTGAGTCGAGAGCCATATACTGTTGTAGTCGCATATAAGCTCTTGTTGGTCTTGGTCGAAATGACCCTCTGGACGTATGTGGACGAGGCCGCATGGGTCTTGAAGTCGCATGCATCATCTTATTTGGCCTTGGTCAGGTGGACGCTCTGGTCGTATGATATCGAGGTCGCATGGATCTTTGAAACCGTATACGTAGGACACGTGGCATAGCCCATCTGTTGGGACAATTAATGCACTGATGTGACTTATTGTCTTTTCCTGAGTTATCGTCTGTACAGATTTTAAAGCATCTCAGGGTGAGAAGTGAGGTGTCAGAACTTCTGACAGACATTAAAATCTGTATCAGGGGTTTTTATATGACTGCCCTGCTCTGTGGTTGTTCAGGCCGCATATGGGAACTCATGGAGTCGAAGCCGCATAGAGCCAGAGATACATGGGATGCATGGAGTCGGGAATACATTGGGCCAGAGACGCATGGACCGCATAGAGTCTGGGATGCATTGGGCTAGAGATACATAGATCTTTTATCGTTTTTTGCGTTCGTGGCATTTGAACAGTTGTATACTACGAAATATAATTATGACAAAACTGTCAGACTGATTCCAATCAGCGGTGCAGGATTCGAGACGGTCAGAATGGTTGTCTATTTTGTCAGAGTCATAAATACTCTGATGTGACTGTAGGGACGATGCATCATAGGGCGGTATGCGTCTAGGGATGTCATGCGTCCGCCGTTGTTTTGCCTCTGTCGCTGTTATGCGTCCACCGCAGTTTATGCCTACCTTGCTTATTGTTGACTGTAAACTTGAGCGCATAGAGGGATTTTTATGCTTCTACACATACATAATCAACTCATTGTCTAGAATAAGCTAACCATGCCATTGCCCATACGCTAAAAGTCAAGTCCAAAATATGAGCTATACACGTGCCCGGTGGCTAAACGTCTCAAAAGAATATACAACACATAATCTAGTGGGTGGATAAGTAGAAATCCACTCAAGTAGTCTGATGCGTCGGGTAGTCACCAACCAAAGGAAGATAAGGAGTGTCCTCTGGATCCTCTACGAGATTTGGCCATGCAAAACCAGTAGGGTCAGACCCCCAATAGCAAGTACCACAAAGGAAGGCCAAAAACCATGAACTAAAACCAATATTATCTTAACACAGCAACAGATAAGACATAAGTAAATAAATATACATCGAGCCTCATGCCTACCACTGCACTTATCTCAAGAAGGAAGGACAATAAGCTAAGTAACAGATGATATATAGTAAGCTACTAGTAATAGAAGAATAAACACGGAGCAAGAAAAAAATAAACGTGTACAAGTGAACATGCAACGTGCCTGAACAAAATCGAGAACATATACGAGATCGGGAACAAGGACTAGGAACAAGCAAAGCCATCTAGGTCAGTAGACATATACTGTACAAGGGGCGAGCATAGTATGTGCGTATAATATCTAGAACATGGCATAAGTAGATAGTAGGTAAAGGATCAAAATGAACTGAATAAAATAACTATGAAACGAATGGAAATCGTAAAATGTATTAGGCCTGATTTTCTACCTTTCCACCAAATAAGAAGAAAAGGAAAGATCCATCCTCATTACTGTTTACGTGTCCCAATCTACGTCTACAATAATATAATGATAAGAACAGTAACAATAGAGAAGGAAAATGTCACTACCACATTTACAGATTAGGACATTATTGTAATTTTCCCTATTTAATTTAATTATGTAAATATGTGTGAATAAGTTTTATTAAATAATTATGAGGTGTTCTTAATGATTAGGTTTTAGGTTGACCTAAAAACCCAATAGGTTCAACCCTAGTGACCAAACCCTAATTGGTGTTCTAAGTTTTGGTGAAACCCAAATTTGCATTTTAGATTTAGATTTAAAAATCCTAGAAATGGCAAACCCTAATTAATTTTAGCTCTACATGACTAAACATGAAGGGTTAATTAATTCTTTGCATTTGAAACCCTAACCCTAGCCCTATATAATGAAGGGAAGCCTCCCTCAAGCCTTTTCCTTCATGAAGAAAGCCCTAAACCTAGCCTCCATTAGAAAAACCATTCCCTCCCCATAAATTTCAGAAATTAAAACCCTAGAAGTCCATTTCCTCCTCCATCAAAGGGAATCAAGGATCTTGGACCAAGAAGACTTGAAGAAAGAGGACCTACATTGGGAAACCAGCTACCAATAGGTGAGGATCCGATTTTAAACCCATTTAATTTTGTTTTTTATTTGTGTTTGGCCATTAGGAGCCCACCAAATTATGTAGAGTTCGTTTTTGGAGTCTCTCCATGAAGACCTAGGAGAATCTAGGGTTTTGGTGTTCATACGGTTGTTTTCCCCCAATTTCAGGAACCCTAATCCTAGGGGTTTGCATGTAGACATGACTACATCTCCTACGTGTAGGTTAGATCTCGATTTTTAGGGTTTTGGTTGAGGATTCATGGGTTCTTAATGTGAAACCCGATTTTAGCCCCTTAGGTGTTTGTAGGAATGCCCTTAGGGATTTCCCTATTTATGTATTCTAATTACTGTATGTTTTGATGTACAAATCTATATACATAGATATACTTGCATTGTGTAAATAGGTTGTGTGCAGTAGGGGTTCTGTGCACAGTCAGGATTTGAAACTGTGTTGTGTGTTTGGGATTCCTATGCACAGTCAGGTTTTGGAGATGACAGTGTGGGTTATTTAGTGTCCCAGTGTCTTAGTGTATCAGACACGGTGGAAGGTTCACTGTGTAGAGTCGGGGTTTTTCTGGGTTGTGTTAGGATTCTGTGTCAGTAGCAGTAATTGGGGGAGAGGGTATTCTGTATAGGGTCGAACTGTGTGTGTGTCCTTGTGAGTGATTGTGTCGTGTCTATGGGAGTCTAAGTGTCTCGATGACACTGACATAGTGGATCTTAGTTTCTGTGTGAACTAGGTGAGTTGAGTCTTTAGTGTGAGGTGCATTTGGGGCTACTGTGCAGTCGAGGTTTTGAAGTTCTGTGAGTTTGGGATGAGTGAGCAATGTGTTAAGTGCAGTCAATTTCCAGGTTCTAATGTATCTGTGATGTGTAGGTCTGAGTATCAGTATGTCTCAATAAGTGAGTAATATTGTATCAGTGGCGAGTTCTTGTGTATCAAGTGATTCAGTAAATGTTTTGTGTGCAGAATGTATCAGTGTGTAGACTGAGAAATTCTTAGTAAGCAGTGTGTGAGTGTGTGTGCCTGTGAGGCATGTGTGTTAGGTATCAGTGAAATAGTTTTCTCTAGAGTATCAGAGTGCAGTGAAGATTGGGTTCCTCACTGGTAGTAGTGTATTGTCAAGTTCAAGTGTTAGTATCAGTTTTGACACTGTGTATCTGTGTGAGTACATGTGTGTGTGTGTGAGTGCCTGTGTAGTCTGAACAATTCAGACTGTGAAACCTATGTGTGTGTACCTGTCTGTGTATGTATCTGTGTGTATGTAACCTGTGTGTGTGTGTGTGTATCAATAAATAGGAATTTTGGCTATTTGAGTATCCTATTTGGTTGTATCTAGGTGTAGTTGACTAGTGTATCAGTAAATAGGTTTTGGCCATGCCTGTGTAAGAATGAACAATTGTTCAGACCTACCTGGTTGATCCTGCCAATGGCCTGTGGTTGTCTCAAGAGTATAGCTGGGTTTGTAGACCTGGGCAACTTCAGGGAGTGAATTAAGTATCAGTGAGTTCACTGTATGTGTGAACTGTGAGTACTTAGTTTCAGTGTATATTGTCTATGTGAGTTTAGTTCCCTTTGTGAGCTCCAGTTCACCTATATATATGAGTGAGGGATTACAGTGCAGTAGCAGCTTTAGGTAGTGAGGTTTAGAGAAACATTGGTACTTGGGATAACTAAAGGTATGGGTTAGTATGTTCTGAGGCAATGACAGTAACATATGCAAGATGGTAGATACCAAATGTATTAGGTGTTACTCTTCAGTCATATAACAAAAGTAGCAGTTAAGGTAATTGGGGTTAGTAGCCAATATTTATGCAAGGTATATGTTAAGGTTTGTATTAAGATACAAACTAGAATTTATATGTATAGGAGTTGTTATATACAAATAAAATATAGTATATAATAGTAGCTAGTAATATACTAGATACCTTAGTATGATATAGAATTTGACTAGTTTAGTTAGGTTTTGTCCAATAGGGACTATTATGATATATAAATGGACAAGTATTAACTAGCTAACCTAGTATGGACCAGTAAACCTCATAATTGACCTAGAGGCCTCGCAGTTAATTAGTTCAACATATTATTTCCCTTAATTCAGTATTTTGATATTGATATTCCACAATTAGGTCACTGTGACTTTGTAAACACCCTGATTTTTTAGAATAATTTTAATATAATTTTCCCAATTTTACGGTATTTTACTGGAAGACGAACCAAGGTAATTGAGAGTTAAAGATTTTTAAATATTGTTAATTGGTGTTAAAATATTATGGAAATAATATTTTATGGTGTAAAATTAAAAACTAGACTTAGGATAATTTTTCTGGAATTTATTGGGCCCCGGACCTAATATAAAACACCTAAAAAAAACTAATTATTTAATTATTTATCTATTATTATTTAATTAGGTATTTATAAACCCAAACCGCGGCCTAGCCAATCGGGCCCAAACCCAAGCACCCGTGGCTAGCGGGTCGGGTCGGGTCGGCCAGACCCGGACCCAGCCGCCCGACCCGCACGACCCTTCTCCACCCCGCGATTGGCCCGCGTCCCACGCCGACCGCTCCGGCCACGACGCCGGCGACCCTCGCGGCCCTCGCACCACGACCCCCTCGCCTCCGCCATTTCCGGCCTTGACCCCCCGCAGCTCCTCCTATTTAAACCTTCCCTCCGGTCCTCCTCCTTCATCTCCCCCCCCAAATCGAGCCCAGCCGCCGGAACCCTAACTCAGGTCGACCGCCCCTCCGCGCAGCCGACCTTGCCCCGCACCCTCTCCCTTTTCCACCACCCTCGCCGTCGGCCTCCTGCCCTCCTCCCCAGGAGCCCAGCCGACCCTTCCCTCCCGGTCGGAGCCGCCCCCGCGCCCACTCTCCGCTGCCTAAGGCCCCGCCGAGCCGACCCTCCCCAGGCGGAGCCGACACCGACTGACTGAGCGTCCCCGACCCCGGCTGTTCAGCCTCCCCTCCGGCTGGCCACGGCGCGGCCATCCTATCCAGCCGGTTCATCAGAACCCTAGCCGGACACGGACACGGTCAGGACACGGCCCTTCGTGTCGACGCGGACACGAGTAAACGTCATTTTGGAGCCCTGTTCAGGTACTCGTAACTTTCTGCTCGTAACCCCATTTTCAATTCCGTCAATTGCAACGCGCAGCCTGCTTGACCCCCTCGGTGCCCGTGCAAACCGCTCGGTGCATCGCGTCCTGTGGTGATCGCGAACCGCGATCCAAAAATAGAAAAAAAATAACGTCCTATTTTACCCCGGAACTGAGTACGCCCCGCCAAACGGGATGACTTGGTCGCGTGCGATCTTCACAGATACGTGCGCGTCGTTGATACGGACTTGTGGGATTTCGCAAAAGTCGATTCGGATCTGCGTGCACACCGGAATCAACGCGTATCTGCGGACACCGTTCCGTATCCGCCCTTCCTGGAACACGTCATAACTTTGTGTACACACGTCGGATCGAAACGAAACTTGCGCCATCGGACTCGTAGCAATACGTTTGTCCTGTGACCCAAGTTTGGTTCGAATCCGAGAATGTTGACAAAATTGCGTGTCGTGGGCCCCGCAGGCCCTACTCGACGGGCGATTTTGTGACCGACTCATCGAAATCCAATTCTGGAAGTTCCGTTGAGTTCGTATCAGCGTTCCTGACTTGTTGACACTAAGTTGGACGAATTTGGAGACCTTGACCCTGACATATTTTTTCGGTGCAAAGCGGGCCCACATGCGGACCCCGTTTTGACCCAAAATTGCCATTTTTGCCCCTGTGTCCAAATTGGACTCAAGGACAGGCATTTCTAGCTATTTGATATCTTCTGAGCATGATGGTAATGGTTATTTCAGCATCCGGAGGCATATCTGGAAATTTTCCGAGGACAGAACCGTAGTTGGAATCCAAACATCAGACAAATACCTGCACTTCAAGTTTATTCTTTATATTATGATAATTAGTTCCTTGCTCTACTAGCACCATTGGATGATTACACTTAGTGTTAGAATTTGGATTTCATGTCTCAATTTTTGTGTCGAGAGGGAGGATACTAGGAGGCATGTGGTCTACCCTTTCCACCATGTCATGACTGCTAGCTGTTGAGTACGCGATTGTACCATCAGCCTTATACTCGATTGTTCCTGACTGCTAGTCGTCTATGACGTGCCTTATTAGCCTTATAACCCCCTACATGCCAACTATGTATTCTAAATACACAATTTCACACACATAGTTTCTTTGTCTTGTTGCAGTTCTATTTTCTGGTCTCATTATCTTCCTGTTTTACTCATATCCCTGATTTATAGCAATTAACCCTTAGTTAATTTTACTACTTATTATGTATAATTTTTATCGTGATACTTAGTCAGTTTTTACTACTTGTCATAATTATTTAGTTTAAGCTTTGTTGTGTATTGGTACTTTGCTCCTTTCCTGACTGGATCCGCTGACATTTAGGCGATAATGAGGACTATGCCCCTACCTTTTATGGCCCATATGACGTAGCAAATGATACTATTGAGGAGCCGGTTCCTACTCAGGAGACTATTTTTGAGGAGTACTTAGCCAGTTAGCTAGTATTTTCTTTCAACATAGTACTCGGGTTTATCCCCGATTTATCTTCTGGTTCTGTATTAAACTATGGATTTGGATGTCATAAAATTTGTCTTATGAAATCTTAGAATTCCTATTTCCTGTTATTATCCTTGCCTATTTATTCTTGTGAATGAGCTAGATTTTAAATTACCTGTGAATATGATCTAGACAGCGTACTACCGCCGACACTGCGGCGTAGGCTGGACGTACTCGCGAACCGGTGCCTGAATTATCTGGGTGCGGGTCGTGACACGTTTTTATGGTGGCCCATACAGGTCTAAAATCCTTAAATAGTGTAATATCCTAGGACAGAGTATGAAATAAGATTGAGGATTTTAGGAAAAGCTCATTCACAGAATAGGATCTTTTTCTTGACATCATTCCTAGTAAATTTTCCTATCATCCTTGATTTCCAAGTAATCTATTCTAATCCCACTATCCCTTAACCTTTCAGAATGGTTCAGACAAGGAATACCGTAGGAGGCACATCCGAACCCGTCGAACAGACTGTGCCTGAAACCCTTGTGCTTCCTCCGCCTCCAACTACTCCGACAGTTACTATGGATGGAGCGCAGCTACTCGGAGTATTCCAGGGACTTATAGAATCCCAGAGGGAACAGACTGCCCTGCTACGAACTAGCCTTTCAGATGCTCTTCGATCCCAGGAGGCACCACAAAAGAGGCCAGGAAATGCCAAGGACTTCAAGAACCTTGGACCCATGGAATTCTATGGGACTGAAGGTATTCTCTATGCCGATGAATGGATAGAGAATGTGGAGCGACTCCTGAAAACTGCTCGGGTCCCTGATGATCTTAAGGTGGAATTTACAAGCCTACAACTATTCGACATAGCTCGGACTTGGTTTAGAGATGAACCTCAGTTATCTGCTCCTGAGCTCACTTGGGAGGATTTCAAGAGGCTGTTCAAGAAGAAGTTCTATCCCGAAGTGGCTCGAGAAGCTCTCGAAAGTCAATTCGAGAGGCTGGAACAAGGTAATCTTTCTGTTGATGAGTACACTGCTAAATTTAGCAAACTGAGCCACTTTGCAGAATATATGGTTCGTACCCCTGAAGATAGAGACCGTAGATTTAAGAAGGGGTTGTCTCCTGATATTCGCCTTGCTGTCACCACTAGCCGAGCTCGTACATACGAAGAAATCTTGAGCGTGGCACAAGGTGTTGGAAGAGACATGGGACTTAGACTAAAGCGGGAAAGAGATGCTGGAAGTATGGGACCCCACAAACGCCCATTCCAACCACAACTACAGTAGAGGGCCCCACAACAAACCCAACGTCCTCTCCCTCGAGCCACAGCACCCCAACACCAAACTCAAGGACAGAACCAACAAGCTCCCACTTGTGGCTATTGTCAAAAACAAGGTCACACTTGGCAAGTTTGTAGAAAGAGGCTAGGTGCCTGTCTATATTGTGGATCAGCAGCACATCAAATGAAGGACTGTCCTGCTGCTCAAGGACGCACAGCTGCACAAAAAGTTCCAGTTCAGGCCAGGCCCCCCGCAGCGCAGCAGAGAGGACCCCCACTCCCAACTCAACAATAACGCTTTGCTCAACACCAGCATCAGCAACAGAAGGGTGCACCTCAACAAGGCCGTGCTTTTGGGGCTACTGTGCAGTCGAGGTTTAGAAGTTCGGTGAGTTTGGGATGAGTGAGCAATGTGTTAAGTACAGTCAATTTCCAGGTTCTAATGTATCTGTGATGTGTAGGTGTGTAGGTCTGAGTATCAGTGTGTCTCAGTAAGTGAGTAATATTGTATCAGTGTCGAGTTCTTGTGTATCAAGTGATTCAGTGAAAGTTTTGTGTGCAGAATGTATCAGTGTGTAGACTGAGAAATTCTCAGTAAGCACTGTGTGAGTGTGTGTGCCTGTGAGGCATGTGTGTTAGGTATCAGTGAAATAGTTTTCTCTAGAGTATCAGAGTGCAGTAAAGATTGGGTTCCTCACTGGTAGTTGTGTATTGTCAAGTTCAAGTGTTAGTATCAGTTTTGACACTGTGTATCTGTGTGAGTACCTGTCTGTGTGTGAGTGCCTGTGTAGTCTGAACAATTTAGACTGTGAAACCTGTATGTGTGTGTGTGTGTACCTGTGTGTGTATGTATCTGTGTGTGTGTGTAACCTCTGTGTGTGTATGTATCAGTAAATAGGAATTGTGGCTATTTGAGTATCCTATTTGGTTGTATCTAGGTGTAGTTGACTAGTGTATCAGTAAATAGGTTTTGGCCATGCCTGTGTAAGAATGAACAATTGTTCAGATCTACCTGGTTGATCCTGCCAATGGCCTGTGGTTGTCTCAAGAGTATAGCTGGGTGTGTAGGTCTGGGCAACTTCAGGGAGTGAATTGAGTATCAGTGAGTTCACTGTATGTGTGAACTGTGAGTACTTAGTTTCAGCGTATATTGTCTATGTGAGTTTAGTTCCCTCTGTGAGCTCCAGTTCACCTATATATATGAGTGAGGGATTACAGTGCAGTAGCAGCTTTAGGTAGTGAGGTTTAGAGAAACATTGGTACTTGGGATAACTAAAGGTATGGGTTAGTGTGTTCTGAGGCAATGACAGTAACATATGCAAGATGGTAGATACCAAATGTATTAGGTGTTACTCTTCAGTCATATAACAAAAGTAGCAGTTAAGGTAATTGGGATTAGTAGCCAATATTGATGCAAGGTATATGTTAAGGTTTGTATTAAGATACAAACTAGAATTTATATGTATAGGAGTTGTTATATACAAATAACATATAGTATATAATAGTAGCTAGTAATATACTAGATACCTTAGTATGATATAGAATTTGACTAGTTTAGTTAGGTTTTGTCCAATATGGACTATTATGATATATAAATGGACAAGTATTAACTAGCTAACCTATTATGGACCAGTAAACCTCAGAATTGACCTAAAGGCCTAGTCACGTCCCAGTCCTAAAATATCGAGGGACTAGACACGTGGCAATGGCCAGCAGTATACACCGATGGACAACCCAATTTAATGGATCTATCGGGCATACTTAAGCTGTAATATAGGTCTACAATAATAAGTCAATAACTAATCTCATCCACACACAGAATAATAAGATCAACAGCAAATAAAGAAAGTACATCAATGTCCAGTCACAGCAAAGTATGTCGGGGAACAACCTGATAAAAGTCTAAAAACACTGGTTCATCAGACCAGAACAAAAGAGTCCAGAAATAAGTATCTGATGAGTACAAATATCATAATCTCAAGAAAAGTCTTCAGCCATCACCTCTGCTTCTAAGATTGGTTCAGCTTCAGCAACAGCTTTTGGTACAGCTTCAGCTCCTGTCCCGTAAACCTCGGGATAATGCTCTTCTGCTAAACCTGGTGACATCATCCGGATCCAGGTCCTCTGGGGACATAGCAAGGTACAGATAATACAAGCCAAATAAAATGCAGTGAAATAGTAAATAGCATAAGCAGGGTATCTACATAACCATCTATGTGAAAATGCAACTGAGAGCATCACTAGTACTCAGGCTGAGACCGCTACAAGCTCTGTGTCGTGGAGCCGATAGCAGTAATAACAAGTAATGGGTCTAGCTCTGCTCGAGAGTCTACAACCTCACAATAGTAGTATATATATATATATATATATATATATATAACAGCCTGTAGTCTGTGTGTCTCTCCCCACCCAATGTAACCACACGTCTTATGTCCATGTCACGTGAGATCAGAGCTAATGCATCAAGTCATAATCTAAGAATAAAATATCTATGTCCATCCTGTATCCTACACAGAATCACCTTGAATATCTCAGGAAGATTCTGTCAATGTATGGTGTCAAGTGTCCTAGGGTATAATGTACTTGATAAACAAGCACAAGAATGTAAAGGTCTCGAATGTCCATCACTAAATGACTTACACAACTCCGCGTACGGGGTTGGCACCCGACTGTGAACGGACGCTAAGTATGTCAAATGTTCCTAGGTTTAAGCATGTACAACAGTCACAGAAATAAAGCAAGAGAATAAAATAAAATAATAAACTGCAATTTATGGCAAGGTACACTTGCCTGGGATTGGAATACCAGTAGCGGTCCCTGTATCAGTGGGTCCAGCAAATACTCCTCCAAAAGCTGAAATGAACATTACCAACAGTCTCAGAACATAGAAAATAGCTAAAAACGCCTGTCCTTAAGTCTAGTTTGGACACAAGGGCAAAAACGACATTTCTGGGGCAAAGCGGGTCCATATATGGGCCGCTTTGCACCAAAAACCGGGTCAGAGTCAAAGGTCTCCAAATCAGTCTAACTTAGTGTCTACAAGTCAGGAACGTTGATACGAACCCAATGGAACTTCCAGGATTGGATTCCGATGAATCGTTCTCAAAATCGCCCGTCAGGTGGAGCATGTGGGGCCCACGACACGCGATTTTTCCAACGTTCTCAGAATCGAACCAAACTTGACCCACAGGACCAGCGTATTGCTACGAGTCTGATGGCGCAAGTTTCGTCTCGATCCAACGTATATACACTAAGTTACAACGACAAACAGAAAAGTCGGATACGGGGCGTTGTCCGCGGATACGCACTGATTCCGGTGTGCACACACATCCGAATCAGCTTCTGCGAAAGCCGCACGTCTGTATCTACGACGCTAACGTATCGGTAAAGACCACACGTGACCAAGTTGTCCCGTTTGGCGGGACGCACTCAGTTCCGGGGTAAAATAGGGCGTTAGTTTTCCTGTTTTTGGATCGCGGTTTGCGATCACCACAGGACGCGATGCCCCAAGCGGTTTGCACGGGCACCGAGGGAGTCTTACAGGCTACGCGATAAAACTGACAGAATAGGAAACAGAGCTACGAGTCAAAAGTTATGGATACCTGAACAGGGTTCAAAAGTCCGCTCTGCGCGTGTCCAATTCGAGTCTCCGTGTCCTGGATCCGTGTCCAAGCCGTGTCCTGGCTCGTACTCGTATTCTGGATCGTGTCTGTGTCTGCCGGAGTCGACCTGGGGTGCGGGCGGAGGCGGCGCCGGTTCTGGGTGGTTGGCGACGGGTCTGGACTAACGGTTCCGGCGCTGTGGGCGGCCGTACGTCGACTGGACGGAGGAAATATAGGGTCGGGTTCGACTGAGTCTTCGGCCGAGGTCCTGGGGTCCGGCGGGTGGTCGCTGGAGGTACTGCGGACGGGTTCAGGGGTCTGGGCAGTGGCGCCGAAGTCTGGTGGTGCTGGAGGAGACGGCCGGAATCTCGGAGCTCGCCGGAGAAGAAAAGGGCAAGGGGGAAAATCCGGCGGGTGGTCTGGGTTTAAATAGAGGGAAATAGGGAGAGGAGACGCCGGGGGTTGGCCAAAAACTGAAGGGGATGGGTCGCCGGGTACGGGGAAGTGAACCGAGGGGTCGGCCGGCGGCCACGGCGGCGGGAACGGCCGCCGGCCAGGTGAAGAGTCGGGCCGATCGGGATTCAGGGGTTAGGGTGTTAAACAGGTCGGGTCGGGTGCTGGCGGGTCGGGTCTGACCCGGATCTGACCCGCTAGCTGAGCGGTCCGGGTTGGTCAGACCGGCCGGTCCGGTCCGGTTCAGATTTGGGTTCGGGTTGGTTCATTTAATTGGTTTAATTTAAATAGTTAAATTTTAACAATAGTTTTTAATGCTTTAAAAATTCATCCGGGATCCAATAAATTCCCGGAAAAATACCCCATGTCCATTTTTTAATTTTACACTAGAAAATATAATTTTCATCACATTTTAATATTATTTAATATTATTTAAAAATTCATTTTAAATCAAACTATCTTAATTTATTTGTTTAAAAAAATTACAGAAAATGCTAATTAATTCCAGAAAATTAAAATTTAAAAATTCTTAAAATTTTCAGGTGATTACAATCTACCCCCCTTAAGAAAATTGCGTCCTCGCAATTTAAAGATTAAGCTACTAATAGAACATTACTACAGGAATTATAAAAATTACTTATGATATACCTGCTTCCTCGAATAAATGGGGATATCGCTGGCGCATGATATCCTCCCTCTCCCAGATAGATTCACCAGGAGAGTGTTGCTTCCAAGCCACACGAACCAGTTTAATTGTCTGCCCTCGCAGCGTCTTCTCACTGGTGCCGAGTATTCCCACTGGTTGTTCTTCATATCTCAGGCTTGGGCCTACTACGATCTCAGAATGATCAACTATGTGACTTGGGTCAGTCACATACCTTCTCAACTGTGAGACATGGAATACATCATGCACTCCCTCTAAAGATGGAGGTAATACAAGACGATAGGCTACCTCACCAATGCGCTCCAGAATATCAAAGGGCCCAATGTACCTTGGACTCAATTTGCCTCTGCTCCCAAAGCGAATGGTTCCTCGAGTGGATGAAATCCTCAGGAATACATGTTCTCCTTCCTTGAACTCCAGGGGACGTCGGTGTGTATCAGCCCAATGCTTTTGTCTGTCCTGAGCTGCACGAAGATGATTCTGGATTTGCTTCACCTTCTCCACTGTTTGCATTACCAACTCTGGCCCCAATATTTGACGCTCTCCGACGTCACTCCAGCATATTGGCGATCTGCACTTCCTACCGTATAACGCCTCAAAAGGTGCCATCTTGATGCTTGCTTGATAACTGTTGTTGTATGAGAACTCTACCAAATGCAAATGATCTTCCCAAGACCCTCCAAAGTCTAACATACAGGATCGCAGCATATCCTCCAAGATCTGGATTGTACGTTCTGATTGACCATCTGTCTGGGGATGATAGGCAGTGCTGAATTTTTGTCTGGTGCCAAGACTCTCTTGCATACTTTACCAGAAATGAGAGGTAAATCTCGAATCTCGATCTGATACAATACTAACCGGCACTCCATGCAATCTTACTATTTGTCGCATATACATGTCGGCTAGTATCTCTGTGGACTGTCCAACTCTAAATGGCAAGAAGTGTGCTGATTTAGTGAGTCGATCCACGATAACCCATACCGCATCTTTTCCGCTGGGGCTCCTCGGGAATCCTGTGACGAAGTCCATGGTGATATGTTTCCACTTCCATTCTGGTATGGGAAGTGGCTGCAACATTCCTGCAGTCCTCTAATGCTCGGCTTTCACTTGTTGGCAGACCAAACATTTAGCTACAAATCTTGCAATCTCTCTCTTCATTCCATGACACCAATAATACTGCCTTAGATCTCGATACATCTTTGTTCCTCCTGGATGAACAGAGTATATAGAGCTATGTGTTTTAGTCATTAGCTCCTGTCTCAGTTCTCCATTTGGAACATACAGACGATCTCCGCACCTTAATGTCCCATCCTCATGTATGCGAAGTCCCGTCTGTATGCCTGCTTCTGTATTCTCTTTGAGTCTTCGAAATCTAGCATCTGTAGGCAAAGCTTCTTTAATCCTTTCCACAAGCGATGACTTCACTTCTAGATTAGCCAGCAAGCCACTCTGTCTTGGTAGAATAACCTTTATCTGAAGCTCCTGTAGATCTCTCAATAGCTCAGGCTGCATTGTCAAGAAATAAGCTGTAGGCTTCCTGCTGAGTGCGTCTGCTACTACATTTGCCTTCCCTGGGTGGTACTGCAGATCTATATCAAAGTCCACCATCAACTCAAGCCAGCGTCTTTGCCTCATGTTAAGTTCCTTCTGAGTATATACATACTTCAGACTTTTGTGATCAGTAAAGATCTTCACCTTCTCACCATAAAGATAATGCCTCCATATCTTCAGTACAAAAATTACTGCAGCAAGCTCCAGATCATGCGTTGGGTAGTTCTTCTCATGAATCTTCAACTGTCTCGATGCATAAGCAATAACTTTGCCATGTTGCATCAAAACACATCCTAAACCACTACCTGACGCATCGCTATAAACAACAAAACCGCCTGACCCTGAAGGAAGAGTCAAGACTGGTACTGTTGTTAGACGCCTCTTCAATTCTTCAAAGGCCTTCTGACATTCTTCTGTCCATGCAAAGTCCTGATCTTTCCGTGTCAACTTCGTCATCGGCTCCGCAATCCTTGAGAAATTTTCTACGAACCTTCTGTAATATCCAGCAAGTCCTAGAAAACTCCTCACCTCAGCAACTGATGTCGGTGTAGGCCAAGTCTCAATGGCAGCAACCTTCTCTGGATCAACTGACAGTCCTTCTCCTGAGATAATATGCCCTAAGAATGGCACCTTATCCATACAAAACTCACATTTACTGAGCTTAGCATAAAGCTTCTCCTGCCTCAACGTCTCTAGCACGATTCTGAGATGCTCCTCTTGCTCTTCGTGGCTTTTGGAATATACCAGAATGTCATCAATAAACACAACCACAAATTTATCTAAGTATTGATGGAAGACTCGGTTCATCAAGCTCATGGACACAGCAGGCGCGTTGGTTAAACCAAACGGCATTACTAAGAACTCATAGTGTCAATACTTAGTCCTGAAGGCTGTCTTCGGAATATCTTCCTTCCTCACCCTAATCTGGTGATAACCGGATCTAAGGTCAATCTTCGAAAATACCCTAGCTCCACTCAATTGATCAAATAAGTCATTAATGTGGGGCAAGGGATACCGGTTCTTAATGGTTACAGCGTTTAACGCCCTGTAATCAATGCACAGGCGAATTGTTCCATCCTTCTTCGGTACAAAAAGTATAGGTGCTCCCCAAGGTGAAACACTGGGCCGGATGAAACCCTTCTCCAGAAGTTCATCAACTTGCTTCTTCAACTCCACTAACTCCTTAGGTGCTAGCCGATATACAGATGAAGTGATAGGTTCTGCTCCTGGAGTTAAGTCTATGGTGAATTCTATTTCCCGATCAGGTGGTAAACCTGGAAGATCATCGAAAATACATCCACAAACTCTGAGATAACTCTTGGGTAACTTGACTCCCCTTCTATAGATAATACCCTAAGAGTTGGCTGAATACCTTGCACTACAGCTCCTCGAAGAAATTCAAACTCTAAGTGTCCAGGTGGTCTGAATATAACTTTTCCAAGCCGACAATCAAGAGTAGCATGATACTGACTTAACCAGTCCATACCAAGTACAACATCATAGTCAGGCATAGAAAAGATCAGAAATTGGGCTCGCATCTCTCTTCCACATACTACTACTGAACATGATCTACAGATATCACTAACAGGTATAATTCTACCTCCCGTAAGAATTCTCTTAGTCTTCGGAAGGGGTGCAGTAGCTACTCTATGGGTGGCTACGAAGCTAGCAGCTATAAATGAGTGTGATGCCCCAGAATCAAATAAAGCTACAGCAGGTAATAAAGCTACTAAAATAGTACCTGCTATAACTTCTCCAGCAATAGCTTCTTCCTGAACAGCCATTGCAAATGCCTGACCTCGTCCCTGAGCTGGACCCCTCTACTGACGAGCCTGTTGGAATAGTGCTGCTTGAGGTGGCAATGGTGGTCTTGGCTGATATCCTCCTGGAGCTGGTGGTCTGACCCCTCCAACTCCCATCTGCTGTGCTCCCACTGCTGGATAATCTGGCCTTGGTGCAGGTAGAGCTAGTCGTGGTGCTCCCTCTCGGCGTTCTGAGCAGTCCCTGGATAGATGCTGGTTGGATCCGCAAACCAGGCACAGTCCCATTTTGCGTCTGCACTCCTTTTCAATGTGACCCAACTTGCCGCAGAAATGACAAGTAGGTAGGGTTCTTGGTGCTGCTCTCTGCGGTAGATTCCTCTGGGGTCGCTTTGCAGAATCCCCTTGCGCTGCCTTGAATGGTACTGAGGTGAATGGTCTCTTCAGACTTGACTCCCTCCTGGTGACGCGCTCCATGCGTCGTGCTGCAGCAAGGATGTCATGGTACGATGTAGGTGCAACAGATCCAATCAACCTCTGAAGTTCGAACCTGAGTCCGTCAAAGAATTTCTCCGCCTTCTCTTCTTCGGTAGGAATTAGAGAAGGGGCAAAACGACTCAGGCGAATAAATTCGGCATTATACTCCTCCACTGTCATATTGCCTTGGATGAGGCGGTTAAATTTGTCTCTGAGTTCTAATCTAGCAACGGCTGGGATATACATCTCTTGGAAGAGTCTGGAGAACTCTTCCCAAGTGACTCGGTCATGTCCGAGCCTCCTCTCTTCAGCTAGCCACCAGTGGTGAGCGTTGTCCGTCAGTTGCATTCGGACAGCAGTCATCCATCTCTCCCGCGGAAGTTCAGCTGCTTCCAACTGATGTTGTGTGTTTGTGAGCCATTCATGCACTTCAGTTGGTTCTTCCTTGCCCAAAAAGGTACGGGGCTTGAGTTGACGGAAATCAGTGATAGTTCCCTTCGCTGGTCGCCTAGCTTGCGGGATTGCCTGCTCCAATGCATTTACTAGGCTGGTTCTCAGGTTCTCTGCCTCCTGACGCTGCGCCTCCTGTTGAACTTGTTGTTGAGCTTGCATCATGGCATAAAACATCTGGAACATTTGCTGCCCGTCCATTGCTTGCCCTGGTGGAAAGGCAGGCATCTGTGGAGTGAACTGCGGCGGAGGTGGGATGTTGTCACGCCTGAACCTTGAGTTATGCTGCTCAGCTTATCTACTTTGAGAGGATTGACCTCTGATCTCTGGTGTAACCCCATCTCCATAGGTAACCACAGCGTCTTGTGGTGTACTCAAAGGAATTTCATCTTCATTTCTTGGATCCATCTTTCTCTCTGCACCCAAAAATTAAACTTTATGAGAACGTTTAGTAGAGTCAAGCAGGATACAAATCAAGTACTTAATTCGAATGCGATAGAGAGTTTCAAAAACGATTCAACAAATGGATGAGATACTATAACCTATCCTATCCTTTTACAGGTTTGTTCGGTTCCTAAGTTGAAACCAAACAATTTGTCATTGACCTGTATGGGCCACCACAAAAACTATGTCACGCCCCAGTCCCAAAATATCGAGGGACTAGACACGTGGCAATGGCCAACAGTACACACCGATGGACAACCCAATTTAATGGATCCATCGGGCATACTTAAGCTGTAATATAGGTCTACAATAATAAGTCAATAACTAATCTCATCCACACACAGAATAATAAGATCAACAGCAAATAAAGAAAGTACATCAATGTCCAGTCACAGCAAAGTATGTCGGGAAACAACCTGATAAAAGTCTAAAAATACTGGTTCATCAGACTAGAACAAAAGAGTCCAGAAATAAGTATCTGATGAGTACAAATATCATAATCTCAAGAAAAGTCTTCAGCCATCACCTCTGCTTCTAAGATTGGTTCAGCTTCTGGTACAGCTTCAGCTCCTATCCCGTAAACCTCGGGATAATGCTCTTCTGCTAAACCTGGGGACATCATCCGGATCCAGGTCCTCAGGGGACATAGCAAGGTACAGATAATACAAGCCAAATAAAATGCAGTAAAATAGTAAATAGCATAAGCAGGGTATCTACATAACCATCTATGTGAAAATACAACTGAGAGCATCACTAGTACTCAGGCTGAGACCGCTACAAGCTCTGTGTTGGGGAGCCGGTAGCAGTAATAACAAGTAATGGGTCTAGCTCTGCTCGAGAGTCTACAACCTCACAATAGTAGTATATATATATATAATAGCCTGTAGTCTGTGTGTCTCTTCCCACCCAATGTAACCACACGTCTCATATCCATGTCACGTGAGATCAGAGCTAATGCATCAAGTCATAATCTAAGAATAAAATATCTATGTCCATCCTGTATCCTACACAGAATCACCTTGAATATCTCAGGAAGATTCTGTCAATGTATGGTGTCAAGTGTCCTAGGGTATAATGTACTTGATAAACAAGCACAAGAATGTAAAGGTCTCGAATTTCCATCACTAAATGACTTACACAACTCCGCGTACGGGGTTGGCACCCGACTGTGATCGGACGCTAAGTATGTCAAACGGTCCTATGTTTAAGCATGTACAACAGTCACAGAAATAAAGCAAGAGAACAAAATGAAATAATAAACTGCAATTTATGGCAAGGTACACTTGCCTGGGATTGGAATACCAGTAGCGGTCCCTGTATCAGTGGGTCCAGTAAATACTCCTCCAAAAGCTGAAATAAACATTACCAACAGTCTCAGAACATAGGAAATAGCTAGAAATGCCTGTCCTTAAGTCCAGTTTGGACACAAGGGCAAAAACGACATTTCTGGGCCAAAGCGGGTCCATATGTGGGCCGCTTTGCACCGAAAACCGGGTCAGGGTCAAAGGTCTCCAAATCAGTCCAACTTAGTGTTTACAAGTCAGGAACGTTGATACGAACCCAACGGAACTTCCAGAATTGGATTCCGATGAGTCGTTCTCAAAATTGCCCGTCAGGTGAAGCCTGTGGGGCCCACGACACGCAATTTTTCCAATGTTCTCATAATCGAACCAAACTTGACCCACAAGACCAGCGTATTGCTACGAGTCTGATGGCGTAAGTTTCGTCTCGATCCGACGTGTATACACTAAGTTACAGTGACAAACAAAAAAGTCGGATACGGGACGTTGTCCGCGGATACGCATTGATCCCGGTGTGCACGCACATCCGAATCAGCTTCTGCGAAAGCCGCACGTCCGTATCTACGATGCTAACGTATCGGTGAAGATCGCACGTGACCAAGTCGTCCCGTTTGGCGGGGCGCACTCAGTTCCGGGGTGAAATAGGGCGTTGGTTTTCCTGTTTTTGGATCGCGGTTCGCGATCACCACAGGACGCGATGCCCCAAGCGGTTTGCACGGGCACCGAGGGGGTCTTACAGGCTACGCGATAAAACTGACGGAATAGGAAACAGAGATACGAGTCAAAAGTTATGGATACCTGAACAGGGTTCAAAAGTCCGCTCTGCGCGTGTCCAATTCGAGTCTCCGTGTCCTGGATCCGTGTCCAAGCAGTGTCCTGGCTCGTACTCGCATTCTGGATCGTGTCCGTGTCTGCCGGAGTCGACCTGGGGTGCGGGCGGAGGCGGCACCGGTTCTGGGTGGTTGGCGACGGGTCTGGACTACCGGTTCTGGCGCTGTGGGCAGCCGTACGTCGACTGGACGGAGGAAATATAGGGTCGGGTTCGACTGAGTCTTCGGCCGAGGTCCTGGGGTCCGGCGGATGGTCGCTGGAGGTACTGCGGACGGGTCCAGGGGTCTGGGCAGTGGCGCAGGAGTCTGGTGTTGCTGGAGGAGACGGCCGGAATCTCGGAGCTCGCAGGAGAAGAAAAGGGCAAGGGGAAAAATTCGGCGGGTGGTCTGGGTTTAAATAGAGGGGAATAGGGAGAGGAGACGCCGGGGGTTGGCCGAAAACTGAAGGGGACGGGTCATCGGGTACGGGGAAGTGAACCGAGGGGTCGGCCGGCGGCCACGGCGGCGGGAACGGCCGCCGGCCAGGTGAAGAGTCGGGCCGATCGGGATTCAGGGGTTAGGGTTTTAAACGGGTCGGGTCGGGTGCTGGCGGGTCGGGTCTGACCCGGATCCGACCCGCTAGCTGAGCGGTCCGGGTTGGTCAGACCGGCCGGTCCGGTCCGGTTCAGATTTGGGTTCGGGTTGGTTCATTTAATTGGTTTAATTTAAATAGTTAAATTTTAACAATAGTTTTTAATGCTTTAAAAATATCCCATGTCCGGTTTTTAATTTTACACTAGAAAATATAATTTTCATCATATTTTAATATTATTTAATATCATTTAAAAATTCATTTTAAATCAAACTACCTTAATTTATTGGTTTAAAAAAATTACAGAAAATGCTAATTAATTCCAGAAAATTAAAATTTAAAAATTCTTAAAATTTTCAGGTGATTACAGGCCTCGCATTTAATTAGTTCAACATATTATTTCCCTTAATTCAGTATTTTGACATTGATATTCCACAATTAGGCTACTGTGATTTCATATTGGACATCGATCCTCGCACCTTCCTCGGGACCACAGGCGAGTACATTCTCTGACAGTTTTTGCTTTTGTTGATTAATTCTATAAATCCAATTGTATACTATACTTGACTCTGACACTGTGGATACACGGGTTAGCACCCTAGATACCCGTCATGAGGAGTCGTGATTGGAATCCATCGTGCTAGCTTGGGATGGGAAAATATTAGTAGGTTATGTGATCATACCCAACTCTACATGCATCATAGCTCACCCCATATCTCACTTCGGGTGCGGCCTGACCATTACATGCCTCATAGCTGTTATATATGATTAGCCTGACCATTACTTGCATCATCGCTAACCAGATGGTTAGCCTGACCTACATGAATCATAGCTAATCATATGTAACCAGCCTGATCTGTCCCAAGCCGATCACATAATAAACTGATATTTCAAACACTTAGCCAGATATTTACTCTTATTTCAGATTTACTTGTTCTAGCATTTACATTATATTTCCACTCATTGCTAGATGTTCTATTGCCTATTTCATATTCTCCAGTGCTCTACATTTTCAATATTTATTTCATCTTGTATTCCTTACATTATTTTATAGTTTTTGTCAACATAAATAAAACTGCTGTTTAGTGTTTGTGCTTCGCTCCAATCCTGATTGAATAACATTTTCAGAGGACTTGGAGGATTTCTGCCCCACCCACTACGGCCCGGGAGCAGAGGGAGATTTCATACCAGAAATTCCAGAGGAGTTACCCATCTTAGAGGAGATTCTACCTACATGCACTTATACTGTCCTATTTCATGTATTATTGTACTAGACTGAGATTTGAGTTGTATTATTATTGTGACTTTTGAGGACATCTAGACTCTGGACTTGTGATATATTTATATTTGTGTTGACTTATGATAGAACTCTTATCCTTATTTTTCATCGTGCCAATTACTTTCATATAGCTTTGTGATTGAGTATATTATTAAACTGTGGATCCATATATTATCATTGTCCTCCTTATGGAGTTGAGACTATTGACAGGATGAGTTATGTTTGAGACCTAAATAGCGTTCTACTGCCGATGCTCCAGCGTAGGCTGGACTTACCCACGGCTCATGTCCAAATTTTGGGTGCGGGTCGTGACAGAAAACCATTGGACCAGCAATAGTAACAATCAACAAGCACGACCAAGCAATGTCTATGGCTTGATATCATTAGCTAACTAGAGTTATCATAATTCCTGGTTACTAACAAATGCACTTTGAGGTTCTCCTATTGGTCGTAGGTGCTGCAGTCTATCCGGATTATATTCCGTACGTAAGGGTAACAATAAGTAACAATATGCAACACTCGACGGTGAGCTAGAAGTGGGCCTTACTCGACGACATGCTCCAAATCTATATCTAAATTGTGGCGTCGGGACTACCTGCAACCAAGTTACCTCCCCTCCCAATGATCTATGTCAATAATCTAGTCATTAATCCTTAGCAGTTTAATTTAGGATTCCGGGTGTGATATTCCAAAGAATTCATCCTAGATATGTATATAAGACAAGACAATGAATTGACAGTTACAATCGCTAGAACAAGATAAGCCACAACAGTTACTATAGTGATAATAAAGACAATAGTGACAATGAGAGTCAATCTCAATATCTAGGGTGACAATCAATACCTGTAGTGACAATCTGTATCTAGAGTGACAATCAATATCTAGAGTGACAATATGCAATATGTAACAATCTGTGAGTGACAATACAGGACAATAAGGTCATGGTCAAGAGTAACAATAGATAACATGTACTGGACACATATATAAAGTGTAGGAAGCCCCTAACTATACAAAATGTCATGTCAGGACAATGAAGCATAAATAGACATGCAAGATAGTAAATACAAAGAAGCTAGGTACAAGCAACGAAGAGCACAAGAAAAGAAATTATACAAAAAAGAGTACATGACCGTTATACCACTGGTATAGACCAGTATACCGCCAGTATGCCGGTCCAGAGATAGGAAAAATATATCAGCTAATTGATTCCAACAAATTGCTATACCATCGATAAACTCCAATATACTGTCGGTATGCCGATCCAAGTCACAGCAGCTTTCTAGGATTCCAAGTCGGTATACGTCGGTATACACCAATATACCGTCGGTATGTCGGTCTACATAAGATTTCTAGGAAAAGTATAAATAAAGACGGGTGTCTGGAATCAAAATCACGTCCCGAAACTCAACAAATATTTGTCTAATAAATTAACAAATCTAGAGGTGAGACTCACATAGCATGTACACTAAGTCTCATGGCGATCACTCCGGTAATCGTTTCCGACACCGAGTTTCCTAACCAGAAAATATCAGGGTTCCACAGGAAAAGTCATAACTAAGCTCAAAATAATTTTTAAAAGATACACAGGTTTGAAAATCACGAGAAAAGCATTATTAACAAAACAAGTACAATAAAATTCTAAGAATATAAAATCAAGGGAAGCAAAACTGCAATAAATAAAGTCGTTCCTAGTTTTCGGCAAGATGTACTTGCCTAAGGTCAAGATCCCAGCCTAACTCTTCAACTCCTCCACTAAGAGGGGTTCAGAAACCATACTTCTAGGCTTCAAGACTAAGCTCCAAGATCATGCGAGAAATATGGAGAGGAAATAAGGAAGGAAGAATGAAAGAAAAGAGAGAGGAGAGAGAAAATCAAGTCGTATATATAGATGGTGTGAATTAATTGTGACCGTTGGATCTGCCACTTCAGTGATCCACGTAACGATTCATATCAATCCTAGCCACTCAAAAGAAAACCATATATCCAATGGGTACTTTGGTGAGTCAACACTATTCACAAAAATATCTAAATATTATTCACGAAACTATCTCACAAAAATATCTCAAAAGTAAAAGTAATATCTGCCGATCGGTATATGATGAGAACATAAAATATCATATTTTTATTCCTTAATGTATACTCCTTTATGCTCATTTAATGTCTAAAGATACTCATTATTTTTATATTTTGATCTAGGATACAATTGGAGTCACTAAAAGCAAAATGGAGCTAATTATCAATTCTGGACAGTTCTGACACCTTGTAGAAAAATGGTCATAACTTGCTCATCCGAAGTCCAATTGAGCTAATCCAAATTGATTCGGAAAGCTAAGTGATAGAGGCACAATTTTGCTGTTTTGATTTTCCCGAGATTCTGGCTACATCATGGACCAAATCACGCTTGAAGTTGAGACAACTATGCTGTGCACAAAAAGTGGAGTTGATATAACCATTTCCCAACTTATTCAAAGATTTTATTTTATTGTTGGGTTGTTGTAACTCTTAGAGGATTTTTGGGAAGATATTGTGATCTTCAAACACTTATTTAGAGTGTATAAAAGGGGTAGAGATCAAGAGGAAAAAGAGGAACACACAACTCTTCTTCCTCTTCTCCAATATTCTTTTGAAGTGTTCTTGAACATGTGGAGCTAAAAGTCTTGTTGGTCGAAGGAAACGGAAGCCTCGGAATGAATAAAAACTTGTGAGATCTAATTTGTGTTTATATTTTTGATCTGTACTTTGAGTATCGAATGTTTTCTTATGCATATTTTCATGATTATCTTGTTTAATGACTAGGATGCATACTAGTTTATTATTTCTGACAATCTAATGCTAAATTAGATATCGAATCCGTAATTGTTCGATCCCTCTAATTTGTGAAGCAACCAAGATTTAATGAACTGCTTTATTTTATTAGATCTTAGGAGGAAAACTTTTGACAAAATTAAATGCAACCGCTTGTGCTTGTGTTATTTTGCTTCATCGATCTCATCGAGTTTAATACGCTACTAGATTAAACCTTTAGCGCTTGTCTGGGGTTGTTTAGTAGTTAAGGTTAATTAGATCGCTTGTTTTTAATTAATTGTGGCTGAAGGAGATAGGAAAATAATTCCAACGATGAATATTCAAAGTATGAATTAATATATACTTGCATCGATGATCAGTTTTAAGATTCCAATGGTGGATGTTGACTGAGACCAACATTTATTTCTTTGATTGTTTTAATACTTTAATTGTTTTTAGCTCTTCTTAATTTTCTTTTGATAAAAACTCTCCCCCAATCTTATTTTACATAGCATAAAGATCAAACTAATTACTCTTCGTGGGAACGATCCTTACTCTCACTACTACATATTATTTCAAGAGTAAAGGTTTTATTTTTGGGTGCCTACGACAGCACACCAGTATACCATCGGTATGCCGTAGTATACCGATCAAGAATTTTTTTTTTAAAATTGCTAAGTTTTAAAATCCCACGAAATCCAAAAATTAAAACATGCAGTATAAAATATGTATTCATATACCGATATAGATACTGTGAGACTTTGTCTCACAGTGTCTGCACAGGTAATAATATGTAAACCCCCTCGACCAAATTTAGGTTTACTTAGCTTAGAGAGAGACTAGGGTTAGTTTGGAGCCATTTAGAATTAGAACATGGTATTTTAATTTAATGTACAAAATTTTGTATCACTCGGTGCACCTTACCGTTGTCTCGATATTTGGAGCGCTACACTAGCATTTACTTTTAAACAAATTTTACACTTTCCCTAAATGTGCCATCCTTCCATTCTGACCTTTGTGTAACTCATAAATACCCTCTCTTGTGCTTCATGTTAGTCGCACAATATTCATTACAAATATCTATTTTTAAATCTAAATAAATCTAACTTTGCATCTTTGTCCGTTCTAATCAAAATTGGAGACACAACCTCGACCCGTTTTGTGTAACCCAATTTATGACAATAATTTACTCTGAGTCTACTACGTTCATGACACTTGTGTCCCACCAAATTTTAATCCTATGCACTTTCAATTTATTAAAGAACACCATTGATACTAATTTTAATTAAATTGGTACAATGACTCAACCTAACTCAAAACTAGACCCAACTCCAACCCAAACCCCCACTCACACCCTTATAGTTCATACAAAATATCACACACTAATTTAATCCACTACAACACACCAAACATGGTAATTTTTCTCATCCAATCTCAATTCTCCTTTACTTGTGCAATTTCTAAATTGTTGGGGGCCTTTGTGCAAATAAGCAACTAGGTGTCCACCTTCCATTGGAGCAAAACAATAAAGAAAGCCCTTCTTCATGCTTTGACCGGTCACCCCACTATTTTTCTTCCATTTTTTTGTGTGTACAACACAACACTTTACACCTACATCCAATCCCAACCCTCCATTCAAATTTTACCTCAATCTCACCACTCATTCCCTCATGAAAATCCTTCCCCCATCCCTAGAAATAGGGATGTAGCCGGTCCTAATCCCCATGCTCCCTACTCCCTCTCTCCTTCATTAACTCTCTCTCTCTCTCCAAATAATTTTAGCCACCACCACCTCCTTCGGCCTCTTCTCCTCCCCTAGCAACCTCCTCCATCCGACCACAACTACCCTCACCTCCACGACCACCACCTCCTCAACCACCAACAACCCGACCTCCCTCGCCCGCCGGACCACCCACAACCACCGTCACCATCATCCGAGTCTCCTCCTTCTTCATTCAACAACCACTACCATCAACTACCCGACCACCATCATCAGCCTCCAACCACCACCATCACCTCCTTCTTCCTCTTCTCTTCTCCATCAGCCGACCACCACACCATAACCACCTTCACCATCATCAGCCACCTTCACCTCACCACCACCCGAGCCCATTTCCTCCTCCATCCCATCGACCTCGACAGCCATCACCACCGCCATCATTCACCTCACCTCCTACTCGAACCGACCTCCTCCTCCAACCCATCGACCTCCACCACCATCCACCTTTACGACCATCCACCTACAAGCCGTTGCCGTTGCTGCTGCAAGCCGCTGCTGCTGCTACGAGCTGCTGCTGCTGTGCAGCCTTGTACCGTCAGAGCACCCCCCACCCGCCGGAGATAGGCCACCCACGAGCCGCAGGGCGAGCATCCCCCTTCATTTTTAGAACTAACCCTAGGTATATTCACCTCCTCCTCATTCTTCATCTTCTTGTTGTTGTTGTATGAACCCATGTTATTTTAAACCCTATTATCTCCATATAATTTCAGAATATATATTTTTGTGGGAATGATATCTAGAATGTTATCCATGCATAAGCTAGGATATTTATTATGACACTAGTAGTGTGTTTGCATATACACCTTAACCTAATAGTTAGGACACGTGATTAGTGTTACACGATATTTAGAATTATAAACATGTATTAGTAGCATAGTAGCTAGCTGACTTGTTGTGCAAAATATTTGAGGATATTTTTCATACTTGTGCATGGAGACCTAGAGGGTTAACACTATCAAACTTGTCTTGGAGAACAACTTAGCACCTACATAAACTTTAGTTGACCTTGGTTGTAATATTTGAGAAATGTACATTAGAGGGACATGATACTTGTGCATTTTAGACACTTGCACACTCGACCCTTCTAGTTGACCGATTATAACCCGTACTTGCGTTAGCTTCTAAGTGCAGTGTGGTTGTACCTTGTGCGTATACTAGTATAATGACTGATGGTTATTATATTATATTATATTATATATATAGGATCGTTGGATCGTTCAGGCGAGACTTCGGGAGAGCAGCTTGAGGATTCAGGGAAGTATATCTTGCCTTATTTACTATTTAATTCAAGTTATTAAATGTTGCATGAGATATTGTTGCAAATATTATATATAACTGTGCACGTCCGAGAATGACTCTGGTGCAGTCGATAATTGCGTCGATGTGTAGTGTATTGACTTAGTCACTAGCAAACTCACCAACTGTTGTGGAGATATTCTGATATCTTCCAAGCCCCTGACACTTCTTACACTCATTATGATGACAAACTCATATTGGGATGTGAGTTGGCATACTCGACTAACTATCGGTGCGTGCGACATGCATCACGGTTTAGTGCGTAGTCAAGTTAGTCTAGTTATTTGAGACCTGGCATGTAGTTACGAAGTGTACACGTCGTGTATTCGACTTGTATATTTTTATTGGACAGGAAGGACAGCTGGTAGGCGTATAGGACACACACATTAGTATCCGTAGTATCCATCGGAGCTACAGGGACTGATGACCCCTTTATTCAGATTTCACGTTCTACGGAATGATATGGACGTTATACTATGCAGATTCCACATTCTACGGAACGATATGGACGTTATATCATGCAGATTCTACGTTCTACGGAACGATATGGACGTTATACTATACGGATTCTACGTTCTATGGAACGATATGGACGTTACATATTTATGCCTTCACCTACCTATACGTACCAAGGTTGTCCTCATATTGCATTCACTTAGATGGTTAGTACACCCCCTTTACTTATTCAGTATTTATATTCGGCATATATTTTTGTATCTTGTTACTCTCCTCCGAGGATCTGGTTTTCTTCCAGATTTGGACGAGGCGTACTATCCGACCGTGTACGGGCTCGGACAGGAGACGAGGTACGCGGCTGAGGAGGAGCTTGAGGTGTTACCTTCGGAGTTTCCCTGATCACTGGTAGGCCTTCCGCCTAGAGCTGGAGCATCTTTATCTAGTTAGTCGATGTTCTAGCATAGTATTCTTATCTATCCTTCCGTACTCTTATTTCAGTATTGTAGTGGGTTTGTTCCCATCAGACTTATTTAGGTTGTATTATGACATTCAGGCTCCGCACTTATTTCCAGTATTTATTTCAGCACTTCTTATTTATATTCTGTGGATGAGATTATATATTTACCTGCTGCATGTTAGCATATTAGACTTGATAGTATTTTAGGATAGCGTAGTACGCTTCGTCGGGTCCATTAAATTAGGAAATTCTTCGGAGTCGTATTAGCTGGCCATTGCCATGTGGCCTGGTCCCGGATATTTTGGGACTGGGGCGTGACATAATATATACATATAACTATGATATCAATAAACAGGGGCACCTATGTGCTACAAGTAAACATGGTCGCCTTGGTGTTGTAGACAGGGACAATATCCTACATGGTGTCCTAGTATAAAACAAAACATATACAATGTAGTCAAGTAAGGAAACATGGTTAATATACATGGGTATCCAATCGAGCGATAAAAAAATGGGTAAATTCATATATATCAACATCCTCAAGTATTCACCTCTATATATCCATCCTCAAGTAGCCATCTCAGCAAAATTATATTACTAGTATCAAGAACTAGGAGTATGGACCCATATACACTATAGAAAATAGAGCCAACCAAGTATCGGCGAATTGGGGAATATATCCAATTTAAAATCCTTAAGATCCATCCTTAATACCTCAAGGTATAACTATCTAGGCATCTCAATAATCACACTAAGTCTAGGGACTAATAGGACTAGGGATTGATATGACTAATTAGGTATAAATGTATCATAACATCAATCCTAGGTCATAGGGAGATCTTATCTAAATCCTACAACGTCCTTGTGTAAGTCCAATGTTTCAATCAATGAGAAACCTCAAATGAAATATATCTAAGAATGGTTGGTTTGAACTCACTTGGTCTAGTAAACCTCAAGAACTTTAAAATTTATCCCCTATAACCAGACTAATCTCTAAAACATTAGTTAAGGTTAACATAGATTATGCTATAGGCTACAAGGGACTATGAATTAACTAACATTACCTACTAATAATTCATACAATATATGAAAACAAAGAGCCAAGAAACTCATGTAAAGCTGCATTACAATAACCTCCCCTATGTTGATGCAATAACAAGTGACTTGTTCAAAATTCAACAAAGCAAAACCCAACCCAACTAACCTTCCTATGTTTTTGGTTTATTAATCAGACCTCCCTTATTTTAAAAATAATTGCACTAATCTCTCATATATTTTATGTTTTACGTAAATAGTTATTACACTAATCACTCTTACGATATAAATGAGGTCCGTATAATTATTTTTAAAGTAAGAGAGTCCATTTAATAAACCAAAAATATAAGAAATATTAGTGGAAGTAACCCTAACGATAATTAGCTACTTGGGTCCCGGTCCAACCCAAACCCAACCCAGTTTCACGTTGGTTGGGTTTGGGTTTGGTTGGGGTTTTGCTCTCCAACGTCTCTTCTTCCCGCTACCCCTTCCTTATTTGACTGGTAGCTAGAGACCATCTTCCTCCAACCAAAACCCTAGAATTCACGAAATGGCCCATCGAAGCCCTAATTTTCCATCACCACCGGATGATTCCCTAATCCAATGGTTCCTAATTCGGAGAATCCCACCCAGAGCCCTGATAATCCCAGATCTGCGGCCATGGAGGAAACTCTAGCCGAAGTGTCCAAAGAACGGGATTTGCTCCTGAAGGAAAGATCCGATCTTGAAGCTACGGTTTCCGAGAGTTCGGACTCGCTTCGGGCGGCGTTTGCTCGAATAAATGCGATAATTTGCGAAGAAAATTTGAACCCGGAGGAGAAATCAATCGGCGAGGTGGTTTTGGAGGTGGAAGCGAAGGTTGTAGAGTATGTAGAGAGGAGGAATAAGGAGAAGAAGGAGCTGGATAATAGCATCGTTAGCTTGACCGAGGAGAATAGGGATGTTAATAGCTTGCTGAGGATCGCACTGGCGGAGAAGGAGGCTGTCGAGAAGAGGCTGAAGGGAGGAGGGGAGCAGAAGAGGGTGGGGGCGATCTTACAAATAGCTGAGAGGGGGCTGCAGAAGGTCGGGTTCGGATTCATGATGGGGGCAGCTGCGGGGGTGGCAGGGGAGTCGCAGTTGGATCAGCCGAGTATGTCGAGTGGGAGTACGAAATCCGATGGCAGCGAGTCCGAGGAGGAGGTTATTAGCTTGGTAATTTAATTGAATTCTGACTTCCCATTGTTGAGTTGATGACCTTTTATTAGACTTCTATGGACACTGATATGACACGACAAGGTAAGGATACTGCAACACAGACAAGACACCTATTTTGGTGTCCTTGTGCATTTTGGGATGTCCGGGTTGGGTTGACACATGTTTGACACAACACGTTCTGCATTTTTAGAGTTTCGGTGCTTAGTTTTTATTAGACAATAAATATATTAATTAGTCTGACAAAAGTAAATTTTGCCTCAAGATTGTTTGGAGTTTACTTCAACATTGGAAGTAAGAAATCTCTACTTAGGGCCACTTTGGATTGACTTTAGTTTCATCAAGACTCGGTTTGGAGCCCAACTCAATGGCTGGCCCTCTGTTCCATCCGAGCCAAATGTACCCAATCATTTGGGGGTTCAAACTAGGGGTGAGCATTTGGTTTATTCGGTTTCAGCCGTACCGAAATAGTCAAAACCAAATAAACTGAAAATTTAAAAATTCAAAACCGAAACCGAACCGAAATGAGCTAAATCCGAAACTGAACCGAACCGAACCGAATAATCGATTTGGTTAGTTCGGTTGAGCTATTTCTATTGTTTAATGTGTTGGGTCCAAAGTTGGAATCGTGGTTATATTTTATCAAAAAATATAATTTTTATATACACATTTGTTGTATTTCAAAGTTGCACCAAACTAGTTGTTAAATTATTAAAATTGAGCTTCAAAACACATACACATAATTGTTGTTTTCAAAATATACACATTTCAATCACAAAATATGCATAGAATTGAGGGTATTTACATAATTATATAAGCCTTTTTCGGTTTTGGACCAAAATCGAAACCCAAAACCGAATAAGCAATTTTAGTATTTTCAAAACCGAAACCGAGCCGATTTTTTTTTTCAAACCAAACACAATATGTTATTTGGTTTGGTTTTCAGTCCAAAATTGAATAATGCTCTCCCCTAGCTCAAACGACCGTTTCCGGAACGCTGGCTACGTGAGTATTACAAAAATGGATGCCTTGAGCAAACAACTAGCTCCTAACTCCCAAACTGCAATCCAAGCTGGCCGTACTCATTCTTAAATTTAGTTTGTTCTTACTATTGTCACCTCCCAGTTGATGACTGAAATAAATAAGATGTGAGTTACCTATAGCTGTTTGACTATTATTCTGAAAATTGTAGAACATTGTACTACATTTGTTAAATAGACTCTGGGAGTTAATATTATATACCTTGATCAGCTATCTTGGGAATATCATTCCTTTTCACGATCAACAATCTATGTTGGTTAATTCACGATGAGATTTGTGGAAGTCATATGTAAAGGTGCATCATTGGCTTCTGGCTTATCACCATCCACATCATCAGATGTCGTACCTTGTTCCAACTTCAAAAAGGACGATCATATGATCTATATGACCAATCTCCTGACAAACCCAACACTCATGAACCTTAATAACAAACCTAAATGAGTCGGAAATCAGAGCCATGCGATGATCTGGTTCCATAAGCTTTTATTTTTATTGTAAACACTATTGCGGGGATTAAATTAACTTGCTCTTAATGATATTGACTTTTGTAAGTCTAAGTTCTAAGGTTCATGTATTATAGCCATTTTTAGTTTCGTTCTAATGTTTGACATGATATATTCATCCCTACTATCATACTATGATCATCTTTCGTATGCATTATCTTTGTTTTCCTATATTGACAAGAATAATCATTAAGCTAGATTAGAAGTCTACCTGAAACCTGTATGATATTCTAAGAAACATGGACACTCCAAAACTCATGCCTTGTCGTGTCGTGTCATGTCAGACACATGTATCGGACACTCCGAAATACACCAGGACACACCAAAAAAGGTGTCGAATTTATGTCGTCGTATCTGAATGTGTCGTGTTGAATCCGTGTCCTTACAACATAGATGATATCGTTGTAGAATCACTTCTCTTGCACATTATAATAGAGTAAGTATAGTATTTCTATTTACTGGTTTTCTCTGATCAGGCTGCAACAGTTGAGAAGATAATGAGAAACTTACGCCTTGAGATTAGTGACTTGAGACGTGCACTTGATGAGTCAAGGTACACTTCTTCTGCAAAACCTGTAGATGTTATTGGGGAATTTTCATCCCTTGTATTCGTCAATGAAATTACAAATTTAATCATCTATTCTCATGTGATGACGTGAAGCATTTATAAGGGCAACTTTGAGCCAAAAAGAGATCCTACTCCAGTTATCTAACTGAAAATGAAACTTCATATGATATTTTTCTTGAACTTGTGAAGTAGATAGAAGGTCTAGAAGCCAAGAATGCACTTTCTTTCTTCGTAGTTGGAGGCCAAGCTAGTGAGACAAGACCTGGTTATGTTCCACCACAAATAGGCTTTGGTCATTGAGCCTGTCATGGATGGCTACACCTTGGTGGGTTTGCCCTGGATTAATTTGATAACAAGGCACTTGTTATTGCATCACATGTAGATATAGTTATGTATAATCTGTCATTCTTTATCTTGTTATAGAGGGACAATATATCAACTTTTGGTTAAATTTTGTCTTGTTAAATTTTGGCATAATCTGGAAACCATGTTAGTGCATCAACAATTCCTTCCCTCTGAACCTGTGACACCGTAAGCAGCTGTATAAGCTTACATTACATTTTCAGTAATTTTAACTAGGACGCAAGCTGGTCAGGATCGATTTAATTTTGATGCTACTGAATTGGCTTTATGTCAGCTTTGAAAGTCCATTTGACTCAGTTCATAAGTGTATCTAGACACTTTCAGTTTCTGATCAGTTTGGATAAAACAAAACCATTAGGAGAAGATCATGTGGTACAATGGTCTATTTGGATGTTGATCAATCTGGATTCAATTCTGCCGGATTTAACAAATCAATTAAGTTTAAGATCCAATTCTACCAATGAACTTGCACGACCCTTTTGTACAAATCATATAGTGAAGATTCCCATAATAATTTTTTCAACAGTTTCATATTAGAAGTCATCTTGAAAGTGGGAGCTCATCTCAAAATTCTATCATCTCAGTTTGGATATTCTATATCACTTTGCATACTGCCTCAGTTTGGATGTTCTAGATTGTTTCAGTAATGTATTGTCATTGAAACGACTACCATTTTGCAGGTTAGACAATGAGCACTTGCAAATACTTGCTGATAAGCAAGCAAAGAAGATTACAGATAATACATTACACATAACTAATCTAGAGGAAAGAGAGAAGATGCTGGCTCTCAATGTACTTTCCTATTATTTTGAGTTCATTTCTTAAGTTACAGGATTTTAATTTTGTTTTATTTATTAATGGCACTGCCGCATTGTTACTACCTATAAGGTTGAGGAGCTCATGGCAGACATAACAGTAGCCAGAGAAGAGGTCGCAAGATGGAGGGAAGCTTGTGAATTGGAGGTAGAAGCTGGAAAAGTAGCAATTGAAGAACGTGAGAAGGAGGTACATATCTGAGTATCATTCTTGTACTAGTTTTTTCAGGTTGTCATACTTCTTATCTGGTAGTTTTTCTCCTCTAGACTATATTACTTATATCTAATGAGGAAGTCAATTAAGTCCACATATGTCGTGCTAAATGTCTTATTTTGTTCACTATTGGTCTCAAGTCCAAATATAGGAGGGTTGTGTTAGGTAGCCGACAACTAGCGTAAAACATTGTCATCTCTCTATGAAATAAATCCTTAAGATACACGTCGGATGTGTTGCATCGTTTCCACCACGGTGCAATAAAAAGTGAGTAGGGTAGATTGTAGGTCGCCATATGTGAGTGATACATTGCATTGATACTACTTGTTTGGGGGCACACCCATCTTGGACCCAACCTACCCCCTCCTCCCCGAGTTTTCAGTTTCCTAGTATATAAATGTATGTATTCCATTATATTCGTAATGTTTTATGCTATGTTGTATTAAGCGTGAGGCCCAGGCGGTCGCCTCGCTTAAGGGCGCTTAAGTGGCACTTAGCTGGCGCTTAGTTAGTTCTTCAGCCTGCCAGCACCCATTTTTACCTATCTTTGCTCCTATATGTAAAATACTCTATATAGACATAAATTTTAATATTTTTTCATACAATCCTATTAGTATATGCATGAATAACAATATCAATTATCAATCAAGTAAAGTAACAATATAAATACTAGTATCAAAATGCAAACTACAAGCCACACAATACATACATACTATATAGTCATCAAAATACTATCAAACATAAAAGCTAAGTGTCACGGACTTAGTGTTTTTCTTGCACTTCGACCCGTGCGGTGCACAAACTTCCTTCTCGAAGACTCGTGCAAGCCTTCCCCTGAATGAACTTAGCTAGATCGCTAAGAAAATAGAGTAGTGGAGCAAGGGTAGAACTTGAAAGACTTTTATTAATATGAAGAAAGCTTACAAGTTTCGGTGATGAGGAGCAAATGAGACTCCCCCCATATTTATAATGCCTCAAAGGACTTACAAGAACTTTCTGGAATAGAAATATTTCAGGGATTATTCCAGAGAATATTCTATGAATTATTCTAGGTCTTAGAAATATTCTATGTGTGATTCTAGCTGCCAAATATTTACAAAGATGCCTAAAGAGCATCTAATCCACCTCGATGGGCCACAAAATATTGTGCGTGATATTCTTCACACCTATTATGTTGACGTCCTCGTCACACACGTCCGCTGAGAAACTCTTGGATCTTGTCCTCGAACTAATATAGTGTGTCAGCATGTTCCCAACTGGACTCGTCGTGCAACATTCTCTTCCACTTGATGATATACTCTACATACATGAAAACACCTCGTTGGTGAATGGTCCTTGAGTCAAGCACAACTTCCACTTCCTTGTCGAATGACGTAGTCATGGTCGCCGTGGGCCGCTTCGAAATTCCTTGCTAAGGGTTCTCTAAGTCTGCATGATAAGGCTTGAGACAACTCACATGGAATACATGATGAATCTTCAACTTGGCGGGGAGTTCGAGCTTGTAGGCAACTTTGTCCACCTTCTTAAGGATCGGGAAGGGACCTTCATACTTGCGAATCAGTCCTTGTGTACCTTGCGGAACACATTGAACTGTTGCGGCTAAAGCTTGATCATTACTAAGTCCCCTTTCTTGTACTCGATAGGATTTCGAATGGCGTTGGCCCATTTCTTCATCTTGTGTGCGGCTTTCTCCAGAAATGTCTTATTGATATCCGCCTTCTCTTTGAAGTCCGAGGCAAACTGATGAGCCGTGGGGCTTTTGTTCGATGACCCCGTACTCAGTGTGTGCGGGGCGAGCGGTTGTTGATCCATTACCAACTCGAACGGGCTGCTATGGGCCGACTTGCTTCTTTGGAGGTTGTAGCAGAACTGGGCAACGTCCAAGTGATACACCCAATCATGCTGGTTGGCACTAACGAAGTGCCGCAAGTACTCATCGAGTAGAGAATTGACCCGCTCCGTCTGTCCATCCATCTGCGGGTGGAAACTAGTCGAGAAGTGTAGATCCAACCCAAGGATCTTGAACACCTCCGTCCAGAATTTTTTCGTGAAGCTGGAGTCTGATCGCTGATAATGCTTTCCGGGATGTCCCAAAATTTTACATGAGAAATGAACAAGCGCGCGGCCTCCTCTGAAGTGTAGTCCGCCAGTGCAACTATGAAGGTCCTGTACTTGGAAAATCGGTCTACCACTACAAGGATAGACCCAAGTGTCCCCATCTTAGGCAAGACAAAGATGAAGTCCATCGAAATGCTCTCCTACGGTCGACTCGGTACGAGAAGAGGCTCGAGTAGGCCCCCGGGTCGCTGATGAACCACTTTGTCTTGCTGGTACAAAAGACAAGTGCGCACATTGTCCTCCACATCCTTGCGCATACGAGGCCAATAGTAGACGGCCTCCAATAACACCAATGTCCTCTTTTGACCCGAATGTCCAGCCCACTTGGTGTCGTGGCATTCTTTGAGTAGCTGTCTGCGCAAGCCATCCCACTTGGACATGACCAACTTATCACCCTTCGTGTAGAGAAGCCCGTCCCTTAGCCAAACCTTTCGCATTTTGTCTTCACGAGCGAGCTTTACCAGAGCCTGTGTCAATGGGTCATCGACGATACCCATTGTAGGATTGGAATAATGGAATAAACTTTATTGATGAGAAGAATACATATATATATATATAGGAGAGGCTAACCCCTCTCTTTATCATTCTACCCGATGTAGGACTAAAGCCCATTACTAATACTAATACTTAACACTCTCCCTTAAGCTGGAGCATATATGTCAATCATGCCCAGCTTGTTACACAGAAATTGAACTCGAGGACCCAAAAGAGATTTCGTGAAGATATCAGCTATCTGATGACCGGTCCTCACGTGATAAAACTTTATTATCCCCTTTTGATACTCATCACGGACGAAGTGGATGTCGATTTCAATGTGTTTCGTCATTTCATGGTACCCATGATTGGTAGCAATATGGATAACAGACTGGTTATTACACCACATATCTGCTGCTTTAGATCATGCTTCTTCTCCCAGTTCTTGTAGTAGATGCTTCAGGTATAGCACATCTGATGTGCCATGAGCAATAGCTCGATATTTTGCTTCGGAACTTGATCGTGCGATCACACTCTGCTTCTTGCTCTTCCACGATACCAAGTTTTCGCCAATAAATACCGAGTAACCAGATGTAGATCATCTATCCGTCAGGCTTGCACCCCAGCCAGTAAAGCACTCAACATTCGTATGTCCCTGATTCTCCATACGGATTTTTTTTCCAGGATTCTGGACTAGATAGCAGAATTCTGAGAACTGTTTGCCAATGTGGAACTCGTGAAGAAGGCATAAATCTACTCGCGACACTGATGCTAAAGAAAATATCTGGACGAGTCATAAGTGCCAAGTAGTTGAATTTTCCAACCACTTGACGATATTGATCCAGATTAGTCATCAGTACCCCCTCGTCGGGGAGTAACTTTTCTTATGGGTCCATTAGAGACGTTGCTTCCTTGGCTTGCATAAATCCTGCATCATTTAATATGTCTAGCACATACTTTCTCTGAGACATGACAATGTGCTTCTTTTCCCTTATTACTTTAACACCCAAGAAGTAGTTCAACGATCCCATATCCTTGGTCTGAAACTGTTCTCCCAGAAACTTCTTCAGTCCTGCAATGCCCTGACTGTCGTCTCCCGTGATCACAATGTCATCAACATAGACACCAAGTAGTATCCTTCCAGCTGTTCTGTCGGTAAAATACTGAATGATCCTTCTTCGATTGACACATGCCAAATTGAGTAACATGTATAAATTGATCAAATCTTGCACGAGGTTATTGTTTAAGACCATAGAGGACCTTCCTCAGATGACACACTTTACTCATCATTGCAACGAACCCGGGAGGTTGCACCACATATACTTCTTCGTCAAGATTCCCGTAGAGAAATGCATTCTTGATATCCAGGTGAAGTAATGGTCAGTCATAGCGAACAACTAAGGCCAAGAGTATGCGTACAGAGGTCATCCTGGCAACTTGAGAGAATGCCTCAAAATAATTCTCACCATAGGTCTGAGAATATCCTTTAGCCACCAGACGAGCCTTTAGTCGATCAAGTGTGCCATCCGGTTTTACTTTGATCGTGAACACCCATTTGCAACATACTGCATTTTTACCCGTCGACAAATCTACCAACTCCTAAGTTTGGTTCTCCCGAAGCGCTTTCATCTTCTTTTCCATAGCAGCATGCCAACCATGATGTTTGAGACCCTACTCGGCAGTATTAGGAATCTGAATCCCATCAATAGTAGCTATCAAGGACTGAGTGTGGCTCGCGAGCCATTTGTAGTTGTCAACATACAACTGTTGATCACGATAGGCACGACGAGGTCGAGCTGGTAGAACAGGTGGAGGCGAATCAGTGGAGCTAGAGGAGGATGATGGCTCTATGACCGTGGGCACTATCTGCGAGGCTCGTTCTGGCGTCGGCGGTGCTGACGGAACTGGTGTCTGCGGACCGTCGGACCGGGATACTGGTTCGGTAGGGGAGGACACCCATACAGGGGTTTTTTGTGTTTGAACATGAAACAACAATAAATTCTCTTTTGGGTAAACTTGGGACACTTGACCAGTAGTTTGTGGAAGTGGAGGAAACTCGGTTTCAACGAAGGTAACATTCCGAGAGAAAAAAATAGCTCTTCAAGGTAGGACAAAACAACGATACCCTTTCTGATCTTTAGGATACCCAAGAAAAACACATTGGATTGCCTTATGATTCATTTTGTAGACGTGGTTTGGTTATTCCTAATTTAGAAAGTGTTGGTCGGGTATCCCGAACATAACACAAGCAACCAAAAATTTTAGGAGGTAGAGGAAACGACTCGTTCGGGATATAGCAGAGAAAAGGGAGTGGCACCATTGAAAATCGATGATGGCATGCGATTAATAAGATAGCAAGCTGTAAGTACCGCATTGGGCCAAAATCTTTTGGGAGTACACATGTGAAACATAAGAGCACACGTTGTTTCCAGGAGATGACGATTCTTGCGTTCGGCCACACCATTCTGTTGTGGTGTGTAAGGACATAAAGTTTGGTGGATGATGCCATGTCGAGACAAATGTGAATTGAACTCACGAGACAGATAATCACGACAATTGTCACTTTGAAGGCATTTAATCGGAACACCAAATTGTGTTTTGATTTCCGCATAAAAATTGTACCAAATTTCAAATAGTTTGGAGCAATTTTTCATCAGATAGATAAAAGTGACGCGTGAGTAGTTATCAAAAATGTAACAAAGTATTTAAAATCCATCATTGAATCAACTGGACAAGGTCCCCAGACATCAGAATGCACCAACTCGAAATGAGTGGATGCAATTTTATTACGACTCACTGGATAGGGAACTCGGTGATGCTTAGCTAAACGACACGACTCACAATGAAAGTTAACTAGAACATCTAAAGATGGGTACATTTGCTGGAGAGCTTGGATTGATGGATGGCCTAACTAACAATGTAACTCAAAGAATCGAGTTTTACGCTGGCACAAGCAACAAAAGAAGGTACATTAAACAGGTACAAGTCTCCAGCCATATGTCCCTTACCGACAGTCTTTCCAGTCTTCAGGTCCTGAAAAACACAACCATCAAGAAAAATATTACCGAGCTTGAGTAATTTGACTAATTGAAAGCAAACTGAACGGGTTTTCATGTGTATGTAATACTGAATTGAGTGACAGTCCGGAAGAAAGACGAGCATTTACTCGTCCACAGACTGTTAGTGAACCACCATTGGCAACAATAATATTGGAAACACGACCCACCGATACATAATTGCGTATCATACCTGCATCGCCAGTCATGTGAGCAGATGCACCAGAGTCAATCGCCCACTGCTTCGACCTCACCACACATGCCGCAGAGTACCCTGCTATGGATCCAGATGTAGATGCTTCACCACGACGCTGAGCTTGAAAGTTAAGAAAATCTGTATATGACTTTGCAGTCATCTGGACAGATAGAACACCATCGTCAAGAGCATTTGTTGTAATATTGGTGGCAGGAGCTTTAGGACACTGCCACTAGAATGGTTATGCTGACCACAGTTGAAGTATGCGCGCGGTCTTCCTCCACCACGACCGCCATTGCCTCGCCCCCCATCACGACCGGCAGTTCGGCCACCACGTCGTCCACCACGACTAGTACGAAATCCAGGACGAGTCGCACCAAGAGCAGAACGAGCCGCACTAAGACCAGATCGATCAACAGGAGCATCACCCGGAGTGGTCTCAACAACTTTCGCTACCCAAAGAGCACGATAGTGGACCTCCATCAGAAACGGAACATCAGATCCATCAATGATCTGAGAGCGAGCGGAGTCCGCATCAGGACGAAGAGATGCCAGATATGCCATGATATGAAGCTGCTCACGTTGGACCCTTGCTTCATTGATATCCGTTGTGAGGGGTAAAACACGGTCGATCTCATCAGCCATAGCCTTAAAGGTCCGGTAATGGTCCTTATGAGATTTGTCTCCCTGATTTGCTCGGTATACGCCAACGACCGAGTAGTAGATACGGGACAAATCGTATTTTCTATCGAACGTCGCCGCCAGGACCTCCCATAATTCTTTCACGGAATTCGTATTCTGAACCATGTCTTCCACTGATGGTTCCATTGAATTCATCAACTATGTAGATAGTCGACTATCATCTCTCCCTTTGCTCAAATATGGAATCAGTCTCTGCTGGAGGGTTGTCAGTCAGATGTTTGGACAACCGCATCCCCCGAAGGGTTTTCTCGACCTTCTTTCGCCATGTCGAGTAACTCTCTGGTCCGTCCAACCGTTGATCGATAAGTCGAATCGAGGAAATTGTCATGCCAATGTTCGTTGGTCCCGCCATTGTGTTTCCAACACTAATGTCTGTAGCACTGCTATTCGTCTCAGTGCCTGGCCTCCTTCAATATTCTGGATTCGAATGTCGGTTTGATCTTTCCAACTTGATAATCACATCAACTCTGCAAATGCGCTAGAAACGTAGCTAGCACCGACATGCGCATAGGAAGCAGAGATTGAATGTGGATCACACATGTTAGGACAGAGAGGCAACCCAGGTTACTCTCTGTTAGATCTCGATATGAAGATCAAGTAAGAAAAGAAACAAAGATTTACGCAAAACAAACAACTTGTCTGCTCTTTGTTAGATTCCTGAAACCGATATTTGGAGTCTAGAGGTTCTTAGCAAACAAACCAATGTTTGCCCTCTGAGGATCCCAACATGATTTTTTTAAGAGGGAAAATGCAGCTAGGGTTTGGGGTAGGCGGCTGGGTTAGGGTTATGGTTTGGGTTTATGAACATGTTGGCGGCTAGGATTAGGGCTAGGGTTTTGTGGAGGGGGGCTGCAGGCGGGGGGAAGGTGCAGGGGGCAGGCGGCAGCAGGGGCTTCAGGCGGGGGAAGGGGGGGAGGGGGTGCAACAGCGGGGGGGGGGGGGGAGTTGATCTAGGGTTAGGGTTCTTTTGTGTGGAGAGAGAGAGGAGTGGATGGGTTATGGCTCTGATACCTTGTATGATTGGAACAATAGGATAAGCTTTGTTGATGAGAAGAATACATATATATATAGGAGAGGCTAACCCCTCTTTTTATCATTTTACTCGATGTGGGACTAAAGTCCATTACTAATACTAATACTTAACACCCATCTTGACACGCTCAAGTATGTTACCCTTGAGCAAACATATCGTTGCTAGTTCGGCTTTCCTGCTGAGTGCATCGGCCACATGGTTGTCTTTGTCCGGCTTGTATTGTAGTTCCATGTCAAACTCGGCCAAGAAGTCTTGCCATCTTGCTTGCTTAGGGGCAACTTCTTTGTTTGGAAGTAGCTTGTGGCAATATTGTCCGTTATTACCATGAACTTTGTGCCAAGGGGATAATAACGTCACGTTCCCAAGCTATGCATTACCGCAGTCATCTCCTTCTCTTGCACTGTATAGTGCTACTCTGTGTCATTCAACTTGCCGCTCTCGAATGCGATAGGGTGTCCTTCTTGCACCAACACTCCACCAATGACGAATTCAGATGCGTCAGTATGTACTTCGAACGGCTTGGAGTAATCCGGCAATGATAAGACAGCTTCTTTCGTCACGGTCCTTTTTAATACATTAAATGCCTCCTCGCATTTGGACGTCCAGCTCCATGCATGATCCTTCCACAACAAATCTGTGAGTGTCGCGGCTATAACGGAGTATCCTCGGATGAACCGTTGATAGTAGTTCGCCAGCCTAAGAATGATCGCAGTTCCGTTGGCCTGGTGGGAGCCTCCCACTCCCGTATGGCTTGAACCTTCATCTCGTTAATCCCGTATCTTGCCATGCCCGATCCAATGTCCCAAGAATGACACCTCCTTTTAGGTAAAGAAACATTTCTCCCGCTTGACGAAGAGTTGATTTTCTCTTGGCACCTAAAAATGTCTTCAAGTGCTCGATGTGCTCCTCCATCATGTTTTAGTACACGCCGACGTCATCGAGATATACCACGACGGACCGGGCGAGATAAGGATGGAAAAGCTTGTTCATCAAAGTGCAAAACATTGCAGGAGCATTTGTTAGACAAAAAGACAACTAAAAAGTCATAAGCTCCCTACCTTGTGACGCATGCAGTCTTGACCTCTTCCCCTTCGGCTATCCGCACCAGATAATATCTCGAGCACAAATCTGGCTTGGAGAAGTACATCGCATCTCCCAATTGATCGAACAAGTCTGCCACCAACGGAATGAGGCATTTATTTTTTACGGTCACCTTGTTAAGTACACGATAGTCTATGCACAAACGAAGACTTCCATCCTTCTTTTGAAATAGCATCGGTGCATCGAACGGGACCTTGGACGGCCTAATGAATCCTGCGTCGAGCAGCTCCTTTAGTTGCTTGTTCAACTCATCGAGCTCTGGAGGGACCATGCGGTATAGGGCCGTTAATGACGGTTTTGTGCTCGGCTTTAACTCAATGGCGTGGTACACCTCCCTCCGCATAGGTAGCCTCTTCGGAAGCTCTTGCGGCATGGCATTTCCGAACTCCGTGAGGACGCCGCTAATCTCTGGTGGAAGTTCCTCCCTGCGCGGGTGTCTCCTCCGTCTTAAGCACTGCTAAGTAGGTCGTCTCTCCGTGCTTCACACCTTTTTGAGTTGGATAGCGGAGAAAGCTTTCCCCTTCGTGGAATCGCCTCGTGTAACATTCACCATGCACGACAAGCCTTCCTCCATGATCCCGACGATTCCTAAGTGTGGCATTGTAATAGCTTTTGCCAAAGTAAAGGAAGTCCGTATCTAGGATCATCTTGAAGTCGTCGAGTAGTGCGGCCGTGAGACTGGTGACTCCCATCCAGTCTTCCACCTCTATCTTCACTCCCTTGGCTACCCCCTATACAGGGCGAGCTGCTGAGTTGACCGTCTTCATCTTGCTTGAGTCTTTCTCTTCCGCATCCTAGATGAATTTGTGTGCCGCCCTCGTATCAACCATGGCCCTTGTACTCTGGACGTTGATATTCACGTCCATATACATAAGTTCCCGATTCGGGGCTTTGGTCTCGACGGACTTGTTCTTCAAGGCGTTGAGCAAGCGTAAAGCTCCCATTTGAGCCCTCATTCTTTCGTCCTTGGCCTCCTCGCCTTGGACTGCATTCACCCTCTTGCCTTTGTTTTTGCAATCGCGTGCAAAGTGATTTCCTCCGCACACGAAGCACTATATTTTGTGTTCCATCTGTGGCTTCGCATTTGGCTTGTCTTTCGACGGGGCCTCCTTTCCGTTGTCTTTCTTCTCTCCCTCACCATAGGCCTTGGTGGTGGTCTTTGGCTTGGGCTTGGACGTATCGCTCCGCCGATACTCCATTAGCTTATCAGCAGCAGAGACGGTCGTGTTCAAGTCTTGGATACGCTGCCTCTAAAACTCTTGTGCTTTCCACGGTTGTAGACCGTCGAGGAAGAAGAATAAGCGGTCATCTTCACCCATGTTGGACTAGGAAAGCATGAGACGAGTGAACTCCGCAACATAGTCCTTGATCGACCCGGTGTGCTTGAGTTGACGCATGCTCCTCCTTGCTACAAACTCAATGTTCTCCGGGTAGAATTGAGACTTGATCTCCTTCTTGAGATTCTTCCAAGTCTCAATCGAGCACAAACCCTTCCCTTTTTTGATGCACCTACGACACCACCATAGCATAGCATCATCAGTAAAATAAAGGGACGCAGTATTTACCTTATCGGCCTCATCTTCGATGCGAATCGTCTTATGGTATCGCTCGATGTTCCATTGGAAGTTATTCACCTCCTTCGCGTTTCGAGCACCATTGAAGAATTTTGGCTCGAGGTACTTTACCTTTGGTGCTGTCTCCCTACTCGAAGACCCACCATTGGCGATAGCCTTCCAAGAATAGAGGTTTTGGTCTTGAGCCCTTCATGCAGTTCAACAATCTCTGCTTTCGTAACCTTGCGTTCTCCTTGAGCCCAACTTGCATCTCGCGAAGTTGTTCTCGAAACAACGTCATTGCATTGGCGACATCACTCTCCAATTCATGATAGAACTCTTCGTAAGTTGCTTGATTTTGCACCACTTGCACCTCTACGCCCATCACGTCCTTTTTGTAAGAGATCCAGACGGAACACCAACTCGCCAAGGGCTCGATCCAACGTCGGTTTCTTGCTTTTACCTCCTTTGGTGTTCTTGCCCTTCTCCTTGGGCTATGTGGGACACTCGTCGATGACTTTTTTGGATGTTGATATAGCTACGATCGACCTTCGCTCTGATACCACTTGTCACGGACTGTGTTTTTCCTGCACTTCGACCCGTGCGACGCACAAGCTTCCTCCTCGAAGACTCGTTCAAGCCTTTCCCCCAACAAACTTAGCTAGATCGCTAAGAAAAGTGAGAGTAGTGGAGCAAAGGTAGAACTAGAAATACTTTTATTAATATGAAAAAAGCTTACAAGTTTCGGTGGTGAGGAGCAAATGAGTCTTCCTCCCTTATTTATAATGCCTCAAAGGGCTTACAAGAACTTTCTGGAATGAAAATATTTCAGAAAATATTCTAGGAATTATTTTAGGTCCTTGGAATATTCCATGCATGATTCTAGCTGTCAAATATTTACAAAGATGTTAAAGAGCATCTAATCCACCTCGGTGAGCCACAAAATATTGTGCGTGACATAAGTCTCTGAAGTTTCTACTTAAAGTTTTCCAACTATCCAACTATGTAAATAACAAAAGCTTTGATTCGGTTTATAAAAAAAAAGTTTTTTCCAGCTCCTAAGACAACGCGAGACGCTACTAAGCGACGCCTAAGCGCGCTTAAGCGCTGATCGTTTTTTTGGAACAAAATTTTATTAAGCGATGTGCCCTAAGCGCCGCTTAAGCGCTTTTTTCATAACATAGGTTTTATGACAAATTCACAACTAAATGGTAGTCCAGATGGTAAATGTGCATGGTTTTAACCATGAGGTTTCCTTGAAAGCCATTGAATACTAGAGCCAGTAAAACGGTAGCTATTAAAAAATAAATTATTTTTCTCATAAAGAGAGAGAAGTCGCCCTCACTAGGGGAGGAAAAGAAGAAAAGGCACTCACCTTGTGTCGTAATAACTACTTTTTTCGGGTTTAAACACGAGCGAACCCATAGGGTGGTGAACGCCACCCACAGAGAGGATAAACAGATATTCTTTAAGAAGAAGCTCTTGTCACTGTCGGCCACCTATGTTGAAGGAAGAAATAGTGTTATCTTTTCCAAGACAAGGAATAACCTAGTAAATAAATCACTTCGTTTCTTTTTGTCCAAGTCACTTCCCTTTTTGTCCAAATCATTTATCGTTTTGTCCAATTCACTTTTTTTTTCTTTGTGAGTAGCAGCATGTCGAGAAAGACGAGACCGTCCTTTTCTCTCCCCTAAACAACCTTTGGAGGCCCCAGTCTTCTTACTCGCTCGAGCATCTATACGGTAACAAAGTTCTGATTTTTTTTGTGAAAAGTTTTAGGTTCAGTCTTCTTTGTCCCCATCAATATAACTTAAAATTATTTCGTCCCCCGTTAAAATTTATGGGACAACCGATCCCGGTGCAATATTAATTGAGCAAGGATAATTGAGCAAGGATGTGATAGAGCGTTCCTTAAAAATAACATGCCACGTTGCTACATTAATATGGTAACAAACCATATTGCTACTTCTATATTGTGACAAAGAGACAAAGAGACTATATGTATAGGAAGCAATGAGGTAAGGAGTTGGTGCATGAGAGTATAACTAAATTAGCTACTTCAAGAATAGAAAAAACGAAGTTAATTGATACAATGATTAGGAATAAGATTAATATAGCATCTAGAAGAAACTAAGTGGGTAGGTAAAAAAAAATCGAGGGAAATTAATACTAATGGATTTAGAAATTGGTATACAATTAAAAAATAGAAAACATGGTAGAAATACTTATGGATAAATCATTAATATATAATATTGTACATCTAAATGAATAGGAGGTAGGATTTTAGTTAAGTTACTATTAGGAATGGTGCTATTAATCTTCTTAGTACATATGCACCCAAGTAGTATTACATGAAAAATACTAAAAATGAATTTACGGAGATATATGGATAGTTTGATTCAATAAGTACCGAGGGGAGAAAATTATGTCATAAAAGACAAATAGTTATGTTGGTACATATAATATGATCATAATATCGTACATGGAGGTTATGGGTATAGAGTTAGGAATGAAGTAAACAATAAGATTCTTGATTTTGCACAGCCATATGACATTATAATATAAAATACTTGTTTTAGGAAGAGAGATCGACATTTAATTACTTTTAAGAACATATCCAATATTATACAAGTAGATTACTTTTTACGAAGAAGATTGGTAGACTAGCATGTAATTGCAAAAGTCAAGAAAGCTTAACTACTCAAGATAGTTTGATGGTATCTTAATATTAGATTGGAAATGGAACACAAGAGACTAAGAAGTAAGAACTAGATGAAGGAAACTTCAAAGGAGAAAATGATATTTAAGGATAAAATATTATATGATATAATATGCCAAATTGTATCAAGAAATATCAAAATAGATTCTAAGATTTTCTAAAGGCATGGTTGGACTTCGAAACAAAGTTGATGGTGGAACGAGGAAGTTCAAAAAGCAATTAAGCTAAAAGAACTTCCTATTAAGATTGGTAAAAGTGTAAAAACGAAGAAAACTTTGAAAGAAATATAAATAAGCAAAGAATAGTAGTTAAGATAGCTAAATCTAAGGTCTATGAATATCTATATCAGAGGTAAGAAACTAAGAAGGAAGAATGAGATAATTAAAGGCTCGCTAAGGGTAGAAAAAAGAGTAGACACCTAGCTAATATAAAATGTACGAGGAATAAAGACAAAAAATATTAGCAAGAGAATTATATTAAGGAGGGGTTGAGTTATTTTCACAAGTGATTTAATAGAGCAACCTAGAAAAGCTTAATTTAGATACAAATTTAATTCATGATAGTTATATTGCTATTGTCGTAAAATTATGATTTCTGAAGTTCACGATGGTTTAAAGAAAATGAAAAATAGAAAAAACTTTAGGACCTCGTGATATTCCTACTTAGGTTTGGAAATATAATTTATTTAACCAAAGCCTAAGGACGAAGAAGATTCCCTATGAAGGGAGTAGTATTACAAATTCATATATAAAAAATAAGGGAGATATATTGAGTTTTAATAATTATCATGAAATTAGGATTAGGAGCTATACTATGAAACTAGGGAAGGGAATGATTGAGCAAAGATTAAGAAAATGAACCAGAATTTCAAAGAATCAATTTAATTTTTTTACCGGTAAGATATACCATGAAAGCCATTTACTTATTTAGAATATTAGTGAAAAAGTTTAGAGGGTAATGGAGTTTACAAATGATTTTTACTAACTTAGAGAAAACTTATGATATAATTTCTAGAAAAATAATGTGGTGGACTTTGGAGAAGAAACAAGTATCTAGTAACCATATTGAGAATATTAAGAATATGTACGATGGGGTTACAATAACCATGCTAACTTCTGGAGGAGATAACAAACCATTTCTTATCACCTTTAAGTCCTTACATTTTTGTGCTAGTTATGGACGAAATACTACAAATACTAGAAGGTTCCTTGGTGTATGATGTTTGTTTATGATAAGTAGTTGGGTTATATGCAAAAGAAGTTTAGAGAGAAACTTTGGAATCAAGAATTTTAAATCAGTAAAATGGAAACAAAGTATATAAAATGTACCTTCAACTAGAAGTTGAGGAGATATGGGCGTGGGAGTACATATAGAATGACAAGATACATTGGAGTGACACTTTTTGGTATACAGGATCAATCATTTTTTATTATGGAAAGATTAAGAAGGATGTTACACATATAATTGAAAAATGTTGGTTGAGATAGACTATTGCTTCTGAAGTACTTTGTAATCGCATGATACCTTTGATTGAAGTCTTAAAGACTTATATAATAGCAACCATGCTTTATGGAATACACTGTTGGGCAATTAAGAAAGATGTTGAGAAAAATAGTGTAGTCGAAATGAGAATATTAACATTGATGAGTGGCAATACATTAAAAGATAATATAATAAGCGATATTATTTTGTAGGAAGTTAGAGGTGATACAAATTGAGAAAAATGTGAGAAAAACTCATATTAAGTAGTTTAAACATGTGCATAGTAAACCAATAGATGCTCCACTGACGACATATGATAAGATAGTAGTTAAATGAGCCTAGTAGTACAGGTAGGCTTAAATGAATATGGATTGAAGTTCTAAAGAAGGAAATGGTTTTTGTTATGTTATAAATGACATGACCCTAACAGAGCTGGAAGAAAAGGATTCAAACAGCGAAAGGATAAATTGTTGTTATTAAAAGCGAAGAAAAGAAAGGAGAGTCCTTAACCGAGCTGGAAGAAAAGGAATCAAACAGCCAAAGGATAAATTGTTGTTGTTAAAAACGAAGAAAAGAAAGGAGAGTGTTTTTTTTTAACACTAGATTCAGTGCTCGCTAGCATGGCTCCAGGATAGCATCGATGGCAGCTGATATCGGGATAGTTTGTGTTGGAGCTGTGTGTTGACACCCGAAGAGGAGTTACTATGGGTTGCCAAGGCACTAGAGCACCAGAGACGCATGGTGGAGGCACCGGGAGTTGCAGGGGTACGTAGGAGTAATAGCAAATGCGGGAAAATTTTGGAGGTCTGATAGATATGCGTAGTGGGTCAACATGATAAGGGATGGGCTTGTCAGTAGGTAAGGCTAGGATTTTGCTAGGGAGCGTTTGATGAAGGCTGCACAATTGATAAAAGTTGCTGATATTGGAGTAGGAATAAGGTTTAGCTAAGGATGAGTTTATCTAAGTATGATGGCGTTGCAAGTTGGGGCGTGGAGAATATCATGGGGAGGCCAGGGAGGAAGGGGTTTAGTGGTTGTAGGATTAGGGTTTACCTAAGGCGGTAGCTGTGGCTGGTAATACAGTGAAGAGGAGGAAGAGGATGTGTGCATGCAGCACGATTGTGGTGAAGGTGGCTAAGGGTTAGGGTGGTGGTAGTCTTTTTTCTTTTTGGAGATTGTGGGGATAGAAGCCTATATCTAAGGAAAACCCTGTCCTAATACTATTTTAGGAAAGAAGCTCAGCTCAATGGATACTTTTAAAGGACAGGATGAGACCCACTTTGGGGGCCATCCGGCATGGTACAAAAAGAGAGAGAGAATATTCTCTCTCAAAGAAGGGGAATACATATGGAGACTCTTGTATACTGGGTATCATCATGAGGTATTTGAATATATTCCAGCTAATATATATATATAGTCCCTGACTATCCCATTCCAAAATCCAATGATCAACCCGCAAGCAAACCATGGTTTCAATACACTATGCAAAAGAAAACACCAAAAGCACAACAAGAAAGCAACATGAGTATTGTTAGGTGGAAACTCAAATTGCAAGAAATCACAATGCGAAAAAGAGATCTATTACTAGTAGGTTTTGCAATGCTAGTGCATGTTATTACAAGGCTTTTTACAAAACTATTTTCTTACTTAAATAAAAGAAATGAGCAAGAAACATCATTTCGAGCAGAAGGTGATGTTGAGATACAGAAAAACCAATAACCTGAGAATCTCCATGGAATCTCCTATTATCCTTACTCAACTTCTCTATCTGAGAATGCTGACATTATACAGGTGTCAACTGTCTATCACTTGTCAAACTCATAAGAACTTGTCAACTTCTATGAATTATAGAATATTCCTATGAGGCAAATACGTCAAGATTTTAATATGTTTGTGCAACTTTGTATTCTTTAGCTTCCTTGCTAGAAAACAAAAACAACCTATTCATGAATACTAACGATTTATCTATATTCACAAAGACACCGTAGATTCGTCCACAGGTTGAAGCACTAAATGTTATTGAATTTGTGATCACAATGTTAATCTTCCCACGTATAGCAAAGTTGTATGATCAAGTGAGGCAGTAATTTAGTATCTATAAATCCATGTTTGTCATGTTAACTACACTTCCAACCGAGCAATGGTTATGACGAGGGGTATCCATGCTCAAGCCTAGCTGTAGCTCATATATTATGTTGGACAATTGATTTGTTCATTGTGGCAACAATAATTGGCTTACATATACAATCTTGTAGTTTACATTATCTTCATGTTCTACCTTAAAACTCTCACAATACTCACACGAAGACACCGACTGCTTGCCCGGATAAGAAAACTTCCCCCAAAACTTGTCACTTAAGATAGTGAGGGAGGCTTTTCGTGGTAAAAAGTGTGTTTGTGTGTGGTGGAAGCATGACTTGAAAAAAAGGTCGTTCTCTAGTGAGCCTTTCATGAAATTCTTGATTACGTGATCTTGGCATAAAATTATGTAGCTGTTGAAAATCATCAGAGAAAACTTCTTAGGCATCTTTAAACCTATAAAATCTGTTGGTGCTGACATCAAACGCATGGTTCACAGTATTGGTATAGGAATCTGTATTGGACCCTTCCTAGTTGACAATTTGGGACAGTTTCGTTTTTTTTGGTGGGTTTGATGGTGGTGGTGGTGGGTGGGTGGGTGGGTGGGGGGGGGGGGGGGGGGGGGGGGGGGGTTGAATCGGTTGTTTTCAGCATTTTCGTTATCAGCCAATACCATGAATTATGGTCAAACTACACATAGGCAAAATATTCTTTAGTCCATCTAAGCGTTGGAAGTATATACGAAAACTCAAGCATATACTCCCACATCCAAACATCAACCCACAAAGTCTCATATATTCTACTTATATCAGCTCTGAGTAAGGTAATAACCTACCCAAGAGAGGTCTTCTAGATATTTTTTCTTTTGCCCATCCAAAAGGATATGTAGTTGGAAGAATCATCTTCTCATGCTGGCATTTTACTTCGTTTTACTTTGTCGTAAAACTTCTATGAAGTCCCTCTTCCTGTCATTCCATATACCTAGTAAGCACGGATACTCTAAAACTGGTGCCACATGAATCACATCCATGTCTGATATGTTTTGATGTATCGGAACCAACAGGAATACTTCAAGAATTTACTAGGACATGCCAAAATCCGTGCCATATCGTGACTAGTAGTATTTGTGCCCATGTAACATAGATAAATTGCCCTTCCATATACAACTGACATATAACCGTTTTTCTGTCCATGCAAAGTAGATAAACTGTCATTCCATATACAAATGGCATATCATCGTATTTGTGTCCATGCAACATAAATAAACTGTCACTTCACATACAGATCTACGTATCAATGTGATCTAGTGTCTACTCAAGCCAACAAACTAACTCTGCCTACTTCTAAGTGTTCTACATGATGATATGTTTTCTTTCCTAGGTTGCTATGCTCCAACAGGATCTGGAGAGAACAAAGGTTGCCTTAGAAGCAGCAAGTAGCAAGCTGTTAATGAAAGAAAGGCTGGCAGCCACGGCAATGGCAGCCCAGGCAGCTGCGGAAGCCTCGCTCCAGTTGGCAGACAGCAGATCTGCTGAATTACGGGATCGAATCGAGGAGTTGACCAGACAGGTAGAGGAAGAAGCTGATAACAGTAAGGAGCAAAGAAAGAGTAGCCGGAAGAGGGTGAGGCATGTTTGCTGGCCTTGGCGGGCCCTCAAGTTAACACCTAACTGGCAAGGTACTGGTGATGGTGGAGGTGCCTCATGGGTTCGTGGTAGAAACACAAAGATGCTCCCAGATATGGAGGGGTTGTTGCATAACATGTGATGGTTCCTTTCAATATTGATCTCATTTGATATGGAGGCATTGCTGCATTATATGTGATGATTCCTCTTGATATCGAGCTCATTTGACACCGAGGCCTTGTATCACATTTATAGGTTCTTTTCATTTCGAGCTGATATTGGGAGTGGTCCAGTAAGATGATACTTTTTCTTTGTTTTCGGCGGATGGACTTATGCACATAGTTAGTATTAAAGGACATCGTCCTTAATGGAGCTGAATGTAAGAAGAGGATTTAAATGGGCGATTGCAAACTTTGGAATAAATATCTTGTTGTTGTACTAATGTTATTGTAAAGATTTTGTTGTTGTTGTACTTGTACTTCTCATATTTTAAGCCTTGTTGTCGTCGTACTTATGTTGCCTATACTTCTCATTATTTTGTTAAAAAATGCCTATAGTAGTATTGATACAAAATACTAAACGTAGCAAGTTGTACAAGCCCTCGGACTAATCTAAAGACTTAATTGCATGGTGGGAAGATGGTCACAAGATCTAGTATATAATACTAGGAATTCTCGTGTTTGACACACTTTGATAAACCAGCTCGTGCCTTTGGCACACCTCTTGATAAATTAATATTTTTAATTGCTTATTATTTGTTTCATGTAATAATAATATCTTTAAAATTATGATATATACGCTCGTCGGTGACATTTCTTTAGATATATATACGCTGGGAAGACCATTCTTTTTTAATCGTGACGCTCCTATTTTGGAGGGAATATTTCTATCTATTCTTGTGGGAATATTCCTATATGTTAATTCTACTCAATAGTTTATCCTCTTATTTTTCGTTGCGAAAGTCTAACCTTGTTTTGTTATATAGATAACAATTTTTGAGATTTTTTTTTTGAATTTAAAAATTAAATATTATAAGAATTTTTTTGTATAATTTTGATTTTATTACAATCTGAAAACAACTAATAAACTAATATTTGATTAAATAATAATTATTATATTATGTTATCCGTAGAAAGATTTGAATAAATATCATTAGCGAGAAAATATAATTTTTATTCCTAAATTTACATAACATTCTTATGGAATTTTTTATCGTATTTTTCAAAAATTCCTTTATGAACTTATTGAATTATAGGACTATTTGGTTGCTATAAACGGAATTACCATGCAGCCTATGTTGCTTGTAGCATTTGTTGTTGTTAGTGGTGTTGCAAATCTATTGTTTGGTTGTATGTAAATGATGTTGAGGAATTTACAAATCCATTGTTTGAAATGATATAATTGACATGTATGGTTGCAACATATGTTGTAGTGAACTAAAATAAATTGTTTGATTGTGTGTTTATGATATTGATAAAATTGAAAGTGATGTAAATCATGTTACAAATTGTTGAGTTATGGAAACTTATTTAGTCTCACATTGGATAGAAATTAAGGAGGAGGCTCCTCCTATATATATATGGATCCCCTCTTTGAGAAATAAATCAATTAAGTCTTTCTACATGGTATCAGAGCCAAAGCTCTGAATCCTTTTTCCAAAAAGAAAAATTTTCCAAAAAAATAAGGAGAATTCCCTTTCCCCCATGAGCGCCCCCCCCACCTTTGGGTGTCGTTGACGTTCCCTGCGGGTTTGCTTGCAGGTGTCGTCAAACCCGTCGTTGGATCGTGGATAATCAGAGAGGAACTATTGTGTGATCCTCTGATTTCGATCTCAACGTGGGTTCTGAGATTAGAGAGCATACTTCCTGGAACATTTTGCACAAATCTCTATTTCTAGCCCTTGTTCCGGCAATTCTATCCATTGTGCATTTCTCATGCAGCATGAGTTTGGGGGTGTACAGATAGATGGAGAAAGTCATGATCGCATGTAGGTGCATGACACGTGTTTGAGTTACGTTTGATCTCGTCCCCGTGTGCAACTGTGGAGATGGGAACACCTGTGACTAGTCAGGAGTTGAAAGAGATACTAGAGAGGGTGACCAGGGTATTTTGGGCCAAATTAGAGGAGACCTCATCCAGTAGGGCAGTCGTGCCCATACCAGAACCATCGCAGGTGATAAAGAAGATAGAGTTGCTGCCCAATGACATTAAACTTGAATGGACGAGAAACTACCTAAGTTGGTCTAGGAGGGCATTGGTGAACCTTCTGACCAAGGGGCATGAAAAATATTTGAAGGGAGAGTGCACTGAGCTAAAGGATAAGACGAGTGCTGAGTGGAGCACATGGAGTCACCTTAATTCTCTGATGGTTTCTTGGCTGCTGACTTCTGTGTCTCCATCCATAGCTGGGTTGGTGGAGTCGATATGCACTGAGCTAAGAGTGTCATGATGATGATGGAAGTTGAGAAAAAGATTGATGCTACCACACAGGGGGAGAAGACAGTACTCCAGTATGCAGCGGAGCTACGTCGCTTATGGGCGGACTTGGATCACTATGAGCCGCTATCATTGCAAAACCCGTCAGATGTTCTCCTTGGAAAATAGTACCTTGAGCGTAGGCATGTGGATCATTTTCTCAAGGGTATGAACCCACAGTTTAAGGCTGAGAGGGCAGCAATGTGTCATCTGCCATCTTTTCCATCCCTAGATGAGGTTGTTGCATCGATGGAGCAAGAGGAGATCAGACAGAAAGTGATGAAAGGCGAGACCTCACCAGCTGTCCGCTCGACATTGGTGATTCCTAGTGCTCCCATCAGCGATGACAGGAAGTGCTACAATTATGGGAAAAAAGGGCACTTTAGTTACAACTGTCCTCAACCCCGCAATTTTGGTCGTGGCCGAGGAGGCAGAGGACAGAGAGGTGGACATACAGGTCAAGGAGGCAGGGGACATGAAGGCCAGAGAGTTTCTCACCTAGCTGTGCCAGAGGAGACCACTGCTAAGATGACTAGAGCCGAGATGACAAAACTGGAGGAACTACGTTAATTCAAGCTTCAGGTTGAGAGTTCTAAGGGCAAGGGACATGCTACTCAGGATCTGGCTATCACTACCTACCTTGGTAACTTTACTGGTTACGCTGCTCATATGGGCAACAGTATCCCGGTTCAGGCACTTGCATCTACTAAATCTCATACTGATTGTATCATAGACTCAGGTGCATCTAGGCATATCACATGTGCATCTAGTAAGTTTGTATTATATTATCCGAGCAAATATATGCATCCAGAGACAGTTCAGACTGCTGATGGGACATCCCAACCCATCAGGGGTACTGGCTCGGTCCATTTTACTTCATATATTACCCTGTCATCTGTCATACATGTTCCTTCATTTTCGGTCAACTTACTTTTCGTTAGCTCTCTTATTGATCAATTGAATTGCACTATTCTTTTTTGTCGAGACATGTGTTCTTTCGAGGAGAAGGCCACTGGAAAGAGGCTTGGGACTGACATCAGGCGTGATGTCCTTTGGTACTTGGACATGGAGGCTGCAATGCTCGCTGCTACTATTAGTGGAGGGCTAGAGACAGAAACAATGCTTCAACACTGCAGATTGGGGCATTTATCTTTTGATAGTTTGAATAAGTTAGAACCTGAGATAATGCATAAAGTAGACAAAAATGTTATTTTGTAATGCTTATGAACTTGGGAAGCATACACGTTCTACTTATAAAATGGTTGGTCTTCAAAGTCTTGAGCCATTTGTACTTGTTCATTCTGATATTTGGGGTCCGTGTCCTACTACTTCCATCAATGGATTCAGATAGTTTGTTACCTTCATTGATTGCTACTCACGTATGACCTGGATCTACATGATGAAGTAAAAATCTGAGGTGTAGAAATATTTTCAAGACTTTACGACGTATGTGAAGACCCAGTTTGGAGTAAATGTGAAGATTCTTCGAACAGATAATGGGACCGAGTACACCAACAAGGAGTTTGCTAATTTTATCTCTAGTTAGGAAATTCTTCATCAAACTACTTGCCCAGACACTCATGCTCAGAATGGGGTGGCTGAACGCAAGAACATGCATCTAATAGAAGTGGCATGTTCTTTGATGCTGATAATGAATGTGCCAAAGTTCTTATGGAGTGAGGCTGTTATGACATCATCTTATCTAATTAACAGGATACCATTAAGAGTATTAGGGATGAAGACACCATGTGAGATGCTCTTGGGCTCTAATATTTTTTTTGTTCCACCCAGAGTGTTTGGCTACATATATTTTGTGCGAGATCACAGAATGATGGTGAGTGTAGTGCCCCGCTCCGCGTCGATACTATGTACAAGAGATATCGGTTTGCTGACTCAAAAATAATATCTTCCTTAAGAGCTCCTTGTTGAACCAGGAGATGGCTAATCTAGGTGAGTGGGCAGAACTTCATTCTCTGATTCTTGCACACCTTAATAATGAATATGAGTTTTTGAATGTTTGTTCTAAGAAGATAGTTTCATAAGAAGAATGATAGAACCTGCCTCTGCATGCTAATAAGAGAACTCACAAAGCTTGTCATTGAAACGAACATGCTTGCTTAACTAGAGAACTTGAGATGCTTGTCTGAAGAGTAAGAGATTTCTTGAACATATTTCTGTCACGCCCCAATCCCAAAATACGTAGGATTAGGAATACGTAAGCATGCCAGCGGTATGTATATGGCAACTCCAATATATGGATACCATAATACACACGTACGCTGTAATATGAATAATAACTCACATGTGGTATAAATATTTTCACAAGTCACAAGGCATAACTAAATTCATCCACAGAGTCAAATGGAAATAAATAACCAATCTACTATATAATTGCATCTCAATATGAAGTATCAGAGAATAATAGTTGGGTGGAAACAAATCCAGTGCCAAACTAGAATATACGAGAGACAAAATAGGTACATCTAATGATCCATGAGACTCGAAGAGAAAACCTCCTTGAAAGAGAACGGAGTAGCAAGTCCTGATCCGGGCTCCTGCGAATAGTCATGAACATCTACACCTGGAAAGGGACCAGGTCCTCAGAGGGATGTAACAAGATACATAGAAGCATGCCAATTTGAATACAGTAAACAAGCAATATAGACAGAAAATATATAAGTACGCTGTACAAGACAATCTATATAAATGCATAATAAGGACAACTTTTCGACGTATGGGCATGGGTAGGCTATTCTATCTAATCTCACAACTCACACACCCGTCAGGAACATCATCAGCTGACATACCGCGGGGGTAGCGACCATCGTGACACCATCAGTCGACATACCACGGGGGTAGCGACCATCGGATATGACTACCATAGTGCGTGCTAGTTACTATGGTTTACCAGAGTGGTTATAGCCCATACGCCTACTGATTGTCCTTCCCTCCCATGATACTATGTGTCAAGTGTGTGTCAACATATATATATATATATATATATATATATATATATATATATATATATATATATATATATAGCATATACTTATGACTGAAAGAAAACACACATACAATGAATATATACAGAAATATAATAAGCGTGCAAAGTACTGTAGGCAATTTGGCAAGGTATCTTGCCTGGCAAGAGAGCTGCAAAGTGTAACGTCCAGACGTCAGGCACAATAGATCAGAAGCTACGGCCTCAGAATAAACGTCTTCGGATGCTGAAATAAATATCACCAACGTTCCCAGAATAAGCGAGATAGCTAGAAAATACTACCCTTTCGTCCAATTTGGACACAGGGGCAAAACTATAATTTTGGGTCAAAGCGGGGTCCACATGTGGCCCACTTTGCACCGAAAAATATGCCAGGGGTAAAGGTCTCTAAAAGGGACAAATTATAGGTCAAATCAATTCTAAACGTCAATACAAACTCAATGGCATGTTCAATTTTGGATTCTGGTGAGCCGAACACAAATTCGCTCAAAAAGTCAACCGTGGGGCCCGCAAATAGGTGGCTTGGTCAACTATCTCAGAATTATGTGAAACTTGGGCCACAGAACCAACATGATACCACGAATCCAATAGCGTAAGTTTCGTCGCATTCTGACGAGCATATACTAAATGATACGGTATTTTGCAAAAGTCGCGATACGGGACCTTTTTACGGATACGGGGTGATTCCGATGCGCACACACGTCCAAATTATTTTTTGTGAAAGCCCACACGTCAGGACATACCATGCGCACCTTTTGGTGTAATTGGTACGCGACGGGGCGGTCCCGTTTGACGGAACGCGCTCCGTATCACAAATTTTAAAGGTTTCTAAAACAGGTTTTTTCGGATTTTTAACCTAATTTAATTCTACATATAACACCAAATACAATAATGTAACTAACAAAAAATAATCTAGGTTAGGTGGTATTCACATAGCAAAAGGAATTTCTAAGTTTGAATCTCTATGGTGGGAGATACGAGTCATTGAACATGGGTGGTTACAGCAGTTTTTCTGAGATTAAAAGTTGTCATTTTTTTTCCAACTTGGTCTCTATTTTTACCTAGGGTTATGCGACGATCGAAGAAAACTAATACACAGTATTGGAAGAGGGATAGGTCATGAACATACCGGTAAAGACGGGATTGAATTTGGTTGAGCGAGGAGGCGGGAATTAACGCGCGAATGAGAGGTCTTCGCTGTGAATCTGCCCCGCCTGCTCGGGCGGACGGCGGCCGCGACGTCGCCGGCGGCGCTGGCGGCTGCGAGGGTTCCGGGCGGTGGAGGCGGCGGGTCCAAGCGGCGGTCGAGGAGGATGGTAAGGTTTCAGGGTTAGGGGTTTGGGGATTAAAAGTATATATATATATATATATATATATATATATATATATATATATATATATATATATATATATAGAGAGAGAGAGAGAGAGAGAGAGAGAGAGGCAAAAGGGGGGGGGCTGTGTATTTCGCGCGGGTGGTCTGGGGTTGGAGCGGCTGGGCTGGGGGGATATTGGGTTAGGGGGGTTTTGCTGCTGCTTTTAGTGATTAATGGATTTGAGTGTTAAGGAATTTGTATTTAAGGGTTAAGGGTTTTAGTCTTTTATTTTTCCTTTTTCCTTTTTTATTCTATTTTCTAATTCTTTTTTTTCCTTTACTTTTTAATTACATTATTATTATTACTAATAATAATATCATCATCATTATTATTATTATTATTATTATTATTATTATTATTACTATTAGACTATTTATTATTATTATTATTATTATTATTATTATTACTATTACGCTATTTTTTTATTTGCACATATTTGAGGTATATAAAAATACATTTGTACCAAAAATAAATTCTAAAAAAATTTCTGTCACCCTTCCACAAGATTCCTAAAATAAAAATAATAGATTTTGTACAACCATTCTAAATAATTAATTATCTAGGCACTTACATCAATAATATATATCATCTAATTAACTACGAAATAATATAGATAAATTCAATAACTAATTAATTAAATAATTTATAAAAATATGGGGTTTTACATTCTACCCAACTTACAAAATTTTTTTCCTTGAAATTGACACTACCCATATTCATAATTATCACTATAGCTATTACACTACATTGCTATCTAGCGGTACTTCCTATAAGTCATGGTATGTCATTCTAACACTTCCTCATTTATTGTCCATACACTATTCTATTTCTAACTCATCTACACTACCCAACTTACAAGAATTCTATTAGTAGTCAAAGTCTCTTGCGGCTATTGTCTAGGTTGTAAGACGAATTTATTTATTGGGTCGAGAATCTTGGGATACCTGTCTGGAATCTCACAACCATGATTTTTCTTTGTAACCGTCAAGTATCGTAGTCTAATACTCCATGCCACCTGACCAGTATGTCTGCAAATACTTCGAATACTCTACTATAACGGTCTAGCTGCAGCTGTCGCTACTTCGCCAACGAATTGTTATAGTTGTCAGCTCGTAACCAGTGCCTTCAACTCTTTCCTAAGCTTAGTCTAAGTTTTTGGACAACAACTAAGGTCTTGACTAACTTATAAAACTTTTAGAAGTATAAACTTATTCAACAATCCAACTAATTCCTATTAGACTAAGGGATGTTATACATGTTTTTAAAATAATAAGAGGATACAGATATTGCTATAGTGCATACACATAAGGGTTATCATTATGAACTTATCTTTTAGTTATTAATTATTTACTAAACCATTTATGTTTTAACTATCAAAATGAGGGTGAGGTTGAAGTAATTCAAACAATTTATAATGGCACAAAAGGATACGACTATGATAGAAAGAATTTAGCACAATATAAGGGATGGAGATGGAAGAGAAGATGACCCACCTAAGGGGAGAGATGGTGATAAGAAGTAAATACTACTACTGCTACGCGTGTCATCCATTAGCTTCGTGGATATGCCATCTAGTTAGGATATCAACATATCCTCATAACTGCTAAACTACCTTATATATAATTCTACGGCTACTATGCACCTAAGATCTCGTGTCATAATGGGGTCATGAGTATGAAATGACATATATAACTAAGGTCGTACTTGTATCTACGACTTCCTCTGCCTGCGCTCCTTATTTGTCATCATGAGTGCTTGGCCTATGGGGCATATCTAGTACTATCCGTGTATCAAACTTATACTAAGCACAAACGTTCGTCTTTCCGATATAGGGGAAGACGAAAACAATAATAAAGAGTTCAAGGAGGAGGTGATAGAATACAAGTACGGGATTCAAAAGGATTAGAGAATTCGAAAGGGAGTTGCCAAGACAGTTGTGGATTGAAATCTTATTTTGGTAAATTCTTATATGCATGTTCATATCAGAACAGTTATGTACCTGACATGATATGCTCTGACCAGTCTAGAGGGCAAGTATATTTGTCTAACAAGTTGAGTCAACTATATCTCAATCCACATAAAGTAGTGATACGAAGATCGAACTAAGCACACTAAGGTTGATTAGACCATAATGTACTGATTCTGATTTAGACAATGTATTAGTATGGGCCCCCAATAATATATGTGTCATGAACAAGCTCAATAAAAGAATAAGCTTGAAAAAAAACTATAATAGCAGCATAAGTCGAGGTAGTACAAAAAATATATAAGTACGCTTGATTATGATGGAAAAAGGTACAGAATAATTTAAGTTCACCAAAAAGACCGGTGTCGTGCCTCTATAGTTGCCATACTAATTTCTTGTCTAAGTCTAAAGTCAACCAAATGGGTGTATGGGCCTCTAAGTTCTACAGTCTAGATAAACACTAAAGTTCTGTAGTCTAGATAAATATTATCTTCTTATGCAAGCCTATAGTTGGTATCATTCATTTATACTTTATTAATAAGTTAAAAGGACTATGTGTTACTAGGTTATGAGGCATACTACCAAACTTACAAAGATCTAACTGATAGTGTTATTGAATACTAGAGTGTATATACCTAGTATAAGTCATCTTCCTAACCTTTATCAAGCACGAGAGAAGATTGACGTTGAGAAGGGATCAAGCAAGATGCAATGCAAGCAATCAAATGAGAATGCGAAACAAAATCAAGGAAGGTGATAATTAAGTGGATGAGATCATATATTCTAATCCTATGCGCAGACTTGTTCGGTACAGTAACGTAACCGAGACAATATGCTCTCGACCTGCATGGGCCACCACAAAAATATGTCACGCCCCAGTCCCAAAATATGTAGGACTAGGAATACGTAAGCATGCCAGCCGTATGTATATGATAACTCCAATATATGGATACCAAAATACACACGTACGCTGTAATATGAATAATAACTCACATGTGGTATAAATATTTTCATAAGTCACAGGGCATAACTAAATTCATCCACAGAGTCAAATGGATATAAATAACCAATCTACTATATAACTGCATCTCAATATGAAGTATCAGAGAATGATAGTTGGGTGGAAACAAATCCACTGCCAAACTAGAATATACAAGAGACAAAATAGGTACATCTAATGAACCATGAGACTCGAAGAGAAAACTTCCTCGAAAGAGAACGGAGTAACAAGTCCTGATCCGGGCTCCTGCGAATAGTCATGAACGTCTACACCTGGAAAGGGACCAGGTCCTCAGAGGGATGTAACAAGATACATAGAAGCATGCCAATTTGAATACAGTAAACATGTAATATATACAGAAAATATATAAGTACGCTGTACAAGACAATCTATATGAATGCATAATGAGGACAACTTTTCGACGTATGGGCATAGGTAGGCTACTCTATCTAATCTCATAACTCACACACACGTCAGGAACATCATCAGCCGACATACCGCGGGGGTAGCGACTATCGGACATGACTACCATAGTGCGTGCTAGTTACTATGGTTTACCAGAGTGGTTATAGCCCATACGCCTACTGATTGTCCTCCCCTCCCATGATACTATGTGTCAAGTGTGTGTCAACATATATATATATATATATATATATCTATATAGCATATACTTATGACTGAAAGAAAATACATATGTAATGAATATATACAAAAATATAATAAGCATGCAAAGTACTGTAAGCAATTTGACAATGTATCTTGCCTGGCAAGAGAGCTGCAAAGTGTAACGTCCAGACGTCAGGCACAATAGATCAGAAGCTACGGCCTCAGAATAAACGTCTCTGGATGCTGAAATAAACATCACCAACGTTCCCAGAATAAGCAAGATAGCTAGAAAATACTACCCTTTCGTCCAATTTGGACACAGGAGCAAAACGGTAATTTTGGGTCAAAGCGGGGTCCACATGTGGCCCACTTTGCACCAAAAAGTATGCCAAGGATAAAGGTCTCTAAAAGAGACAAATTATAGGTCAAACCAATTCTAAACGTCAATACGAACTCAACGGTATGTCCAATTTTGGATTCTGGTGAGCCGAACACAAATTCACCCAAAAAGTCAACCGTGGGGCCCACAAATAGGTGGCTTAGTCATCTGTCACAGAATTTTATAAAACTTGGGTCACATGACCAGCGTGATACTACGAATCTTATGGCGTAAGTTTTATCGTATTCTGACTAGCGTACACTAAATGGTGTGATATTTTGCAAAAATTGCGATACATGACCTTTTTACGGATACATAGTGATTCCGACGCGCACACACATCCAAATCAGTCTCTGTGAAAACCCACACGTCAGAACATACCATACGCACCTTTCGGTGCAATTGGTACACGACGGGGCGGTCCCGTTTGATGGGGCGCGCTCCGTTTAATAAATTTTGAAGGTTTCAAAAACTGGTTTTTCCGGATTTTCAACCTAATTTAGTTCTACATATAACACCAAATAAAATAATATAATTAACATAAAATAATCTAGGTTAGGTGGTCTTCACATATCAAAAGAAATTTTTAAGTTTGGATCTCTATGGTGGGAGATACGAGTCCTTGAACATGGGTGGTTACAGCAGTTTTTCTAAGATTAAAAGATGTCATTTTTCTCCAACTTGGTCTCTGTTTTTACCTAGGGTTACGTGCTAATCGAAGGAAACTAATACACAGTATTGGAAGAGGGATAGGTTATGAACATATCGGTAAAGACGGGGTCAAATTTGGTTGAGCGAGGAGGCGGGAATCAACGTGCGAAGGAGAGGTCTTCGCTGCGAATCTGCGCGGCCTGCTCGGGCGGACGACGACCTCGACGTCGCCGGCGGCTGCGGGGGTTCCGGGCGGTGGAGGCGGCGGGTCCAGGTGGCGGTCGAGGAGGATGGTAAGGTTTTAGGGTTAGGGTTTTGGGATTAAAAGTATATATATATATATATATATATATATATATATATATATATATATATATATAGAGAGAGAGAGAGAGAGAGAAAGAGAGAGAGAGAGAGAGAGAGAGAGAGAGAGAGAGAGAGGCAAAAGGGGGGGGGGGGGGCGTTGTGTATTCCGTGCGGGTGGTCTGGGTTGGAGCGGCTGGGCTGGGGGGATATTGGGTTAGGGGGGTTTTGCTGCTGCTTTTAGTGATTAATGGATATGAGTGTTAAGGAATTTGTATTTAAGGGTTAAGGGTTTTAGTCTTTTTATTTTTCCTTTTTTCTTTTCTATTCTATTTTCTAATTCTTTTCTTTTTTTTCCTTTTCCTTTACTTTTTAATTACATTATTATTATTACTATTACACTATTTATTATTATTATTATTATTATTATTATTATTATATTATTATTATTATTATTATTATTACGCTATTTATTTATTTGTACATATTTGAGGTATATAAAAATACATTTGTACCTAAAATAAATTCTAAAAAATTTTCTATCACCCTTCCACAAGATTCCTAAAATAAAAATAATAGATTTTGTACAACCATTCTAAATGATTAATTATCAAGGCACTTACATCAATAATATATATTATCTAATTAACTACGAAATAATATAGATAAATTCAATAACTAATTAATTAAATAATATTTAAAAATATGGGGTTTTATAATTTCCATATCACTTGTGTTTTGATAGAACCATATCGTGTTTGAACTTGTTCAGAGAGGGCGGCCTGTCCGCATAGAGATATATGACCTGCTTGTTCATATTGTCTGCATCGTAGAGTTTATATGATAGTGTTCCATGCATTCGCATCGGTCGGACACTGGCTATTAGTGAAGAGCTGAACCTTGGTCACGGCTGCTAAAGAATAGTAAAGAGCAACCATGAGTCACAACTGCTAATAGCATCAGATAAAAGAATCATTGGTTAGCTGGATTACCGCTACTAATCCTGAGTTTTTCGGGGACCGAAAAGCATATAGATAGTTCATCGTGTTGGCTTGATAGAAGGATAGTTCCTAGATGGTGCATTATCCCTAGAGTCTTTGGGTATAGCTCACGAGACACGTTACGCACACCCTGATAGTAGAATAATCGGCTTGCCTTGTATGCTTGAATGAATCAAATATGAACTCTGTTTTTAAAAGATGTTTCCAAAAAGAAATAATATGACTCTGTTCCTATGCTGCATGTAACAAACATAGGTAAAACTAGAAAGATCATTAGTAATGTAATATTCTATCACATGATTACTTAGTGTTAGTTTTATTGAATGTTGCTTCTGTTCGATTAATTTTATACTCACCAGTACTTTCTCCAAAGTGCTGACCCACCAACAATTTGCTTGTTCACAGGTGCTGGATCATTCAAGGAAGCGATAAGCGTGCCTCATCCCCGGGACCTGAAAATCTGGTTTCGATGCCTTGAGCCGTATCGATTGCTTTGAGCTGCTTTTGTATAGCGGGACATAATATATGGAACGATGCTATTGTATTCAGAGATCCTCGTGCCTTATGATTTGTCCCGTATACTCAGATGGATTATTGTTTGCAATACTGTCCCTCCGCTGCATACTCGATCGATTCGATGATAGCCACAACTTTAATGATATTGCTTTGTGCGAACGTAACCCCAGGCTCGTACGGCATCACGTCCCGATGGCAAACGATAATACATGCCCCGCGGGAGCGCCGAGGCGCAACGATTCATACCCGACGGGGGCGTTGTCGGGACCTTCGGTATCGGGGCGTGACATAATGGTATCAGAATAATTCGATCCTCTGACCTTATGTCCATTTTGCTGTTGTTCTTAGATGATGATTCCTTGTACATTGATATCATTATTGAATAGAGTATTCCATACAATAAGTCCATAGATAATCTTAAAGTTGTGCAAAAGTTTTCTAGATTTTATTTGTTGCTTGAGAGTTGTGCTTTCGTGCTTGTGGTTTGCTAGAGTTTTCGATTGAGGATGGTAAGGGATGAGGACTATCGCTGCTCTGGATATCTAAAAGTTTCTCCTTGAGTTCAAGGACGAAACTCTTTCTTGGTGGTTAAGAATGTAGTGTCCCACTCCGCGTCGGCACTATGTACAAGAGATATCGGTTTGCTGACTCAAAAATGATATCTTCCTTAAGAGCTCATTGTTGAACTAGGAGATGACTGATATAGGTAAGTGGGCAAAACTTTATTCTCTGATTCTTGCACCCATTAATAATAAATCTGAGTTTTTAAAAGCTTGTTCTAAGAAGATAGTTTCATAAAAAAATGATAGAACCTGCCTCTCCATGCTAATAGGAGAACTCACATAGCTTGTCATTGAAACGAACCTGCTTGCTTAACTAGAGAACTTGAAATGCTTGTCTAAAGAGTAAGAGATTTCTTGAACATATTTCCATATCGCTTGTGTTGTGATAGAACCACATCGTGCTTGAACTTATTCAGAGAGGGCGGCCTATCCGCACAGAGATAGATGGCCTGCTTGTTCATATCGTCTGCATCGTAGAGTTTAACTGATAGTGTTTCATGTATTCACATCGGTCATACAATGTCTATTTGTGAAGAGCTAAACCTTGGTCACGGTTGCTAAAGAATAGTGAAGAGCAACCATGAGTCACAGCTGTTAATAGAATCAGATAAAAGAGTCATTGGTTAGCTGGATTACCGTTACTGATCCTGAGTTTCTCGGGGACCAAAAAGCATATAGATAGTTCATCATGTTGGCTTGATAGAAGGATAGTTCCTAGATGGTGCATTGTTCCTAGAGTCTTTGGGTATAGCTCACGAGACACGTTGTGCATACCCTGATAGTAGAATAATCGGCTTGCCTCGTATGCTTGAATGAATCAAACATGAACTCTGTTTTCAAAAGATGTTTCCAAAAAGAAATAATATGACTCCGTTCTTGTGCTGCATGTAACGAACATAGGTAAAACTAGAAAGATCACTAGTAATATAATATTTTATCACATGATTACTTAGTATTGGTTTTAGTGAATGTTGCTTCTGTTTAGTTGATTTTATACTCACCAGTACTTTATCCAAAGTGCTGACCCACCAATAGTTTGCTTGTTCACAGGTGCTGGATTGTTCGAGGAAGCGATAGGCGTGCCTCATCCCCGGAACCAAAAAATCTGGTTTTGATGCCTTGAGCCGTATCGATTGCTTTGAGCTGCTTTTGTATAGAGGGACATAATATATGAAATGATGCCATTGTATTCAGAGAACCTTGTGCCTTATGATTTGCCCCGTATACTCAGATGGATTATTGTTTGCAACACTGTTCCTCCGCTGCGTACTCGATCGATTCGATGATAGCCACAGTTTTAACGGTGTTGCCTTATGCGGGCGTAACCCCAGGCTCGTATAACATCATGTCCCGATGGCAAACGGTAATACACGTCCCGCGGGAGCACCGAGGTACGGTAATTCATGCCCGGCGGGGGCATTGTCGGGACCTTCGTCGGGGCATGACAGTGAACAAGCTGGATCCAAAAGCAGTTAAATGTATCTTTGTGGGCTACTCATCAAGTTAGAAAGGATACAAGTGTTGGTGTCCCACTAAAAGAATGTTGTTTGTCAGTATGGATGTGACCTTCCGAGAGTTTGAACCATTTTATGGGGAGAAGACAGAGTTAAGTTTCTTATTCGTGGATGGCTCTACTAATACTAGTAGATAGGGGAAGAACGAGAGTGGCATCGTGGTTGGTATGATTCAATGTCCTTTTGAGTTACTGATGAGTGACGGTGTCTCAGGGAGAGCTGACAGTCAGGGGAGCTGAGAGTATGTAGGGATCATGAGCGGCATGAGCAGTAGGAGTAGCATGAGCAGCAGCAGCATCGGCTTCCTCCTTTTGTGCCTAGGTCAGTACCCACAAATGCTGATGTCCCAAGTCACTCTTCTCCAGGACCTTCTTCAGCCTTTCCACCTGAGTCACCTGGTAACAATTCCTCCTCTGATGCTTCTAATACTCCTGTCTTGCTTCATAGAATATCTAGAGTCAATGCTGGAAAACCTCCAGTTAAGTTTGGCAGTTGGGATACTGATATTGCACGTTACATTTTATATGCATCCACTCCACCTGCATATAAGTCCTTTCTTGCATCATTAGATTCAGTGCTTATACCTAACAACTAGTAGGTAGTGTCACGACCCGCACCCGGTGTAAGGGTACTAGTCGGAAACAACGCCCAGCCTACGCCGCAGAATCGGCGGTAGAACGCTGTCTAGATAATCTATCTAACAATATAATGAACCACCAATAATGATAGTATACTCAATCACAGAACTAAGATAGAAATGAGCACGAATCAGATAAAGAATATAATAGTCACAATATAACTCATGAGTCTAAATAATACATCAATGAGTTTGAAGAATAACAAAATAAGCTGGAGACAAATCTAGTACAAAAGAATACTACGAAGCTACAACTCCAGGGTCAACTGTCTCAGTTGGGATAAGTCCCTCTTGAGCCAGGGTCTCAGAATCTAAACCCACAACATCCTGGGGTCCATAATAGGTAGGGTACCACTCCTCAGTGTCATCTAAAAAAATATATCCAGTCGGGAAAGGAGCAGAGTACATCTCTAACAGCAGTTATTATTAATGATAAAAACTATGTAATATTAAATAGCTGTGGATAAACAAGATGCACAATAGATACAAGAGATATATGTACAATAAAGAAATACTGGAAATAAATAAAATAATGAACAATATGCCAATGAAACAATAATACTAATGACTAAGTGTGTGAGTACTAGCTTAACATGTGATCGGCTTGGGCAAGATGCAATACGGCCTGGCTAATCATACGTGCGGTGCATGATCAACACTATTCTGTAATCTGTACTTTATTCAATAGGGATATTGATCACATATCTATACTAATACTCCCCACCCCGACTGGTATAATAGATCCAACCACGGTATGTTATGGCACGAGATTCCCCAAAAAGAGAGCGACTCTTCCCGAGAATCGGTGTCTGTACATGTATAAGATAACCAATGAACAATACTTGCACCATATACACCATATACCAAGGAATAATATCTCATGACGAGATCCGGATATACCAATCCGTGTAACCATAGTGTCAAGAGAACATGAATATCTACACTAGATACAGTGAACATAGAGGATATCATAAATGAGAAACTATCAGAGAATGTACTCGCCTGAAGTCCAATAAACAGTCTCACAGATGTCTGACTCGGTGCCTCGAAGACCTAGATATGGAATACAACATCAATACAAGGTCCCGAAAAGAGAACAAGTTAAACTAGTCAACTTCTAGGTCAATAAGTCAATTCTAAGTCAAAAGTCAACTATGGTCAACTATGGTCAAACCAAGGTCAACCATCTATTTCTAGGTTGCACAAGTCTAGCACCAAAATTTTGGATCAAAATACTAAGATCTAAGTCATAAGACTACATCCTTAAATATTATCCAAGGTAAACCTCACAATACCTATATATCAATCAATAAAGTATATAATATAGAATATTAAATACAATAATTAGGAATCATGGTTTTGAACCCACTTGGTATCCACACAAAGTAATGCTCAAGATATATAGATATAGTATTTACCCTTATACAATATATAATATATATAAACTAATATTATACAATTAAGATAATAACAATACTAGTATTATATCTCACCACAAATACATATATATATATATATATATATAATATAAACTAAAACTGCATAACTGTCACTGAAAAACTGTGGGGAAAATATTGATTTTCCAATAAACAGGCCCTATAGTGACATGTAGCAAAGCAAGATCCTAGGTGGTTGAGTGCCATGCAGGAGGAACATCAGGCCTTGAAAAAGAATGACACATGGAAGCTGGTAGCACTGCCAGCTGGGAAGCGTATTGTTGGATGTAAATGGGTTTATACGGCTAAGCAGACTTCAGAGGGCAAAATTGACAGGTATAAGGCCAGATTGGTTGCTAAAGGCTATAGACAAACTTATGGTATCGACTATGACAAGACATTTGCTCCAGTAGCAAAGATGAGAACTGGACGAGTGTTGGTGTCATGTGCTGCCAACTTCAATTGGCAACTACATCAGCTAGATATCAAGAACGCCTTTTTGCATGGGGACCTCCATGAGGAGATGTATATGGAGATTCCACCAGGCTTTGCTAATTCACAAGCAATGGAGAAGGTATACAAATTGAAGAAGTCTTTGTATGGGCTAAAGCAGTCTTCGAGAGTATGGTTTGATAGATTCGGGCTTGTAGTCTGTGGTATGGGGCATAGGCAGTGCAATGAGGATCATACTGTATTTTACAGGCACTCCAAGACTCATATCATTGTTCTTGCAGTCTATGTTGATGATATTATAATTACTGGAGACGATACTGAGGAGATCCTATAGTTGAAGAATAGACTTAGAGAGGAATTTGAAGTTAAGGATATGAGACAGTTGAAGTGCTTCCTCGGAATTGAAATTGCAAGGTCACAAAAGGGTATAGTAATTTCTCAGCGAAAGTATGCTCTAGACCTTCTTTCAGAGACATGAATGCTGGGTTGCAGGGTTGCTTCTACTCCTATCGAGCAAAATCATAAGTTGTGTGCTGATGGTGGTGATCCGGTGAGTAAGGAGCAATATCAAAGATTAGTTGGTCGACTTATATATCTATGTTATACGAGACCTGATATTACTTATGTCATGAGTGTGGTGAGTAGATATATGCATGATACCAGAGAGCAACATATGGAGGCAGTTCACAGAATTCTCAGGTATATTAAAGGAAGTCCAGGAAATGGGTTATGGTTCAAAAGTTTTGGACATCTGAGAGTTGAAGGCTACTGTGATGCCGATTGGACGGGTTGTATAGATTATCGCAAGTCCACTACAGGTTACTGTGTTTTATTGGAGAAATCTTGTATCTTGGTGTAGCAAGAAGCAAGATGTAGTGGCTAGGTCTACAACTGAGGCCGAGTATAGGGCTGTGACAGTTAGCCTGTGCGAGATAATGTGGGTGAAAAGCTTGTTGGCTGAGATGCATTTATTTAGAGGAGGCTCCCTGCAACTTTAGTATGACAAGAAATCAGCAATTGATATTACAAAAAATCCAGTACATCATCGCACCAAACATGTAGAGATTGATCAGTTCTTCATCAAGGAGCAACTGAATAGAAAAGTTTTGACTTTGAGCTATATGAAATCAGCAGAGTAGTTAGCTGATTGTTTAACTAAAGGTTTGGGTTCTAGAGAGTTTGACATCTTTTGTAACAAGATGTGGATTGTAGATGCATGAAATACGCTGGGAAATTGTACGCATATTATACAGTCAAAACCCCAACATACATGAAGTCCGCGTAAAACAAAGCTTCAAGGCTGTATGGCATAAAATATGGCTTCAGAGCTATCCGCGTAAAATAGAGCTTCAAGACTGTTTAGCAAAAAATATGGCTTCAGAACTGTTCGCGTAAAACAGAGTTTCAAAGCTGTTTGGAGTAAAGAAGAGCTTCAGAACTGTCCGCATAAAGCAGTGCTTCAAGACTGTTCTGCGTAAAAGGTTGCTTTACCCTCCTGCGTAAAGTTTAAAATACGTTTGTTTTTAATGCAGCATAAAGTTGTACGAGGAACTCTTCATATTCCTCGGATGAATTTGTCAAACAAATCAGTGAACCTGGCACCTGACAAAAGTACTGCACGATGATCGAGAGGATGACTGTGATGATAATTTTGCATAGAGACCCAGGTTGTCGTTTAGTAACATATTCTTGATACAAGTTATTTTTTATGCATTCAAAGAATACGTTGCCTATTCTACATGGGCAGAAATGAGTTTTTACGCTCAAGATAAGAGAAAATTAGACGCAACGTCAAAAGTTGTTTCTTGTACAGAGCTCGAGGCATATCTCTGCATTTAATGCACGAGATGGAGGCATATCTCTGTATTTAATGCACGAGATTTTGTTATATTTTTAAAAAAATTGTCATGACTGGAAAAGCTAAAACTGTGGCTAATACGCTCATATCACCATCCTTGCATTTTATGCCAACTAGGCTATTTTTAACTATAGGAGTACACCGTATGCTATCTCCTCGAAATACGCCAACTCGGCTATATTTGCAAAGGTACGTGATAAGGCTATTTAGCCCAGAATATGCTCAAGACCTCAGTCGTGATGGATAATTGGCTATTTTACGTTGGTTATCTATTATTCATGAATCATCAAGTTTTACGCAGAGTTTGGCCTTTTACGCCAACAAGACAGTTATTTGGCTTTTACGCCAACCAACTTTACGCAGGGACAGTTACCTACGTGGCTTGCATGCCATGATCTTCGAGAACCAGTTATACGCGTTACCTTATAAAGGGACACGTGTCATACGCAGATTCAGAAGATTATTTGAACGTGGATAGCAGTTATCATAACCACAGCGTAAAGGAAGTCTTCTTCTTCACAATTTGGCCTTTTATGCCAACAAGACAGTTATTTGGCTTTTACGCCAACCATTTTACGCAGAGGGAAGTTACCTACGTGGCTTGCATGTCATGATCTTCGAAAAGTAGTTATACGCATTACCTTATAAAGTGACATGTGTCATACGCAGATTCAGAAGATTATTTGAACGTGGGTATCAGTTATCATAACCGCAGCATAAAGGAAGTCTTCTTCTTCATAATTTGGCCTTTTACGCCAGCAAGACAGTTATTTGGCTTTTACGCCAACCATTTTACGCAGAGGAAGTTACCTATGTGGCTTGCATGCCATGATCTTTGAGAAGCAGTTATACGCATTACCTTATAAAGGGACACGTGTCATACGCATATTCAGAAGACAATTGGAATGTGGGTAGCAGTTATCATAACCGCATCGTAAAAGATGCAATCTTCTTGACAGTTTGGCCTTCTACGCCAACAAGACAGTTACTTGGCTTTTACGCCAACCTGGCAGTGATTTGATCAATCTCTATAGATAGAGACCCCTGGTCACAGGGTAAACAGGCACAAGCACAATCGGAGATCAGAGAGAAAAGAGAGCACAGACAGAGAGTTTTGGTTGACAAATTTGGCAACAGGAATTCGATCCTACTTGTAACTCTTGAAGCTTCTTCTACAGCACTTCTTCATCATCGTGTGGTCTAAGGAACAACGTGATCGACCGTAGATCAGACTTCTATAGCAATACTTTCCCAGAATTATTTTATTGTACTTAATATCCTCGTATAGGATTAATTGTATTTTTCTCTTTTCTTGTTTGTAAGCAAAAAAGGTTTCGTATAAACCTCTTTCATTTTGTTTAGTCATCAAACAAAAATGGCGACTCTGCTGGGGACAACTTTCTCCTCTGACGAGAAAGCAATTGCTCAACACGATGCTGTATCCATCGGATCGACGAAGAAGACTTTGGTCATCCAGTTCGACCAATCTGCCTATGAAGACATGCTTCATGCAGGGGGTAGCTCTCATTCCTCCTCTGTCCAGAACAACTGGAAGCTGTGTAAAGTGTGGATGCCTAAGACGTCCCCTACCCTTCCTGCAAGCTCTCACTCACTGATCAACAAGGTTGTGACAGCACAGCCAACACGCTCTGTGTGTAAAAATTTGTCTCCCGCCTGTGACGTGGTAGACAAGACTTCTGGCAATGTCTCACTGCCAATCCAGAAGTCTCAAACATGCCCTGTGCATAAAACTTTGTCTTCCGTTTGTAACGTGGTAGACAAGACTTCTGGCAATGCCTTAGTGCCAATCCAGAAGTCTCAAACATGCCCTGCGCGTAAAAATTTCTGGCAAGGTCTCAGTGCCAATTCGGAAATTTCAAATACGCCCTGCGCGTAAAAATACATCTCCTGTCTATGATGAGGCAGATGTACCCTTTGATCACATCAAAGAAAAACAAGTGGTGAATCCTTCAACCTCTAAGCTTTTACGCCCACAAGAGAAGAAAGTTTCCACTTTACAGATTACGTGTGACGCTGAAGGCCGTTTGAGGACTTTTCCTGTTTTACGCGAACCTGTTCAAAAATCCAAATTATGCCAGGATAGGTCTGTCCGCTTAAAGAAGACTCATTTCACGGGAAGATACGCTTCTCAGACATATGATGGATCATATGCTACTCACATGGGTGAACTGTTATATTCCTATGGCAGAGAAAGGGTTATGGTTCCTAATCTCCACATTCCTACTGATGTAAAAAAGCAGAATAAGCCTTCTTCTTCTTCTGGTAATCCCCCTGATTTGCATAATTTCTTGATCCAGAAATGCAAGGACAGGAGATCTCCTAATATGTCTATTACACCCCTAGAGAACATTGTTGTAATAGTCATAAGGTTGTAATTAACTGTTGCTGTTCTAAAGCCAAAAGGTCAGTGTTCGACCGATTGAACTATTCTTTGTCTTTACAAGAAGAAGAACCAACATTTGCGTCAGTAAACATGGCTTCGCATATTTCTAGAGGAAGGTCAAGTTCAAGACGTCATCCCTCTAGAACTTTAAGCCAAAGGAGATTTGACAGACTGATCGAGACTTTTGAAGAAAGTATTTTTCGAAACACCCGCTCGAGGTCACGACAATCAGCTTTATATTCTTCAAATTCTGACACTGGGGGTCGCCAGTTTTCTGAATTTGATGATAAAAGTATAGACTCAATCTCTACAGAGATCTATATTAATCCCTCAGTGGCATCTAGAGAAATGGGAGTTTATGTTGTTGGGGACGAACATGAAGAAGCTTTCCCATCAGAAAGTACTGAACAACGCATCACTGCATTGGAAACATCACTTAAAGAGATGCATACCTTGATGGAGAGTATGCACCAGATGATGGTGACTCAACATACAGTTGCAATAGTTGAAACACCTGTTCCTCTGACTCAATGTCACTACCACATTCCGAAAACAGGGGTACTTTTGACTTTTTATAATATTTAATATTGTGATAGTTACAATTAATTAATTGCATGATAGTGTATTTGATTTTAAAATAATTATGAGTGATGTGTAATTTTAGCATAAATAAAATATATTTCCACTTATGTACATACAGTTATACCTATTTTGTATATACTTTGGAATAACTATATATATGTATTATATTTGATTATTAATAATACGTTTAATTGGTGAATGCATTCGATAACCCTAGTTGACTAGTGCCATACCTGGCACGGCCCTGAATTCAGTGTTTTTAGACCGTGTGTTAGGGTAGCACCTGATACAAGTAATATTGTGATATATTTATAGGACTGTTGCTTCGCCCAGGGGATACTCTGGAACAGGACATCAATAAATACCAGCTAAGGACCCAAGGCAAGTACATTCTCTGATAATTTCCAATTTCTTGATAATTTCTATAAGTTCAATAATCTTGAAATGTTACAACTGAATCTTGACACTGTGCTACACGGACTAGTATAGCTTGGATCTGCAGTCATGAGATGTTACATTGATTATCGTATTGATATTGTACACGACATGTATATTAGACATCGTACATGATAGACTGGACTTGCTCGTGTATCGTGACGTGTCATGGTTGGATCCACAGTACTAGTTGGGGGCGGGGAAGTAGTTAGTAAGAAATGTGATCATAACCTCTTATTGTAGTATAGAACAATGTAAGTGTTAATCATGCTCTTCACCCATGATTAGCCAGGCCCTATAGCTATCGTACATGTTCCCAAGCCGATCATATTTTGAAACTACTATTTCAAATACTTAGAATAGATTACAGTTCCCTATTTAAATCATATACTTTATCACCCGTATATGATACTATTCCTTGTTCTTTTCATTTTCATACATGCACTGACTATATCATATTACCTATTGGCTGTCTCTTTACATTGCCTGTCTCTTTTTAATTGCCATTGCATTTATTTCACTGTCTTCTCAGTAGCTAGCATCACATATTTATTGCTTTATAGTCCTTATCAATTAAATGGAACTGTTATTTGAGATTTGTACTTTGCTCCTTCCTGACTGGAAATATTTTTCCAGACTATGCCTTAGAGGATCGGTAGCCAACACTTTATGGACCATATGGTGAGTAGCTGCAGACTTGGTAGTCTAGTTGTGATTCCGGAAGGTCTAGCCGGAAATTACTATTTTTAGTTAGTTCTTTAAGTAGACTATTTGGTACCGGATTTGTCTTCGGCATTTTGATGAGACTTGGATATTTGTTGAGTTAGATTACATTCTGGACTTGTGTTGTATTTAATTTTTGTTCGATATCTTATCGTGCTATAATCCTGTGATTGAGTATGTGTCCATTTTATTGTGTCATCTGTGCCTCCTTATGGAGATTTGATGCTTGTGTGAGATTGGCTAGATAGTACCAAGACCTTGACAGCGTTCTACCGCCGATGCTGCGGCGTAGGCTGGACGTACCCACGCACTCGTGCCCCTAAACCGGGTGCGGACTTGTCACTACCACGTTCCGGAAACAGGGGTATTTTTGACTTTTTATAATATTTAATATTGTGGTAGTTATAATTAATTAATTGCATGATAGTGTATTTGATTTTAAAATAATTATGAGTGATGTGTAATTTTCGCATAAATAAAATATATTTCCACTTATGTACATACAGTTATACCTATTTTGTATATACTTTGGAATAACTATATATATGTATTATATTTGATTATTAATAATACGTTTAATTGGTGAATGCACTCGATAACCCTAGTTGACTAGTGCCATACCTGGCACGGCCCTGAATTCAGTGTTTTTAGACCGTGTGTTAGGGTAGCACCTGATACAAGTAATATTGTGATATGTTTATAGGACTGTTGCTTCGCCCAGGGGATACTCTGGAACAGGACATCAATAAATACCAGCTAAGGACCCAAGGTAAGTACATTCTCTGATAATTTCTAATTTCTTGATAATTTCTATAAGTTCAATAATCTTGAAATGTTACAACTGAATCTTGACACTGTGCTACACGGACTAGTATAGCTTGGATCTGCAGTCATGAGATGTTACATTGATTATCGTATTGATATTGTACACGACATGTATATTAGACATCGTACATGATAGACTGGACTTGCTCGTGTATCGTGACGTGTCATGGTTGGATCCACAGTACTAGTTGGGGGCGGGGAAGTAGTTAGTAAGAAATGTGATCATAACCTCTTATTGTAGTATAGAACAATGTAAGTGTTAATCATGCTCTTCACCCATGATTAGCCAGGCCCTATAGCTATCGTACATGTTCCCAAGCAGTTCATATTTTGAAACTACTATTTCAAACACTTAGAATAGATTACAGTTCCCTATTTAAATCATATACTTCATCACCCGTATATGATACTGTTCCTTGTTCTTTTCATTTTCATACATGCACTGACTATATCATATTGCCTATTGCCTGTCTCTTTACATTGCCTGTCTCTTTTTAATTGCCATTGCATTTATTTCACTGTCTTCTCAGTAGCTAGCATCACATGTTTATTGCTTTATAGTCCTTATCAATTAAATAGAACTGTTATTTGAGATTTGTACTTTGCTCCTTCCTGAATGGAAACATTTTTCCAGACTATGCCTTAGAGGATCGGTAGCCAACACTTTATGGACCATATGGTGAGTAGCTGCAGACTTGGTAGTCTAGTTGTGATTCCGGAAGGTCTAGCCGGAAATTACTATTTTTAGTTAGTTCTTTAAGTAGACTATTTGGTACCGGATTTGTCTCCGGCATTTTGATGAGACTTGGATATTTGTTGAGTTAGATTACATTCTGGACTTGTGTTGTATTTAATTTTTGTTCGATATCTTATCGTGCTATAATCCTGTGATTGAGTATGTGTCCATTTTATTGTGTCATCTGTGCCTCCTTATGGAGATTTGATGCTTGTGTGAGATTGGCTAGATAGTACCAAGACCTTGACAGCGTTCTACCGCCGATGCTGCGGCGTAGGCTGGACGTACCCACGCACTCGTGCCCCTAAACCGGGTGCGGGTCGTGACACGTTTTTAGTGGTGGCCCATGCAGGTCAGACTTCGCAAGTTGTGCGATGTCGTGGTAGTGTGGCATCTTTGTTACACTACTGCGTACCTGCGATAGGATCTAGGACATAGGATACTAGGACGAGAGCGAATACTCAATCATAATTTCTTGAGAGATTCCTGGGATGACCCCTGAGAATCTTGTTAAATTTTTCAATTTAAAAATTGTTCCCTTGTTCCGTCCATTCTCACTTGTTGATTGTTGATTAGTTATTAAATTAGGATTTTGGTTTCATAGTAGGGTTTGATTTCATATCAAGATGAATTTGCAGACTGATTTATGGTATTATCTGATGACGTATGACGATGAGGACAGCGAGGAAGATTAACATTAGAGCTATTGGACTGCAGAAGGTGGATTTAAATCTTTAATTGAAGATTAAAAAATAAATTATAAATTTTTAAATTTTTAGAAGTTGAGATGTTATTAAAAGATTTATTTTGAGGAATTCAGATTCGATTCAATGAACCTAGACAAGTCTGTAAGGATTTTGTGATTAAGTTTTCATTTCAGTATTTAAAAATTAACCTTTGAGGAAGGTATATGCATGTTACTATAAAATTTATTCAAGGAGTTATTTTGAGGAATTTTATTTTGAGGATAAGATTTTATAGGGGGAGATATATATTAGTATATAAGATGCATGTGTAAGAATATGTTGGCTTGAGCATGATTGAGATTTCACTGGCAACTGGCTTAGGTGTTCATCTAGGATTGTATTAGGAAGAGCAGTACTTAGTATGATGTGTTGTATTTGATATGCACTTGAGTGATAAGGATAACTAGTATCAGCGATTGCAGTAGGTAAGAAAGCTAGCAATGAGTGTGCTTATAGTAGAACTGTGGTACCTAGGGGATAGATGTATCAGACCATGGATGTATCTTTGACCTGTGCAATCACAACTAGGAATATTTATTTCCAATCTTTTACCTTGAATGTTGCTCTTTAGAACTGTACTGTCCTTCCTTGATGATATCGCATTTTGCCTAAATTGATTCTTTGGGATCTGTCTTCAGGATGTCGCCGCAGACACGGTCTATGAGAGCGGGAACATCAGCTTTAGAGGGGTCTGCCACCTCTCCACCTGAGAGACAGACAGCCGTAGTTCCTCCTACATCTCAGATGCACGTAGGAGTGTCTGCACTTTTCGGGGATCCTCCTCCCCCACCTGCTCAGAGGATTGCCGCAGCTGTGACGGACAACCTTCCTCCTCCTCCGACTCTGATTCCCGGAGGTTTACCCATGGACGGGACGCAGATGTTTACCTTGATCCAGGGCATGGTAGATGCCCAGAGAGTGACGGCAGATGCTCAGCGAGTTCAAGCCGAGGCCCAGAGGGTGCAAGCAGAAGCGCACCAGGCACAAACCAAGCTGATGAGAGAAAACATGGAGAATGCTCATCAGGTGACTCTCCAAGCTTTGGAGAAAGTAGCACAGTACCAGCAGTTTCCTGGCCAGCAGCAGAGATCAGGCACTGTAGTGGATTTCAAGAGGATGATGCCTCAAGAGTTTAAAGGCACCGAAGGAATACTCTACGCTGACGACTGGCTAGAGGATATAAAAAGGAGCCTGCGATTGACCCAGATTCCGGAGAACTTGCAGATAGAAGCCGCTGGCAGTCAGATGTTCGATATCGCACTCACGTGGTATCGCACGGAGCCGAGAATTACTGCACAAGGACTTACTTGGGAGACCTTCAAGGAACTCTTCAAGGAGAAGTTCTTTTCCGACGTGGCATTGGGAACCTTGGAAAGTCAGTTTCATGACTTGGTTCAAGGAAACATGTCGGTCGACGAGTACGCTGCAGAATTCTGTAGATTGAGCCGTTTTGCATCGTCTATGATTCGGGACCCAGGAGATCGAGCCCGGAAATTCAGAAAGGGGCTGACAAGAGAGATTAGGTCGCGCACTTCTGGTCGTCATACCGCTACCTTTGAGGCTATCTTGATGGATGCTCAGATTGCAGAAGAGGATCTGGATCTCAGGCCTAAGAGGAGTCACAATACTTTTGGAGATACGAATGGTAGCACAAGACCAGCCAAGCATCCCCGTATTCAGCACCAACAGCAGTACCAAGTACCATTTCATATTCAGCAACAACCAGGGACATTTCATCATCCACCGCAGTACCTAGCACCAGTTCCTATCCAGCAACATCCATGGGCGTATCAGTATCAACAACAGTACCAGGCACCAGTCCGTGTTCAGCAGAATCAGCAACCGCCTCCAAGAGAGACACGGCAGACTTGTCATTTCTGTAAGAAGCCAGGTCACCTTTGGGAGAGCTGTAGAACGAGGCTAGGACTTTGTTTGCACTGTGGCGCTGCGGGACATCGAGTAAAGGATTGTCTTCTAGCCCCTTATCTCCCCGGCCAGCGCGCAGCTTCAGAGTATAGAAATCCAGTTAGGCTACCTGTGGAACCATATAATGCTCAGCACCCGCGAAGGGAACCACCCCAGCAGGGTGGGGCATTTGCGATAACGGTCGAGGAGATCGATACTGCAGGTAATGTGTTAGCAGGCTCTGTTCTTTCCTTCCTTCTGTTCCTATCTATTTGATTGATTGACTGATACCTTAGTACCGTAGCTTATATGCATGATTCTTGTTATAATGTAGTTAGTAGTACCCCTGATACAGAGACTGCAATACCATGACAAAAGACACCATGATCGTATATATTCCCCTTAGGTTGCATGTTGTATGATTGTAGGAAAGATTTTTCTTAGACCATGATTATCGGGGTTTGACCATGACGAAGATTCATGAAGGGGTTATGACTTGACAAGAGAGATAAGATGATTAAAATTCGAGGATAAACATTGATTTAAATAAAGGGCCAAGAATTTAACATGGCAGAATTTATGATTTATTAATTCCAGAAAGATTTTGACAGGATTAAATTGGTTATAAAATTTTTTTTAAATTTTGGGAGACTATCATTATATTTATTTGGCTGCAAGTTATGAATTTTAGAATTTTATAGTTGGATGTCGCATTTGGAGAATCCTTAAGTATCGTATTGTTGAGTATTTTGAGGAAGAGGAAATCGAGAAATAAAATTTTTTGATGAATAAATATTTAAATTCAAACTTGTGGAACGAGATTACATTTTATATTTGTGCATTAATCAAAATCAAATTTGAGGAATGGATATTAAATTCCGAGTATTGAATTATTAACTAAAAAATTTCGGAAATTTTTTGATAAAAAATGGACTTTGATTTTTATTCCAAGGATTTTTCAGGAATGCAATAATTTCAAAATCTTTGAAAATTGTGAAAATACATTGTGGATTATTACCTGATTTCGTGGTTGATGAATTTAAATTTTGAGGGAAATAATAATGTGTATGAATAAATGCTACTTTGAGGATTTTAAATTTCGAGGACGAAATTCTTTTAAGGAGGGTAGACTTGTCACTACCACGTTCCGAAAATAGGGGTATTTTTGACTTTTTATAATATTTAATATTGTGGTAGTTACAATTAATTAATTGTATGATAGTGTATTTGATTTTAAAATAATTATGAGTGATGTGTAATTTTTGCATAAATAAAATATATTTCCACTTATGTACATACAGTTATACCTATTTTGTATATACTTTGGAATAACTATATATGTATTATATTTGATTATTAATAATACGTTTAATTGGTGAATGCACTCGATAACCCTAGTTGACTAGTGCCATACCTGGCACGGCCCTGAATTCAGTGTTTTTAGACCGTGTGTTAGGGTAGCACCTGATACAAGTAATATTGTGATATGTTTATTGGACTGTTGCTTCGCCCAGGGGATACTCTGGAACAGGACATCAATAAATACCAGCTAAGGACCCAAGGCAAGTACATTCTCTGATAATTTCCAATTTCTTGATAATTTCTATAAGTTTAATAATCTTGAAATATTACAACTGAATCTTGACACTGTGCTACACGGACTAGTATAGCTTGGATCTGCAGTCATGAGATGTTACATTGATTATCGTATTGATATTGTACACGACATGTATATTAGACATCGTATATGATAGACTGGACTTGCTCGTGTATCGTGACGTGTCATGGTTGGATCCACAGTACTAGTTGGGGGCGGGGAAGTAGTTAGTAAGAAATGTGATCATAACCTCTTATTGTAGTATAGAACAATGTAAGTGTTAATCATGCTCTTCACCCATGATTAGCCAGGCCCTATAACTATCGTACATGTTCCCAAGCCGATCATATTTTAAAACTACTATTTCAAACACTTAGAATAGATTACAGTTCCCTATTTAAATCATATACTTCATCACCCGTATATGATACTGTTCCTTGTTCTTTTCATTTTCATACATGCACTGACTATATCATATTGCCTATTGCCTGTCTCTTTACATTGCCTGTCTCTTTTTAATTGCCATTGCATTTATTTCACTGTCTTCTCAGTAGCTAGCATTACATGTTTATTGCTTTATAGTCCTTATCAATTAAATGGAACTGTTATTTGAGATTTGTACTTTGCTCCTTCCTGACTGGAAATATTTTTCCAGACTATGCCTTAGAGGATCGGTAGCCAACACTTTATGGACCATATGGTGAGTAGCTGCAGACTTGGTAGTCTAGTTGTGATTCCGGAAGGTCTAGCCGGAAATTACTATTTTTAGTTAGTTCTTTAAGTAGACTATTTGGTACCGGATTTGTCTCCGGCATTTTGATGAGACTTGGATATTTGTTGAGTTAGATTACATTCTGGACTTGTGTTGTATTTAATTTTTGTTCGATATCTTATCGTGCTATAATCCTGTGATTGAGTATGTGTCCATTTTATTGTGTCATCTGTGCCTCCTTATGGAGATTTGATGCTTGTGTGAGATTGGCTAGATAGTACCAAGACCTTGACAGCGTTCTACCGCCGATGCTGCGGCGTAGGCTGGACGTACCCACGCACTCGTGCCCCTAAACCGGGTGCGGGTCGTGACACTCAACTACGTGTGGGGGTAGACATACCACCAGCCAATGCAAGCCAAGATCCTGTTCAAAACCAAGAATCAGCTGCTCCTCAACCTCTTAACCCGGTGAATGTATTACCTCCTGTTGGAGTTACAATACATCCAATTTCTCACCTTTCTACTATCCCTTTCCCAACTGAAGACCCAATACAAGCAGTTCGGGAATTGAAAGCCCAATTTGATGCCTTAAAACATAAAGATCAACTCAAAAAGTTAGAAATTAACCAGCCATATCCAGCTGTCTGGGATAAGATTCCTTTCCCATAAAATATAAACCACAGGCTATGGTTTGAGGGAAAGACGTCGCCAAGCCAGTATATGAATTACTTTAGCATTATGATGGTATTGTTGCAAGGAAATGATGCCCTTCTCACTCGAGTGTTTAAAGGCTGTCTGTCTGGAGTAGATTACCAATGGTATCGTAGTCTATCTGACAACTGCATTACTTCTTTTGAAGATTTCCAGACTCTATTCTTCGCTCGATTCTACGAGGGAGGAATAGACGTGTCTATATCATCACTCATTGAAGTAAAGCAGAAGAAAAAAGAAAACATTCGTACTTTCATTGAACGCTTTCGTCAGGCTACTTTATAAATGCCTCCTGGAGTTCCAGATTCAGCCTTGGTGGACATTTGCAGGAAGAACCTACTCCCACTGATCTCAGTATTCACGGGACCATATCAGTTTCATGATTGGCCCTCATTTATCATATCGGCAGTAGCCGCTGAAGATAACAGTCGGAAGGCTCGTGATAATGGAATCATGATCTCTACCGCTGATAGAGGGAGGCGTTCATCCTCCAATAATGACCATACTCGTAGTTCAAAAGGAAAGGAAGCCCTGGCAATCAACAGGCCAGACAAAATACTCCGATAACTACACAGACGAATCCTGGAACTTCCAGACCTAAAGAAGAATATTCTTTTGACGACGACGATATTCCAAGCATATTTGATTGTCTAGTCAAAAATGGCAAGCTTACTCTACCAGAGATAAAGCGTCCAAATGAAGTCGGCAGTACAAATAATCCTAAGTACTGTTCACAGATACATACATCACCCTACAAAGGCATGCTATGTACTGAAAAGAAAAATCCCGGAGTTGATCGACGCCAAAGCCATCACTCTGCGTAATAACGAGAAGACGGTCACTGCAAACATGATCTCAATCTAATTTGGCAATTTTCCCCATCAAGAAGTACCAGATGGTGTGGTACCTATTCCACGAGCAATGATGAATATTGTTAATCTCCCTCCTACCAGGGGTCAAAATCAAGATTTAGTGCCCCTAACTACCAAGCGTGAAGATATCATGTGGGTTCACCCTGATCTAGTATCAGAAATTGAGGAAGAGACTGAAGCTGCTAAAGCTAAGTCTAAGAATAGCTCAAGATGTAAACCATGCCATATGGTTGGAATATCCCTGACATCGAAAAAAGAGGCTTTAGCAACCGGAACCCGGTCAGGGAAAGCCTACCTCAAAGAATATAGAGGGAATCAGGAAGAAGCAACGACAGACACTTCAGCTACCAAACCTCCAGAGCCTGAACCTGTAATACCAGAGGCAGGTCCTTCTAAATCAACTTCAGTGGACAAAGGCAAACAAAAAGAAGTTCGTTTTGATAAACCTCTAAAGAATATTCAAAACAAAGGTTTAGAGAAACCATATAACTTCGACATCTTGGCTCAGTTGGCTAATACTCCAGCCAGATTGTCCATTTTTGAGCTACTTCGTTTATCCAAGGATACTCGTCAATGTAGAAGCATAAAAAATATTGGGGAATCATACGCGTAAAACCCTCAAATATATAGGAAGCCGCGTAAATAGAGCTCCAGCACTAGGTGGCGTAAGACATGACTTCAGAGCCATTGACGTACAACAGAGCTTCAATGCTATTCAGCGTAAAATATAGCTCCAGAATAACCCGCGTAGTACAGTATTTCTAAACTATTTCCGCGTAAAAAGGTTGCTACATTGCCACTTCGACGTAAAACCTATCTGCTTTTAATGCAGCGGGAAGTTGTACGAGAAACTTTTCGTATTTCTCGAATGAACCTGTCAATGGAAGCAGTGAACCTGACTCCTGACAAAGAGTACTGCACGGTGATCGAGAGGACGGCTGTAATGATGACTCTGCACAGAACTCCAGACTGTCGTCTAGTGACATAACCCTTGATATAAGACGTCGTTTATGCATTCAAGGAATACGCTGCCTATTCTACACAGGCAGATATGAGCTTTACGCTCAGGATGAGACAAAACCAACAGCCACGTCAAAAGCTGTTCTTCGTACAGAACTCGAGGTACGTCTCTGCAATTAATGCGCGAGATGGGGGCAGATCTCTGCATTTAATGCATGAGATTTGGTTCTACTTTTAATGACTGGGTGAGCAATAATTAGGGCTAATACGTCCACATCACCATCCCCGTACATTACGCCAACCAGGCTATTTTCAGCAATAGGAGCACGTTGTACGCTATCTCCTTGAAATATGTCGACCTGGCTATTTTCAACTATAGGAGTACGCTGTATGCTATCTCCTCAAAATACGCCAACTCAGGCTATATTTGCAAAGGTGCATGATAAGGCTATCTGGCCCAGGATACGCTCAAAACTTCAGTCAAAGAAGGATAACTGGCTATCTTTATGCTGGTTACCTATCCATGCAGCATCAAGCTTTACGCAGAATTTGGCTTCTACGCCAACTTGACAGCTATTTGGCTTCTACGCCAACTTGACAACTATTCGGCTTCTACGCCTACTTGGCTTTTACGCCATCAGAACAGCTATTTGGCTTTTACGCCAATGAGACAGTTATTTGGCTTTTATGCCAACTATCTCTATGAGATGGGTAGTTATCTACGTGGCTTGCATGACGTGATCTTCGATGAGAGATTATACACATTACCTCATAATGGGATACGCGTCACACACAAATTCAAAAGATTATTCATACGTGGGTAGCAGTTATTATAACCGCCGCATAAAAGGTGCACCTTTCTCCATTGTTCGGTTTCTACGCCGACTGTAGCTGAAATCTATAAATAGAGACCTCCGGCCACGGAGGTTCGGGGTCAAAAAGGTCGAAGGGTAAAATCCAAGGTAGAGAGAATTCAGGAGCCACAGACAGAGGTCAAGGTCAAGAAAGCACCTATAGAGAGCTTGGGCAACGAGAGTTCAATCCCGCCTGCAGTCTTTGAAGCTTCTTTTTCGTCTTCTATAGCACTTCTTCGTCATCGTGTGGTCCAAGGGACAAAGTGATCGACCACAGATCAGACTCTTATAGCAATATTTTCCCAGAATCAAATTTTTGTACTTAACATCCTCGTATAGGATTAATTGTACTTCTTTTTCTTGTTTGTAAACCAAATAAAGGGTTTCGTATAAACCTAGTTTCAATTTCTTTCATTTATTATCAAACACAAGATGGAGACTCTGCTGGGGATTACTTTCTCATCTGACAAGAAATCCATTGCTCAACATGATGTTGTATCCATAGGATCAACGAAGAAGACTCTGGTCGTCCAATTCGACCAATCGGCTTACGAAGACATACTTCGAGCAGGGGGTAGCTCTCATTCCCTCTCTGTCCAAGACAACATGAAGTTGCGTAAAGTATGGATGCCCCGGACATCCTCTACCATTCCTGTGGACTCTCTCTCTCTCCGATCAACAAGGTTGTGACATCACGGCCTCTATGCCTTGGGCGTAAAAATCCGTCTTCCGTCTGTGACGTGGCAGACGAAGCTTCTGACAATGCCTTAGTGCCAATCCAGAAGTCTACTCCATGCCCTACGCGTAAAACTTTGTCTCTTGTCTGTGACATGGCAGACGAAGCTTCTGGCAATGCCTTAGTGCCAATCCAGAAGTCTACTCTGCGCCCTGTGCGTAAAACTTTGTCTCCCGTCTGTGATGTGGCAGACAATTTCTGATAATGCCTCAGTGCCAATTCAGAAATTTCAAATGCGCTCCGCTCGTAAAAATATATCTCCCCTCTGTGAAGAGACAGATGGTCCTTGCAATCACCGTAAGGAAAAACAAGTGGCGGATTTCCCGTCCTCTCGGCCTTTACGCCATCAAGAGAAGAATCTGCCCGCTCTTCAGATTACGCGGAAGGCTGACGGCCGATTGAGGACTTCCTCAGTTTTACGCCAACCTGTGCAAAGTTCCAGATTACGCCAGGACAAGCCCTTCAGTGTATAGAAGGCCCAGTTTGTGGATAGATACGCTCCTCATGGATCATGTGCTACTCACATGGCTGAATTGCTGTATTCTTATGGCAGGAAGAGAGTTATGATTCCCAAAAATCCGTACTCCCACCGATATAAAAAGGCAGAATAAGCCTTCTTCTTCTTATCCTGTTAATCCTCCTGACTTGCGTAATTTCCTGATCCAGAAGCGTAAAGACAGGGGATCTTCTAACATGTCTATTACACCCCCTAGGGAGCATTGTTGTAATAGTCATAAAGTTGTAGTTAATTATTGCTGTTCTAAGGCAAAACGGTCAGTTTTTGACCGGTTGAACTACTCTCTGTCTTTACAGGAAGAAGAGCCTACATTCGCATCAGTGAATATGGCTTCATACATTCCAAGAGGAAGGTCAAATTTAAGACGTCATCCCTCTAGAACTCCAAGCCAAAGGAGATTCAACAGACTCCTTGAGAATATTGAAGGTGGTGTATTTCAAAACACCCGTTCGAGGTCATGACAATCGACTTCATATTCTTCTGATTCTGACACTGAGGGTCGCCAGTTTCCCGAATCGGATGCTGAAAGTATAAACTCAATCTCTACAGAGATCTATACTAATCCTTTAATAGCATCAAGAGAAATGGGAGTCTATGCCATTGGAGATGAACACGAAGAGGCTTCCCCATCAGGAAGTACTGAGCAACGTATTGCTGTATTGGAGATATCACTAAAAGAGATGCATTCTATGATGGAGAATATGCACCAGATGATGCTGACTCAACATACAACTGCTATAGCTCCAGCATCGGTTCCTCCGACTCAAATACATGTGGGGGTGGACCTACCACCGTCTAATGAAAACCAGGAGCCTGTTCTAAATCAAGAGTTAGCGGCTCCTCAACTTCCTAACTCGGAGAATGTATTGCCTCATGTTGGAGTTATAATACAACCGATCTCTCACCACTCTGCGGTCCCTTTACCAGCTAAAGACCTGATGCAGGCAGTACGAGAATTGAAAGCCCAATTTGATGCCTTGAAGCATAAGGATCAGCTCAAGAAATTAGGAATCAACCAACCATACCCAGCTATTTGGGACGAGATCCCTTTCCCACCTAAATACAAACCACATGCTATGGTTTTGTTTGAGGGAAAGACATCACTGAGCCAGTACATAAACTACTTTAGCATGATGACGGTGTTATTGCAAGGGAATAACGCCCTTCTCACTCGAGTGTTTAAAGGCTGTCTGTCTGGAGTGGCCTATCAGTGGTACCGTAGTCTTGCGGACAACTACATTACTTTCTTTGAAGATTTCAAGACTCTGTTCTTTGCTCGATTCTACGAAGGAGGGATGGACATGTCTATGTCCTCACTCATCGAAGTAAAGCAGAAGGAGAAAGAAAATGTTCGTACTTTCATCGAATGTTTTTGTCAGGCTACTTTGCAGATGCCTCCCAGGGTTCCGGATTCTGCCTTGGTGGATATTTGCAGAAAGAACCTTCTTCCACTAATCTTGGTGTTCACAGGACCATATCAGTTACATGATTGGCCCTCGTTTATTATCTTAGTAGTAGCTGCTGAAGACAACAGTCGGAAGGCGCGTGACAATGGAATCATGATCTCTACCTCTGATAAAGGGAAGAGGTCATCCTCCAATAGCGACCATCCTCGTGGTTCCAAAGGGAAAGAAGCTCTGGCGATCAATACGTCCAGGCAACATACTCCAGGGACTACGCAGACGAATCCTGGGACTTCCAGGCCTAAAGAAGAATTCTCTTTTGACGACGACGATATTCCGAGCATATTCGATTGTCTAGTCAAAAGCGGCAAGCTCACCCTCCCCGAGGTAAAGCGGCCTAATGAAGTCGGCAGTACCAATAACCCTAAGTACTGCATTTTCCATAGGTACATACATCATCCCACAAAGGCATGTTATGTACTAAAGAGCAAAATCCAGGAGTTGATCGATGCCAAGGCCATCACTCTGCGTAATAGCGAGAAGACGGTCACCGCCAACATGATCTCCCTCCAATTCGACAATCTGCCCCCTCAAGAAGTCCCGGATGGGGTTGTACCTATTTTCCGGATGATGATAAATATTGTTAATCTTCCTCCGGCCAGGGGTCAAAGTCATGACCTGGTACCCCTAACAAAAGGCTTTTCCAGCCTGAAGAAGGAAAGCAGCATAATAACATAAGCAAAGGGATTCTATGATTCAGAGGGCAATATTCATCTCTATTTGGTGATAAATAAATAATCTGTGCCTCTTTTGATCTCTCACATATTTCATAAAATGGACTCTCTATAGATCCACAATGACCAATCCTCACATGAATAGCTAAGGATCCAATAAGTGTGGTGAGATTATTTGGGTTCATCCTGATCTGGTGTCAGAGATTGAGGAAGAGACTCAAGCTGCTAAGGCTAAGTCTAAAAAGAACTCAAGGCATAAACCATGCCATATGGTTGCATTATCCCCGACATCAGAAGAAGAGGCTTTGGCTACCGGAACCCGTTCAGGGAAAGCCTACCTCAAGGACTATAGAGGAAATCAGGAAGATACCACGGCAGATACTTCAGTTGCCAAACTTCCAGAGCCTGAACCTGTCATACCAGAGGCAGGTCCTTCTAGACCAACTTCGGCGGACAAGGGCAAGCAAAAAGAAGTGTGTTTTGATAAACCTTTGAAGAATATTCAAAACAAAGGTTTGGAGAAACTATATAACTTTGACATCCTGGCCCAGTTGGCTAATACATCAGCCAGATTGTCCATTTTTGAGCTCCTAAGGCTGTCCAAAGACACTCGTCAAGCCTTGAGTGAAGCGTTAATGCAGGCGGATGTATGCTTGACTCAGATCAAATCCCCCGACAAAGAGCCTGTGGCATGTCCTCAATGCCATAGCGTGATGGAAGTGGTCCCTAACATCACTTTTACTCAAGAAGACATGTTGTTGAAACATAACAGGCATGAAAGACCCCTCTATTACACCGGATACGTCGGTTCCATAGAGGTAGACCGGATTCACATAGATCTGGGATCGTCGATCAGTATTATCCCTCATAGTCTGCTCAGACCGCTAAGGATTCCTACCAGCGAACTGGCTTACACTACCACAACAATCGTGGGCTTCAATGCCAGAAAAAGTAAGCCGTTGGAGAAGATTCGGCTGAGGATCCAGATAGGAGATCTTAGATCAGTGGCTACATGCTACGTCATTGATTCAGAGGTATCCTACAACATTCTGCTGGGCAGACCATGAATCCACGATCACAACATTGTTCCTTCGACTCTACATCAATGCTTCAAATATGTAGATGCCCAAGGAACAGTAAAAATGGAGTTTGCTGACCTTAACCCATTCAAAGGAGTAGAGTCCTACTATTCTGATGCCATATTGTACACCCAAGATTACATGAAAGAGGTGTCAGGCAAGACGGAGGAGGAATCCCACCGGGAGCCAGGAGAACCATCTGATGAGCAACCTCTGTCGATCCAGGTGAAAGGGTGGACTACCTGTCCGAAAGTCATGGAACCCATGGCTATCCACTTGAACAAAACCAAATCAGGAGGAGGAAGTGATCCCCTAGTGATCACTTTGAACTAGAAGCCTCCACCTTTGGTCATCAACCGCCGGCACAACAAACAGTCGACTGATATAAATACAACCGGGAACGTGGTTTCTGACGATAATAAAGATTATCTTTTCCAGTATACTGACGCTCAATTTCCAAATCAGGAATCCTCCCCCCATAACGATATAGAACCTATAGCACAAAAATTCTTGGAAGCTGTAGATTCCTATCATCCGTATGTGTGGGAAGTGGCGTCAACATCTAATGTCATCACGACATATGGGCCACATGAAGATTCTATCTTTATTATCCCGCCTACTCGCAGCAATAGCATCCAATAGTCTTCGGTCACATGCGCAACAGACCGATTTTACAAGAAGATTCTTACGAGTCCGATGCTGGAAAAATACAGGTTCACAGATATAGCCCCCAAGCTTTGAAGATTATGCAAAGTATGGGTTATGATCTGAAGTCAGAACCAGGCCTCAACTATGGGAAAGGCAGACGAATACCATTGCATGGTGATCCCTACTGTCAACGAACTTATTTTGGGTTAGGGTATACCACGTTCCTTGCAACTTCTGAGTCAAATGAGGATACCTTTTCCTCTTCTCAAGATGACTCGTCGTCCTCCGGCTCATATGCTGATCTCGAACGGGTATTATCAGTAAATATGGTATTGACAGATTCTCTTGAAACAGAGGAACAAGAATCTGAACCATTCGAAGATGAATCCTGGGCTCAGCAAATGGATACACAATGGGAACTCCGGTTCGAGTAGAGAGAATCGCCCACTGAAGATAAAGTTATCCAAATCGATGTTGGGGATAAACTTTCACTAAAGCCGATATTTATCAGTAACAATCTTTTCGAGCAAGAAAGGGAAGAAATAATCTATTTGATAAAAGAATACATCGATGTTTTTGCGTAGAATTATGAGGATATGCCAGGCCTTGATCCAAAAGTGGCTACCCATAAGCTCAACATATTGTCCAATTCAAAGCCGGTAAAGCAACACCAACGCCAGTTTCGTCCAGATATGATGGATGCCATCGAAGCTGAAAGCAAGAAATTGATAGCCTGTGGGTTCATCCGGGAAGAATAATATCCTGACTGGGTCGCCAATGTTGTCCTGGTTATGAAGAAAAGCGGGAAAGTGCGTATTTGTATCGATTTCTGAGATCTAAATACGGCCTGCCCTAAAGATGAGTTCCCTCTTCCCATTACAGACGTCATGATCGATAATACGTGCGATTTTGAGCTCATGTCTTTCATGGACGGATTCTCAGGATATAATCAGATTAAGATGAATCCTGAAGATGAGAAGCATACTGCCTTTCAGAAACCTCTGGGGGTATATTGCTACACAGTCATGCCCTTCGGACTAAAGAATGCCGGGGCTACATATCAGCGAGCTATGAGTAACATATTCCATGAGCACTTACGCAAAATAGTAGAATGTTACATAGACGATATTGTTGTCAAAAGCTGCCTCAAGGATAATCACATCAAAGACTTGAAGAAAGTATTCGAGTTGATGCACCAACATCAACTCAAAATAAATCCTACAAATTCCTTTCTTAGGGTATCCAGTGGCAAATTCCTGAGATTTGTCATTATCGCTAAAGGCATTCAAGTGGACCCTGATAAAGTGAAGGCTATCTTAGAAATACGACCACCCCGTAATATGAGGGAACTCAGGGGATTTCAAGATCGTCTGGCTTATATCAGGAGATTCATATCCAACCTCTCTGGGAGATGTGAACCTTTTTCTCACCTCATGAAGAAAGGTGTGTCCTTCATATAGGACAAAGCCTGTCAGCAAGCATTTAATAATATCAAACGCTACCTCACTAATCCTCCAGTTCTGGTGCCTCCTGTCATAGGAAGACCATTTTTGTTGTATGTTCGAGCAATGGATCATTCTTTGGGAGCTCTCCTCGCACAGAAGAACAATGAAGGTCATGAATAGGCTATCTACTATTTAAGCAGGATGATGGTCGGAGCTGAACACCGGTACAATCAGTAGAAAAAGAATGCTTGGCCCTAATGTTCACCATTCAGAAGATGCGACATTATGTCACAGGCCAAACTATTCATATCATCTCCAGGATCAATCCTCTTCGGGTATTGATGAACAAGCCGAGTGTTCTCAATTCCTGACTCGCGACTTGGGCGATGTTACTAACACCGTATGATATGGTGTATGTCCCTCAGAAGTCCATAAAAGGTCAGGCCTTGGCTGATTTTTTAGCTGCTCATCCAATCCCGGAAACCTCTAAACTATACGAAGATATTCCCGACGAAGTTGCAGAATGTAATTCCGCAATGGAAAGTGTTATATGGCAGCTATTCTTAGATGGTGCTTCCAGGACTGGTCCCAGGGGAAACGTAGTTTTAGGTGTAGGAATTATCATGGTCACTCCTGATAAACTCGTCATCTATCGAGCATATTCTCTTAGCGAACCCTGCTCTAATAATATAGCAGAGTATAACGCTCTACTAATCGGGCTCCAAGTCGCTAAAGAAATGGATATGGAATACCTGAAAGCTTTTGGTGATTCTCTGCTGATCGTCAATTAGGTCAGAGGAATATATGAAGTCCGCAATCCAGACCTCATTCCTTATCACCAAGCAACGATCGAGATTGCAATATCTTTCAAAGGATTCTTTCTAGAGCACGTGCCCCGATCTCAAAATTTGGAAGCTGATGCTCTGGCCAGTCTAGCTGCAGATCTAGCTATTCCTATAAGTAGGCAGAATTTGGTGATTCTTCTCAACAGAATCTATTCTGTATGAAAAATAACTTTCACATAGAACGCAGCTACGCCTCAAACACGGTTCCTCCTAAGAGAGACTGGAGAAGGCCCTTTATAGATTTTGTGGCATACGGAATCTTACCAGAGGATCCTAAAGAAGCAGTGTCTATCAAAAGACGATTATTACGCTTCTATTTTGATGCCTCTTCGCAATATTTATATCGCCGAACATACGAGGGACTACTGCTACGATGTCTCTCCGATGATGATGCAAAGCGGGTCATCCGTGAAGCTCACAACGGTGTATGTAGAGCACATCAACCCGGTCCTAAGTTACAGGATCGTATCAGGAGGATGGGCTACTACTGGCCTACTATGATTGCAGATGCAGTGAAATATGCAAGACAATGCAAAGCCTGTCAAGTTCATGCAGATTTTATACATCAGCCTTCTGAGTATCTGCATCCTACCATTGCATCATAGCCTTTTGAAGCATGGGGTATGGATATCATTGGTCCTATTCACGCGTCATCTTCTAGAGGACATCGGTTCATATTGTCTATCACGGACTACTTCTCTAAATGGGCGAAGGCAATCCTCCTAGCTGAAGTAAAGACATCCAACGTGATCAGCTTTATCAAGCACCATGTCATTTATCGCTTTGGGATACCCCGAAGGATAATTCATGACAATGGACCTCAATTCATCAGCCAAGCGTTTCACCAATTTTACGATAAGAACTGGATACAAAATATGGCCTCTACGGCATACAATCCGGCTGCTAATGGTTTGGCGGAAGCCTTCAACAAAAACATCATCAAACTCTTAAAAAAGTTCGTTTCTTCGAACAAAAGAGATTGGAATGAGAAGCTGGGAGAATGTCTCTGGGCATACCGCACAACGGTACGAACACCGACGGGTTGTACCCCATTCTCACTAGTCTACGGGTGTGAAGCAGTTCTCCCCATTGAAATCCAAATCCCATCACTCAGAATAGCAGTGGCTAATGAGTTGACTCAGGAAAATAATGATCGACTACGGCTTCAAGAGCTAGAAGGATTAGACGAGAAATGACTTCAAGCTCAACAGCGGATTGTATTCTACCAGGCGCATATTTCCAGAGCTTTTAATCGAAAAGTGAAGGAGAGAGTGTTCAAAGTTGGTGAGCTAGTTCTAGCTATAAGGAGGCCAATGATCATTACATACAAGAATAAGGGTAAATTCCAGCCCAAATGGGAGGGCCCTTATGTGATTAAAATAACATTTTCAAACGGCGCTTACAGATTAGCCAAGCCTAACGAAGATCTGATAATGGCTCCTATCAACGGCAAATTCCTGAAGAGGTACTACGCTTAATCTCCCTTGCTCAAAGGAGTATGGTGAAGATCTTATTCTGACAATACTACGTACAAAAACTGGTTGGAGCATATTCTATCATGTTCTTATGACCTCTGAATAGATATGTTTAACTAATTTGGAACTTTAAAACCTATCACGTCCATATTACCTCTGATAGTATTTTGTATACAAATTTAGTTGGATCATATTCTATCATGTCCATATAACCTCTGAATAGATATATCCGACTGAAGCTTACCGAAAGTATATCACGTCCATATTATCTCTGATATCACTTTTACCCTAGCCTATCATTTATATTCAAAAATGATGGTCCACAAAGTCAGATAAAGTCTCTTTATTAACTCCGGGAAATAGCAAATTACATAGAAAAGCAAAAAAGTACATCATTGGGGAGGAGCAGTCAAATCACGAACCTGCTGCACCAAGGCGGCCATCCTCTCATTTCTGGAGTCCAAGACATCAGCACGAGCCCGTTCCAGTCGTGCCTCATCATCACTCAGGAGGGATAGCTCGGACCGAGCATGTATATAATCGGCACGAATGACACCCACATGTGCCAAGTTCCGCTGAGCTGTATCCATTCGGCCCTTCAACTTATCTCGAGCTGCCAATGACTGGATAGCCCACTCCTTTGCCTGAGCGAGTTTAACTTCCAATTTACGGACCCTCGCTTTATTTCCCTCATGTTCGGCCTTGCACTGGATTAGCTGAGGAATAACCTCCTCCAAGACGGTCCGTTCTTTATCCATCTCCTACTGTTGTGCCTGAATAGATTTGTTTAAGCATTCTATCTGTTCAGCAAGCTTCGCAGTCAAGGAGTCGTACTCGGCCTGAATCATATCATCGACGTTGCCTTGAGATAGTTACAAATATTCGTTAATGGGTTGTTCTAAACCATTAACTATTTGCTCTAATGCATCAGCTCGTCCAGCGTCGTTGAAATTTTTGAGCGGCGCTATCGCAAGCTGGGAGGACGTCAGCAGATTATCAAAGCTTATGTTCTTCTCCAGCACCATGAAAATCAACTCCTTCAAACTGTGATAGAATAGGCTGGTATATTGTTCAATCAGTATATCGAAGACCGGATGCACACTAGGAGTGGCTGCGATACCGGGAAATCTCCTTCTAGGAAAGACCGCGAAGGATATTGCCACGGTCGTTGCCTCTATAGAGGGTGCTATAAAAGAATGGACACCAGCAACGGTAGAAGTTGCTGGCGTACTCAATGAAGGAGGCGCAGTCGCGAGGATGGGCTCATCCTCCTCTGAAGATATCTGGACTGCTGTTGGCCAGACGATACTCGATAACATTGCAGACGAAGGATCGGCAGCTTCAAAGCATGCCTCTTCGATATCAAACCCCGCCGTTTCATCGGCAGTATCCGCAACAAAGTCAAAGGTTGCATCAACTCCGCCCTCCCCTGAGATATCTTCACCTGAAGAAGACAAGAGAAAGTTAATATCAATTTGATGTTAATTTTTTTTAAAAGGCATAAAGACAATATTTACCCATGGCTGATGATATATATGTCGCGTCCGCAGCCTGAATTGCTAAATCATCTCTTAATGATGCTAGACAAGCTATCATACCTGGAGAAGAGGGTGCACCAACTGACACTGGCGGGTAGTCTTCCCAGTCTTCACCAAGATCTACTTGAGGCTCATCGGGTGGAATCTCGCTGGAAATACTTACAGACGAAGTAGGGGTTACTCCTATTATTGGTCTGGATAAAGGTACATGGAATCTTATTATGCTCGACCTCGGAGGCGATCTCGTAGCACTACCAGAAGCAGTAGTAGCAGCGATCTCGAGTAAAGAATCTTCGGCACTGCCAGCCGAAACTATGGAGGTTTCCTCTCTAAAAGGCGAAGGACCTCTAATCAAAGAATCATCCCCAATAGGGGAAACGACAAACTCGCTCCTAGGAGCCCCCCTGGTGGAAGCCCTTTTCGGACCTCTGGCAATCTTCTTCTTGCGAAGGGAAGGCTCTTTCTGAGTGGAAGCCTTCCATTTCTGGGGGATAACGAGAGGCTCAGCTGGCGGAGCTATTATGTCTCTCGGTATTGTCGTCAAGAACTCGTCTGCCCCGGCGGTGTCCTAATTCTCGTCCGAGGAAACAGACGGAACCTCCTCCCTTGCAGTAGACCTATGGGAGGGCATCCTAAAACTTTCATGCACATCAAAATCATGATAGAAGCTATTGATGGACGCATAGAACTATGCGTACGAGTGCAGGATGCGCAACTCCATAGAGAGAGAAGTCGCGGGCACAGCAAAAGTTACACCAGTACAGCCCGTGATGAAGTACCGCCATCCTCTAGCTCCATAAATAAGTCCACCTTTGGACTTGAAGCTAGTAATGGCATTCCTCACATGTAACTGGTCGTACCCAAACTGCCTGGCAAACCGACTGGGCAAATAAGGCTCCAAGTAGCAGTGGTCATCGCTTCTGTACAGCAAATGGGAAGGTCTAATACAGACCAACCAATAGAAGGCTTCAGGAGAAAGAATGGTCCTCCCATGGCCCCCATCCTTAAGTTTCTTCCCCTGTTGATTGATATGCACAGGGGGGACGATACAGAAGAGCTTCCAACTGTGGGCAACATTTAACGCCCGCCGGCAATCTATGACGGTCGCCACGTTCCAAGAGGAATTCTTGTAATTCAACAAGAAGTTACTTCCCGAACCGCTGGCAGTACCGGGAGATATTACCCTGGTATTGTGAAGAATTAACCATCCCATCAAGTATAGGAATGGTAATTCCACTCGGGGAAAGCTTTCACGCTGTGTATTATCAGCTAGCAGCCCATCAGTAAGGGCCCTCAGCCCTGCTTGTATTCTACATACCATAGCAGGAAGCAGGCCCAGTCTTGCTTCGAACACCAAACGCACTACAGGCCAGAAGGTGTTGCGATGGATGCGATCTGCAGACGCGATGCCAAATACTACCCAGCGGCGAAGCCAGACGGAGAGGAAGCCAGCCAATTGAGCTTCCTTTGACAGAGGCTTACGACAATGCCTCATATAACGGAAGGCTTTTATGCCTGCAGGGTAACCCTCTATCTCCTCGTCAAAAATATGATCTGGAGCCCCTGCATCTTCAATAAGGTCATCGACCGTGTCAGCATTGAGCATGCTCAGGAGGTTCAAGGGCCTATCTCGGCTATCTACCACCTTGTCCGGCTTAATATTTCTGGCCTGGTGGAAGAAGAGATAGGTTGCCTACTTGTTGATGTGAGCCAAGTCAGAAGGCTCCTTATAGAAAGTGGTGCAGGCAAGATAGTGGCACATCAGCTCCTAATATACTGCCACTTTTCGAGGGTTTGTATCCCTCAACTCCCTGTTTGTAGAGACATACTCTTCATAAGGAGCGTCCCCCATCGGCAGCTTTGAAACCTCTGCCATCTCATGAAGGGCTAAGCCCAACTCACCCAGCGGAGTGGCAAAAGTCCCAGTGAGCGAGTTGTATCGCTCCATCAAGGCTAAAAATAAGTTAGGGTTCATAGGTAGCCCAACACTTATGGCGCTCACAGCCGCGAATAAGCCAATACTTTCCAGCTCCGTCTAGAAGTGCTTCAGGGCCCAGGCAGTCAAACTGGCTCATCGAAGATTCCCCGGGCTAAGCCATCCACTGGTCCGAGGGTTGACCCTGGGGTACATTCCTTCCTGCCCATAAAGTCATTGCAGAAGGTCGATATCTGAACCGGCTGGATCAACGAAGTATCCTCACTTGGGACACTACCCGGCAGCAATCCCCTAAAGGGCATAACAGGGCCCGAAGGACGGCTCATATAGGCCCCCCGATCGTATTCCTTGTTGTATAAGATCTTCCCCGGTCGGCCGTGAAGATCGGGGGTCAGGGTCCATGCCATCTTCCTAGGATGTGTGGCATGGAAGAATGCAGAGATAGGGTAATCCATGAGCATCCGGGGCAGATATATGACCGTGCCCTTAGCAGTAAACACCCAATCCTCCTTCTTGGGTTTAGTCTGGGACTGTTTGTCGATAACGTCCCCGAACAAGAAGCATGGCTTCTTATACTCCGTCCCGTCTATGTATGTCAGGGGCTCCCCACTGATCATACTTAGCAGCATGCTTTCTCCTTGGGACGAGATTAAGGTTCCCCTTTCTTCAGGATAATTGGCTCCAGAAATAGGGAATGTTACGTGGGACAAGTCCTCCAAATAGTTTGAGCTCAACATCCTGGTAGCAGAGCCCATAACTTCAGCCAAAGGAGAAATCTGCAAGTCCACTACAAAATGCAAGTAAATCAGTCAGTTTCTAGACTAGACGATACACTCTTGCAGTTTACGCCAAAGATTATTAGTCTGAGCTTTTACGCCAAGGCCATAAAAATTTGAGTCTTACGCTGGAACTCATTTCCAAGGCATAAAATTCAAGGTTGGCAATATACACCAAAATCTAAAAATATGAGCTTTTATGCCAGATTGACAAAATTTGAATTTTTTACGCCGGAATTCATATCCAGCGCGTAAAATTCAAAGTTTGCAGTTCTACTCCAAATTTTGACAGTCTGAGTTTTTACGCCAGACTGCAAAAATATGGAGCTTTTATGCCGACACATTAGGAATGTGCACGTAATAATAAAACATCTCAGTACATCATCCTCGAAGAGGCTCTCAGTACAAAAGATGACCTTGCGCGTGCACATACAACGTATGCGAAGGATTTTTCCTCCCGAAGTCTTTACCTGTAATGTTCGGAGCACAGCTCGACGACGGAGCGTTGCATTCCGATCGAGGTTCGGTCAGCCTAATGGGAGTTGCTCATGCTTGAGCAATGGAGCGGGAAGAGAAAGCAACCTTCTTTCCTTTAGCAGTGGAAGCCTGTTTAGGTGTCATGGCGATTCTGAGTTCTCAAGAAAGAGACGAAGAAAAAGGGTTCTTGGAAAGCAAGGGTTTTGGGAAGACAGATAAAAGTTTTCTCTCTCAGGACTTTGGACTATTTATAGAGTTTGGATAACTCTTTGAATCCTTAACTAAATCCGATATTTAATATTCGATTATGATTTAGGACCACGTCAACCTATTATTTAGGGAAGACGGACAGTCAGTGGATCCAGATTTTATGTGCAGAGCAGATCTATGATTTTACGCTAAGGAGCTTTTACGCTCGAGAGGCTACAAATCTATGGTTTTACGCTCAGAAGCTATAAATCTACGGTTTTACGCCCAGATGCTTTTACGCTCAAGAGGCTACAAACCTACGATTTCACGCTCAGAGGCTACAAATCTATGATTTCACGCTCGGAAGCTTTTTACGCTCAAAGGCTACAAATCTACGATTCTGCGCTCGAAAGCTACAGACGGCCAATTACAAGGGTTTACGCAGAAGATGCTCCTTTTTGGCTACAAAACATTCTAAGTGCCTGAAACACCCAGAGTTCAGCATTGAAGATGACTCTTCTTCTTGGGTCGATTGGAAGCTCATCCAAAGTCCAGTCAGAATCTTTTCCAAAAAAGTTCAAGTATGGCTTAGTCGACAAATATTTCTCGCCCTTTCTCAAGGGATTTTCGGGAAACCATTCTTGAAGATGATGGTCTGAACAAAAAATTCTTCGTATCAGAGAAGTGACAGTTCAGAAATTTTATGCGACTCCTCATTCAAAACAGCATGACAGTTTGGATCTTCAAAGATGACTTAATGCTAAGAAGTTTTCTACGCGTCTTCAGTTATGTATAAAAGATGGGACGAGATCAGATACTCTTTTTATCAGAGTCGGCGTAAAATTATTCAGACGTGCCGAAGCTGCACACATTCAGACTTCCTCATAGCAAATATGGCAAATCATCAGATGCGTAAAAGAAGATAATTTTATTAAATCATGATTACATATAATGGAAATCCAATCTACAAAGGGTTTTTTATCTTCATGATTATATATGATAGAAATCCTTTTTCTACAAAGGGCTTCTTATTTTCATTTAAGATCACACCAAGAATCTGTTTTGCCAGGTTCTCATATTGGTGTAGATCTTTTTCGTCTTCTACGGCACTTCATCGGCTTCTGCGGTCGATGAACAAAAAAATGGTGAATGGCGGGAGGATACAGAACTGGGCCTGTATAAATTATTCAAGCCTACCCTCCATACGCCATGGCCGGCATGCCCTAGAAATTGTATTGGGTGTTCAGACCCAACTCAATACTGGAAGACAGGGCCAAGCTGTCTGCCTTCGTCCAGCGCCATGATGGGAGAAAATACAGCTTGCAAGCTATGTGGCCAAATAAGACCATTCCTCTCTCCTGGACGAATAGCCATATGTAATTGCTGATTATCCCGAGCAAAGGAAGCTATAATATCCTTCCATGATCCATCGTTGCAGAGGACATTTGCTCGAAGACACCTCTTTTACGGCTCCTTACAAGCTGGAAGAACATGATCTTCTTCTTCCTCAAGTCAACCCGACGAAGCTCGACAACCATCTCTTTGTGGTAAAGAAAGTATGGAAAAAATAGGTTAACCCAGTCGCCTTTATATAGGCAGAGGAGAATACACCAAATCCCAACAAACTCCTAAAAATTTGTCGAGAAATCAGCCTCAGGGAACGAGTCAAACTTGACCGTTTCATGCTTCATTCAAAGTGTTTCAAATTATGAGGAATTTGAAAACTTTGAAGGGGATCTTGTAGAAGCATGAAAAATACGCTGGAGAATCATACGCGTAAGATCCTCAAACATGCAGGAAGTCGCATAAATAGAGCTCCAGCACTGGGTGGCATAAGACATGACTTCAGAGCCATTGGCGTACAGCAGAGCTTCAACGCTATTCAGCGTAAAATATAGCTCCAGAACAACCCGCGTAGTGCAGTATTTCCAGACTGTTTTTGCATAAAAAGGTTGTTATATCGCCACTTCGGCATAAAACCTATCTGCTTTTAATGCAGCAGAAAGTTGTACGAGGAACTCTTCGTATTCCTTGAATGAACCTGTCAGTGGAAGCAGTGAACCTGACTCCTGACAAAGAGTACTGTACGGTGATCGAGAGGACGGCTGTAATAATGATTCTGCACAGAACTCCAGACTGCCGTCTAGTGACATAACCCTTGATATAAGACGTCGTTTACGCATTCAAGGAATACGCTGCCTATTCTACAGGGGCAGATATGAGCTTTACGCTCAGGATGAGACAAAACCAACAGCCACGTCAAAAGCTGTTCTTCGTACAGAACTTGAGGTACGTCTCTGCAATTAATGTGCGAGATGGGGGCAGATCTCTGTATTTAATGCATGAGATTTGGTTATACTTTTAATGACTGGGTGAGCTATAATTAGGGCTAATACGTCTACATCACAATCCCCGCACATTACGCCAACCAGACTATTTTCAGCTATAGGAGCACGTTGTACGCTATCTCCTTGAAATACGTCAACCTGGCTATTTTCAACTATAGGAGTACGCAGTATGCTATCGCCTCGAAATATGCCAACTCATGCTATATTTGCAAAGGTGCATGATAAGGCTATCTGGCCCACGATACGCCCAAAACCTCAGTCAAAGAAGGATAAATGTCTATCTTTATGCTGGTTACCTATCCATACAGCATCAAGCTTTACGCAGAATTTGGCTTCTACACCAACTTGACAGCTATTTGGCTTCTACGCCAACTTGACAGCTATTTGGCTTCTACGCCAACTTGACAGCTATTCGACTTCTACGCCTACTTGGCTTTTACGCCATCAGAACAGCTATTTGGCTTTTACGCCAACGAGACAGTTATTTGGCTTTTATGCCAACTATCTCTATGCGAGGGGTAGTTATCTACGTGGCTTGCATGCCGTGATCTTCGATGTACGATTATACGTATTACCTCATAATGGAACACGCGTCACACGCCAATTCAAAAGATCATTCATACATGGGTAGTAGTTATTATAACCGCCGCATAAAAGGTGCAGCTCTCTCCACTGTTCGGTTTCTACGCCGACTGTAGCTGAACTCTATAAATAGAGACCTCCGGCTACGGAGGTTCGGGGTCGAAAAGGTCGAAGGGTAAAATCCAAGGTAGAGAGAATTCAGGAGCCACAATTAGAGGTCAAGGTCAAGAAAGCACCTATAGAGAGCTTGGGCAACGAGAGTTCAATCCCTTCTGCAGTCTTTGAAGCTTCTTTTTCGTCTTGTACAGCACTTCTTCATCATCGTGTGGTGCAAGGGACAAAGTGATCGACCGCAGATCAGACTCCTATAGCAATATTTTTCCAGAATCAAATTTTTGTACTTAACATCCTCGTATAGGATTAATTGTACTTCTTTTTCTTGTTTGTAAACCAAAGAAAGGGTTTTGTATAAACCTAGTTTCAATTTCTTTCGTTTATTATCAAACAGTCAAGCCTTGAGTGAAGCATTAATGCAAGCAGATGTATGCTTGACTCAGCTCAAGTCCCCTAATAATGAGCATGTGGCATGTCCTCAATGCCATAGTGTGATGCAAGTAGTCCCTAACATCACTTTCACTCAAGAGGATATGTTGTTGAAGCATAACAAACATGACAGACCTCTTTATTATACATAATATGTCGGCTGCATTGAGGTAGACCGGATTCACATAGATCCAGGATCGTCAATCAGTATTATTCCTCATAGTCTGCTAAGACCATTGAGAATTCCTACCAGTGAACTGGCTTACACTACTACTACAATTGTGGGCTTTAATGCCAGGAAAAGCAGACTGTTGGGGAATATTCGTCTGAGAATCCAGATTGGTGACCTTAGATCATTGGCTACATGCTATGTCATTGATTCGGAGGTATGTAGATATTCTACATAAATGCTTCAATATTGTTCCTTCAAATATTACAATATTCTGTTGGGTAGACCATGGATCCATGATTACAATATTGTTCCTTCAACTCTACATAAATGCTTCAAATATGTAGATACTCAAGAAACAGTGAAAACAAAATTCGTCGATCTCAATCCGTTCAAAGGAGTTGAATCCTACTATTCTGATGCCATGTTGTACACTCAAGACTACATAAAAGAGGTGTCAGGCAAGATGGAGGAAGAATCCTACCAGGAGCCAGGAGAACCATCTGCTGAGCAACCTTTGTCAATCCAAGTGAAAGGGCAGATTACCCGTCCAAAAGTCATGGAACTATGACTATTTACTTGGGCAAAACAAAGTCGGGAGGAGGAAATGATCCTCTAGTGATTAATCTGGACAAGAAACCTCTACCTTTGGTCATTGACCTTAAGCGCAACAAGCAGTCAGCTGATGTAAAAGTAATCGCGGACGTGTTTTCTGATGATAATAAAGATTCTCTTTTCCAGTATACTGACGCCCAATTTCCTAATCAGGATTCTTCTCCTCATAAAGATATAGAACCCATAGAACAAAAATTCTTGGAAGCTATATACTTCTATCATCCATATGTGTGGGAAGTAGCGTCAACACCTAATATCGTCATGACATATGGGCCACGTGAAGATTCTATCTTTATTGTTCCACCTACTCGCAACGATCAGCATCAAATAGTCTTCGGTCGAATACGAAATAGACCGATTATACAAGAAGAATCTTACGAGTCTGATGTTGGGAAAATACAAATCCACAGATATAGCCCACAGGCTTTAAAGATTATACAAAATATGGGTTATGACTTGAAGATGAAGCAAGGCCTCAATTATAGAAAAGGCAGACGAATACCATTGCATGGTGATCCTTACTGTCAACGAACTCATTTCGGGTTAGGGTATACCACATCTCTTGCAACTCCAGACAACTCTGAGTCAAGTGATGAGACCATTTCCTCTTCTCAAGATGATTTGTCATCCTCCGATTCAGATGATGAATTCAAACCGGCATTATCAGTAAATATGGTGTTGACAGATTCCCTGGAAATAGAAGAACAAGAATCTAAACCATTTGAAAATGAATCTTGGGCACAATAAATGGATACACAATGGGAACTCTGGTTCGAACAAAAAGAATCATCCACTAAAAATAAGGTTATCCAAGTTAATGTTGGGGATGAATTTTCACCAAAGCCGATATTTATCAGTAATAATCTTTCTGAAGAAGAAAGAGAAGAAATGATCCAGTTGATAAAAGAATATATCAATGTCTTTGCTTGGAATTATGAGGATATGCCAGGTCTTGATCCAAAAGTGGCTACCCATAAACTCAATATATTATCCAATTCAAAGCCTGTAAAGCAACACCAACGCCGGTTACGCCCAGATATGATGGATGCCATTGAAGCTGAAATTAAGAAATTAATAGCCTGTGGGTTCATCCAAGAAGAACAACATCCTGATTGGGTTGCTAATGTTGTCCCAGTTATAAAGAAAAATGGAAAAGTGCGTGTTTGCATCGACTTTCGAGATCTAAATATGGCCTGTCCTAAAGATGAATTTCCTCTTTCCATTACAGACGTCATGATCGATAACACGTATGGTTTCGAGCGCATGTCTTTAATGGACGGATTTTTAGGATATAATCAAATTAAGATGAATCCTGAAGATGAGAAGCATACTATTTTTCGTACACCATTGGGAGTATATTGCTATACAGTCATGCCTTTTGGATTGAAGAATGCCGGGGCCACATATCAACGAGCTATGAGTAACATATTCCATGAGCATTTACGCAAAATGGTGGAATGTTACGTAGATAATATTGTTGTCAAAAGCCGCCTCAAGGATAATCACATCCAAGACTTGAAGACAATATTTGATTTGATGCGCCAACATCAACTCAAAATGAACCCTACAAAGTCCTTTCTTGGTATATCCAGTGGCAAATTTCTGGGATTTGTCATTACTGCTAAAGGCATTCAAGTTGACCCTGATAAAGTAAAAGCTATCCTAGAAATGTGACCGCCCCGTAATCTCAGAGAACTTAGGAGATTTCAAGGTCGTCTAGCTTATATCAGGAGATTCATATCCAATCTCTCTGGAAGATGTTAACCTTTTTCTCATCTAATGAAGAAAGGTGTGTTATTTGTATGGGACAAAGCCTGTCAACAAGCGTTTAATGACATCAAACGCTATCTTACTAATCCTCCAGTTCTGGTGCCTCCTGTCAGAGGAAGACCATTTTTGCTGTATGTTCGAGCAATGGATCATTCTTTAGGGGCTCTACTCGCACAGAAGAACAATGAGGGTCATGAGCAGGCTATTTACTATCAAAGCAGGATGATAGTCGGAGCAGAACACAGGTATAACCCAGTAGAAAAATAATACTTGGCCCAAATATTTGCCATTCAGAAGACGCGACATTACGTGACAGGCCAAACTATGTGTATCATCTCCAGAGTCAATCAACTTCGGGTATTGATGAATAAGCCAAGTATTCTTAATTCTCGACTCGCGACTTGGACAATGCTATTGACACCGTATAATATGGTGTACGTCCCTCAGAAATCCATGAAAGGTCAAGCCTTGGCTGATTTCTTAGCTGTCCATCCAATTCCAGAAACCTCCAAATTATATGAGGACATTCCCGAAGAAGTTGCAGAATATAATTCGGCAATGGAAGGTGATACATGGCAGCTATTCTTTGATGGTGCTTCCAGAACTGGTCCCAAGGGAAACGTGGTTTCAGGGGTAGGAATTGTTCTGGTGACTCCTGATAAACTCGTCATCTATCGAGCATATTCTCTTAGTGAACCATGCTCTAATAATATTGCAGAGTATAATGCTCTATTAATTGGGCTTCAAGTTACTAAAGAATTGGATATTGAATACTTTGAAGCTTTTGGTGATTCTCAGTTGATCGTCAATCAAGTCAGAGGAATATATGAAGTCCGCAATCCAGACCTCATTCCTTATCACTGAACAACAATCAAGATAGCAATGTCTATTAAAGGATTCTTCTTAGAATATGTTTCTCGATCTCAAAATTTAGAAGCTGATGCTCTGGCCAGTCTAGCTACAGATCTAGCTATTCCTATAAGAAGGCAGAATTCGGTGATCCTTCTTAACAGAGATTTGTTTTGTGTAAAAAATAATTTTTACATAGAATGCAGCTATATTATAAACATGGTTCCTCCTAAGAGAGATTGGAGAAGTCCCTTTATAGACTTTGTGTCATATGAAATCTTAGCAGAAGATCCTAAAGAAGCAGCATCTATCAAAAGACGATCGCTACATTCATATTATTTTGATGCTTCTTCACAAAGTTTATATCGCCGAACATATGATGGACTATTGTTACGATGTCTCTCTGGTGATGATGCAAAGCGGGTTATCCGAGAAGCTCATGATGGAGTATGTGGAGCACATCAACCCGGTCCTAAGTTACATAATCGTATCAGGAGGATGGGCTACTACTGGCCTACCATGATTGCAGATGCCGTAGAATATGCAAGAAAATGCAAAGCTTGTCAGGTTCACGCAGATTTCATACATCAACCTTCTGAATATTTACATCCTACTATTTTATCATGGCCCTTTAAAGCATGGGGTATGGATATCAATGGTCCTATTCGTCCTTCATTTTCTAGAGGACATCGGTTTATATTAGCTATCACTGATTATTTCTCCAAATGGGCGGAGGCAATTCCTCTTGCTGAGGTAAAGACATCCAATGTGATCAGCTTTATCAAGCATCATGTCATCTATCACTTTGGGATATCCTGAAGGATAATTCATGACAATGGGCCTCAATTCATCAGTCAAGCATTTCACCAATTTTGCAATAAGAATCGGATACAAAATATGGCCTCAACGGCATATAATCCTGCTGCTAATGGTTTGGCAGAAGCCTTCAACAAAACCATCATCAAACTCTTGAAGAAGTTCGTCTCTTCAAACAAAAGAGATTGGAACGAGAAATTGAGGGAATGTCTGTGGGCATACCGCACAACGGTACGAACACCAACGGGTTGTACTCTATTTTTATTGGTTTACGGGTGTGAAGCAGTTCTCCCTATTTGAAATCCAAATTCCATCACTCAGAATAGCAGTAGCTAACAAGCTGACTGAGGAAAATAATGATCATTTAAGACTTCAAGAGCTAGAAGGGTTAGACGAGAAATGCCTTCAAGTTCAATAGCGCATCGAGTTCTACCAAGCATGCATCTCCAGAGCTTTTAATCAAAAAGTGAAGGAAAGAGTGTTCAAAGTTGGTGAGCTACTTTTAGCTGTGAAGAGGCCAATGATCATTACACATAAAAGTAAGGGGAAATTCCAGCCCAAATGGGAGGGCCCTTATGTGATTGAAACGATATTTTCAAATGGTGCTTACAGATTAGCCAAGCCTAATAGAGATTTGATAATGGCTCCTATCAATGCAAATTCCTGAAGAAGTATTATGCTTGATCTCCCTTGCTTAATGGAGTATGATAAAGATTTATTCTGATGATACTACGTACAAAGATTAGCTGAATCATATTCTATCATGTTCATATGACCTCTGAATAGACATGTTTAACTAATTTGAAACTTCAAAACCTATCATGTCCATATTACCTCTGATAGTGTTTTGTATACAAATTTAGTTGGATCATATTCTATCATGTTCATATTACCTCTTAATAGATATTCAGCTAAACCTTACCGAAAGTATATCATGTCCATATTACCTCTGATATCACTTTCATCTTAGCCTATCATTTATATTCTAATAATAAGTGATGGGTCCACAAAGTCAAAAAATGTATCTTCATTATCTTTGAGAATAACAAATTACAAAAGGAGCAAAAAAATACATCATTGGGGAGGAGCAGTTAAATCCCTGATTTGTTATGCTAAAGCAGCCATCCTCTCATTCCTGGAGTTTAAAATGTTGGTGTGAGCCAGTTCCAGCCTTGCTTCATCATTGCTCAAGAGAGATAGTTTAGACAGAGAGTCAACAAAACTTGCATGGATGACACCCACATGTATCAAGTTCTGTTGAGCTGTATTCACTTGGCCTTCCAATACATCACGAACTAGCGATGCTTTGTGAAGCCTCTCACTTGTTTGAGCAAGTTCAGCTTCCAGTTCTTTAACCCTCACTGCGCAACGAGGCGGGCTTGGACTGTTCGTGGCGAGGAAGGTGGTGATGCGGGTTGGGTCGACTGGGTGCTGGGTGAAGCAAGCTGAGGCAGAGTGCAGTGAAGGGGAGGCTACTCCGGCGAGGGGGACTGGCCAGGGAAGGGTTGCTCCGGCGAGATCTCAGGTCAGTAGGCCCGGAAAGAAGAGGGATGGTAGGTTAAAGAAGGTGAATATCGGCTAGGTATATTTTGGGTTTGGGTTTACAATAGAAAAGGAGAGAAAAATTTGTATATAAATACTTGTGAACTAGGGTTTTATTGACCTAGGAGTGTGCTTGGTCAACACCTCTTTGGGGTTGGGCATTGGGCTCACATGGGGATGTTTGGAGGGCAATAAATTACCTTGTTTAAAAGCAAGGGTAGGTTTAAAATAAAGGGGGAGATGTTGCGCGTTTGCACATTCTGAAAATTATGAAAAAAAATTTATGAAGGGAAAAGTTGGATTTCTTTATGTATTGTCCAATGGTGTGGATACCTCAATACATTTTTGCATAAAAATGCCCAATAATTGAGAAAATTGCACAAAGATGGAAATTAGATTAAATTAATTAAAATTATTGTGCAGGATATTCTGGAATTAATTAAAAGTATATGGGAATAAAATTAGGTGGGGCAGAGGTGTCATGGACAGAGAGGGCTCAGAGTTAGAATTTTATCATTAATTTAGTTGTATGAAATGTGTCAAGATTGTGTCTCCAATTTCGATTGGAACGCACAGGGGTACAAAGTTAGAATTATTTAGAATTAATTAATAATGTCTGCGACGAATGTTGTACGACTAAAATATAACACAAAAGAGCATAATTGTAGGTCACACAAAGGTCTGAATGGTAGGCGGGCATATCTAGGACAAGTTTGTGAACTTTGTATGAAGGCAGTGGCTAGTGAGGTGCTCCAATTATCGAAGCAACAGTAATGTACGCTAAGCGATATAAATATTGTATAGTTAAATCAAATGTCGTGTGCTATTTCTAATTTGATACAAACTAGTCCTAGTTTCTCTATCTATGCCAAGTAGACCTAATTTTGGGTGAGGGGGTTTACAGTGTGTGTGATGTGTAACTGAAGTGTGTGTGTTAGTGATTACCTGGAGCTCGGTTTAGCTAGCATCAGTAACTTTTGTGTATCTGAGTTTGGGGAAAGGGTTACCTGTGTTGATATGTGAATACCTGGGTACACAGTAGTTTATTTGGAGAATATTTGCTACTCTTAGCAGAAGCAACTCAAGGAGCAAACAGCAGCAACAACATCCGATATGAAGGGGAAATGGAGGTCTCGGTTAGTGTAGTTAGAGTATCAGTTATTAGTTTATAACAGTTAGTGATTAAAAGTTAGTGGTTAGTAAATATAATGGTGAGTGTGTTAGTAATATGTAAATAATTAGGTTGGTTAGATAGGTAAGTATCAGTTATTGCATATAAGTGTGTTCTATAATATATAGTAATGGCAGTTAGTATATATATATGTCAATTATCATATAACTAATATTGGTTACTTGTAAGTTAGAAATTAGTTATCAGTTAGAAAGTTAGTATATATAGACTGGTCTGTTAGTAACACCTCTAAGTTAATTAGTTAGTTACATACTAGTTAGTGTATATATAGGATATTGGCTAATATCAGGAAGGATAGCTAGTGTTAGCTAATTAATGACCAATATAGACTAACTAGATAGTAGGAGACCAAAAAATGACTAGTTTGACTAGTGTGACTTCGAAATGACCTAAAAAAGCATCTTTAATGCATTTAGCTCATTTCTCACTTTTATTACACCATTTGACATGTCATTCATATATAAGTGTGTGTGACACCATCTCGGACACAGAGTGACATCTTTTGTTCAGGACCAGAGGTGAGTACATTCTCTGACAGTTTCCTTATTTGACAGCCTCTATGTTTCATGTATTTAATATTAAGATATTTGATTCCTAATATGATGGTCATACGAATTGGTATACATGAATCCTTGTCATGATATATTATTGTCGTGATAACTCAGTGATCACCATATCGTGCTTCGTGATTACTCAATGATTACCATAATATCTTCGTGACCGTGATCATAGTGCATGATATTATAGACCGTGTAGTATGATATACGTGTTATAACGTGTTGTGATTCGAATTTGTGTACTAGTCGGGGGGATAGAAAGATATTAGAGGATATGTGATCATACCTTATAGTCTATGATATAGTGTTTCCCGTGATAGTTAGCAGATCATGCAACTCACGTGTGATCACGCTAGCTTACCTTTATATATAGCCCGTGTTAGGCCCAAGCCGATCACATTATCTTACTAATAATTCAAGGTACATTCATTAATGTTGTTCCCTTTATTTTAGTACATTATCTTATTGTTCATCACCATATTATTCTCAGTTCTTACCATTATTTACTATGATACTCTTGCTCGTGATATATGTTATTCAGTTACTTACATAATGTATTTTTATTACTATTGTTGTTTCATAGTTTTTGTCAATTATTGGAACTGCTATTGGGTTGTACTTCGCTCCAATCCTGACTAGATATATTTTTTAGATGATTCATTAGAGGACTGATGTCCTACATATTACGGGCCGCAGGATGGCGAGGTAGTTGAGCCAGTACCCGTAGAGCATCTTGAGATAGTACCACCAGCTGGAGAGACTTAAACTTTTCATTATGAGTTATATTTAATTTTAATAGACTTTATGGCATGTATTATTATGTTGGGTTTTATGTTGAGATTTGACTTGTATTGAGACTCTTGTATTTCTTTTACTTCTATTCCATATCATGTTATTCTTCCTCTAGTTATTTTTGTGATTGAGTATTGTTTACCATATTATCATATGTCCTCCATTTGGAGTTGAGATAGCATGACAGGTACCTTATATATATATATATATTGTGTGAGATATGTAGATAATTATGTTGACTAAGACAGTGTTCTGCCACCGATGTTGCAGCGTAGGCTGGGCGTTATCCACCATGTGCCCTTATTTCAGGTGCGGGTTGTGACCATTACGGTGTACTAAGAGATATCGTGGAGCTGGAATACTCTTATAAGATAAAAATTATGTTATTTAAATGTGATTGGTTCGATACAATACCCAAGAAAGGATGGAAATTTGACAACCAATTCGGGTTTGTTGATATAAATTATGGAAAAGATATGTAGGTTTCGAACTGTCACGCCCCAGTCCCTAAATATGTAGGACCAGGAATACGTAATACGCCCAGCCGTATGTATATGAATTCCAGTATATGGAAAACCATATACATAAGTACGCTGTAAATGAATATGCAATCCATCAGTGGTAATATACTGTCATAACAAGTCACACACCATCTATATCTCATCCACAGCACAAAATACTCAGTGGAAGCAAAACTGACATATAACTGGATAACAAAGTGTATAGAGTCTATAGTCTGGTGGAAATAAATCCACTATAAAACGACTATACTAAAGTAGACACAAAAATCCCTAGAACAGTGATCATAATCACAGAAACTCTGTTGGTAGGAGCTCCTCAGGCTCGTAAGTAGCATCCGGTCCAGGTCCATACTCTTGTGGAAACTCCTGATCGTCCATGTCTGGAAATGGATCAGGTCCTCAGAGGGACATAACAAGATACATAGAAGCATGCCAATAAGTACTGAAATATAAACATTCATCAGGTCGCCTAACCATCTAAGTGAATGCAGTTTGAGGACAACTTTGAGTGTAAGAGAAAGTGTAGGCTAGACATATGCTAACGTAATTCACCAATCGTGACAACTGGCTAGTATATGACACATATGCCCCCCATCCCAGGGGCGCACGGTAAACAAGATTAATAACTACATAAGAAAGTGGGTGTCCCGTACACTTATGAGTTGTCCTCCCTGTCCCAATGATCTATGCATGTTGCCTCCACCACATGCTAATATCCTAAATAACTGCCAGGTCTACTAGCATACAAAGTTTCTATCAGCAGTCATTCTTAACGCACGGCCATGCGTACAGGAGGCCATCCCTGTCACGCCGTCCGTGATCTATATGAGACACACACCCGTATAAACCACTGTGTCATGGTTAATGAACCTAATGATGCTTTTTAATACTGGGTGGTCTCATAATTAGGTCATAAATCTATAAAATATACATCTATATAGGCAGAATAAAATATGCATGTACCAATATGAAAGGTAAAATAACAGTATTATGGCAAGGTATACTTGCCAAGTAAAGTGCACGTCCAAAGTTGTTGCTGTGATCAGAGGAAGGAGTTATTGCTTTGTAATTAATTATATATAGGAATAGGGGGCGGTGGAATTTACTTAATGGTTAAGAAAACTCTTGCTGTTGTTCTCTTCTTATTGGTTTAGGTGTGCGGCTGTAGATATTTTCTAAAGAGTGGTGGAATAAGAAACTTACACGTATAAAAGAACAAAGCAAAGCAAAGTTGAGTTTTGCTTCTGATACAGATATTTCTTTCTTAATGATTTGTGGTTGGATTCTACGCAGAGGAAAGAAAAGAAGAGTTTAAGCTGGGTAAATAAGCGATGGTTTAGTTACTGCTGCTGCGGCAGTGGTTTATGCTGGGTAGTTTGCTATTGCTTTTGATATTTACGCACAGAGAAAATATACGCGGTATGGTAAGGAATTTGCTATTTGACTGTTTTACGCGAGGTGAACTGTTGATGTTAATTCCTTACTTTACGTGCGGAATTGGTTTTGTGCGTAGAGAAAGGGATTTGGGCAGGTTGGGTTTTTATGCATGAAAGAGCTCTGTAGGGTTTTCGCTAAGTGAGGTTTACGCTGGGATGATTAACGGGTTGCGGTTTTAGTATAATAGGAATTATACTTTAATAAATAGTTTAAATAATTAATTAAATAATAACTAATATGATTTTTAGGAATGGGGATTTATATTCTACCCAACTTATAAAAATTTTGTCCTCGAAATTAGAACTAAGCATGGTAGAAAATCAAGAATGGGATGCGTATCTGCCCAAAGGTCTGCCAAAAGGTTTGATGTATCTCAGACTCATCTTGCCTCTGCCCCCGAATCTGATGGTGCAATGAGTGGATGATATCTTCAAAAATATATGGTCACCTTCCTTAAACTCCAAAGGTCTGCGATGCGTATCTGCCCAATGCTTCTGTCAGTCCTGTGTTGCGTAGGTGGCTCTGAATCTGCTTTAATTTCTCCATTGTCTGTGTCACCAACTCTGAACCAAGTATCTGACGCTCTCCCATGTCACTCCAACATACCAGTGACCTACACTTCCTGCCGTACAGTACCTCATAAGGTGCCATATGTATCCTGGCTTGGTAGCTGCTGTTGTAGGAGAATTCCACCAAGTGTAGATGGTCCTTCCAAGATCCTCCAAAGTCGATCTTCCATGCTCTCAACATATCCTCTAGTATCTGAATCGTGCGCTCTGACTGACCATCAGTCTATGGATGATATGCAGTGCTAAACTTAAGACGAGTTCCTAGACTCTCCTGCATACGCTGCCAAAAATATGATGTGAATCTGGAATCACGATCCGATACAATGCTGACAAGCACTCCATGTAGTCATACTATCTGCCTCATATACATGTCAGATAAAATCTTCGTGGACTGCCTAACTCTGAAGGGCAAGAAATGTGCAGACTTGGTGAGTCGGTCTACAATAACCCAGACTACATCCTTCCCGCTAGGGCTCCTCGGGAATCCTGTGACAAAGTCCATGGTAATGTGTTTTCACTTCCACTCGGGAATGGGAAGCAACTGCAATAGTCCTGTAGTCCTCTGATGTTCAGCCTTGACTTGTTGACAGACCAAACATCTCGCCATGAATCTCACAATCTCCATCTTCATCCCATGCCACCAGTAGTGTTGTCTCAAATCTCAGTATATCTTTGCACCCCCGGGATGAATAAAATAAATCGAGCTATGAGCCTCGGTCATCAACTCCTGGCATATCTCGCCACTCAAAACGAATAAGCGATCTCCATACCTCAATGTAGGCCTCTGTCCTTTTTCACAGTCATCAAAATCTCGTATCTGCAGGCAGGGCTGCCTTGATCTTCTCAATCAATGTAGACTGAACCTCGAGACTGGCCATCTGTAGCTAGCTCTAGATCGTACGTCGGATAGTTCTCCATAAAGGTAGTGCCGTCATAGCTTTAGTGCAAATATTACTGTAGCTAGCTCTAGATCGTACGTCGGATAGTTCTTGTCATGAACTCTCAATTGTCTTGATGTATATTCTATCACCTTGCCGTGTTATATCAGTACACATCCTAATCCACTCCCAGATGCATCACTATATACTATAAATTCTTTTGATCCTGAAGGAAGTATCAAAATCGGTGCTGATTTCAGACGCTTCTTCAGCTCATCGAAAGCCGTCTGACACTCCTCAATCCAGATAAACTCCTCGCCTTTACGCGTCAGTTGCGTCATAGGTGTAGTGATCCTCGAGAAGTTTTCCATGAACCTCCGATAATATCCGGCAAGTCAAAGAAAACTCCTAATCTCTGTAACTGATGTAGGGGTAAGCCACATCTCCACTGCAGCAATCTTCTCCGGATCAACTTATAGTCCATCTCCGATGATTATGTATCCCAGAAATAGTACTCTATCCAAGCAGAACTCATATTTGCTGAGCTTAGCATACAGCCTCTCCTGCCTCAGCGTCTCCAACATGATCCTGAGATGTCTCTCATGCTCCTCCTGGCTCTTGGAATATACCAAGATATCATCGATAAATACCACTACGAACTTATCTAAGTACTGGTGGAAAATAATATTCATCAGTCTCATAAATATTGCTGGCGTGTTGGTTAAACCAAACGGCATGACTAAAAACTCATAGTACCCGTACTTTGTCCTAAAAGTCGTCTTCGGAATATCATCTCTCCGTACCTTGATCTGATGATAGCCGAATCTGAGATCAATCTTCGAGAATACACATGCGCCACTAAGCTGATCAAATAGATCATCGATGAGTGGCAGTGGGTACTTGTTCTTTATTTTTACAGCATTTAACGTCCTATAATCGATACATAAATGTACTGTCCCGTCCTTCTTCGGCACAAATAAGATGGGTGCTCCCCATGGAGAAATACTAGCCCGAATAAAACCCTTACCTAAGAGATCATCTACTTGGACTTTCAACTCAACCAACTCCTTCATTACTAGTCTGTAGACGGGGGAAGTAACTAGCTCGGCTCCTGGAGTCAACTCTATAGTGAACTCTATCTCTCTGTCAGGTGGCAGGCCTAGAAGATCCTCTGGAAATACATCCTTAAACTCTAATATAAGGTGAGGGTACATTGGTTCACCCTCTACAATGTGTGTCGCTAAGGTAGGTTGGACACCATGCTCTCGGGCTCCCCGAAGAAACTCAAACTCAGGTTGATCTGGTGGTCTAAATATGATGCAACCACGATGACAATCTATCATTGCATGGTATTGGCTCAACCAATCCATGCCTAGGACAATGTCATAGTCCGGCATGGAGAAGACCAAAAATCGGGCACGCATCTCTCGCCCACAAACAACGACTAAACATGATCTACAAGTGTCGCTAATTGGTACTATTCTACCTCCCGTAAAAATCCTCTTAATCTTCGGAAGGGGTATAGTTGCTATTCTATGGGTGGCCACGAAACTAGCTGCTATGAAAGAGTGTGTGGCACCAGAATCAAATAATACTATTGCTGGTAATAAAGATACTGAGATAGTACCTGCGATCACTTCTCCGACTATCTCCGCCTCCTCTATAGTCATTGCATAGGCTTGACCATGTCTCGGTGCTGGTGCCCTCGACTGCTGCCTAGCCTGCTGGAATTGATCTGCCTATGGGGCCAAGGGTGGCCTCCTCTGATTTCCTCTTGGTGCTGTGGTCGCAGTGCTCCAGCTCCTGCATAAGGCAGCCTCGGTCCGGGAAGCTGCTGATAAGGCCTCGGTGCTGGCAGAGCTGGCCGATGAACCATCTGTACTGGAGACCTCTGGTCTGGGCAATCTCGAACTGTATGTTGGTCCGACCCATATCTCAAACATACGCCCAGCCTCCGTCGATAGTCCCTCAATAAGTGTCCCTTCTTGCCACAATAATGGCATATGGGAATTACTGGTCCCTGCAGGGGTGCTGCTCTGCTGCTGCTGCTGTACCAGTGGACGTTTTGTAGGTCCTTCCTGTGGAGCTCAAACTGATGATGATGATGCACATGAGCTCTTTAGACTAGCCTCCATCTTGTTGATGCGGTCCTAGCATCGTGCTGCTAATAAAACCTCAGAGTAGGAGGTGGGGGCTATAGACCCGATAAATCTCTGCGTCTCAAAACTCAGGCCTTCATAGAACTTCTCGACCTTCTTCTCCTTGGTAGGGATTAGGTACGGTACAAATCTGCTCAGGCAGAGGAACTCAGCATTGTATTCCTCAATAGTCTAACTACCCTTCCTGAGGTTCTAGAATCTATCCTGAAGTTCTGCTCGGGCAGTGGAAGGTATATATATCTCCTGGAAGAGCCTAGAGAACTCCTCCTATGTGACCCGATCGGGTCCCAAACGCTCATTCTCTGAGAGCCACCAGTGATGAGCGTTGTCAGTAAGCTGCATCCTAACGACAGTCATCCATCTATGCCCCGGAAGATCGGTGGCCTCCAGCTGGTGCTGAATATTGGTGAGCCATGCATGAACCTCTGTCGGCTCTTCCGTGCTAGAAAAAGGAAGTGGTATCATATGACGAAAGTCTATGACAGACCCCATCGTCGGTTGGCGTGCTGGTGGTGACGCCTGTCCCAAGGCCGTCACTATACACTCCCTCAAGGTCTCAGCCTGGCACTGCTGGGCCTGCTGCTGAGCCTGCTGCTGGACCTGTTATTGGGCCTACATCATCGCGTAGACCATCTAAAATATCTGAGGCTCGTCCATGGGTTGTGTCACTACCATATTTTAGAAAAAAGGGTATTTTAGTAATTTTCTATTTAAATAAATATTGTGCATGGTAAATAATTTTGTTGTATTATTTAATTGTTGGTTGGATTTTATTTAATTATTTTGGACTTATTTTAGTGGACCCAACTAGTTTAGATTGGACCCATGGACCAACATGAATTAAATAGTTAGATTTGGCCCATTTAGAAAGCCCATGGTTAAGGAGATGGATTAAATTAATTAAATGATTAGACTAGAAGCTTCCTTCCTTAATTATTTCTTCATGAGAGGCCCCAAGGGGTACATTGGACATTTTACAATTGCTTGGGAGAGGGACAAGGCCGGCCTATTAAAAGAGGGGGGAAATTTCTCTCTCCTCTCATTCTCATTCCAAATCTAGATCTAGAATTTCCCATTCCCAAATTCCCTCCATTCCCATTCCAATTTCCCACCAAATTCACTCCAAATTCTTCCCAATTCACCATTAGAAAGTTAAGAAACAAGGATCTAGAAGGAGGAAGAAAGGATCTACAAAGAGGAGCAAGGATCTACAATTTGGAAGCAAGTTCATCTCAATTGGAGGTTTCATTGGGAATCCATCTCCCAATAGGTATAATTCAGTTTTTCCCAATAAAATAGCTTCTAAATCTGAGATTTAATCATGTAAAATCAACCTATATGTATATACTACCCATAGGAATTTATTTTGTGTTCATAGGAGACCCATAGAGAAAGTTATGGTGCTTTTTGTGTCAATTTTGTTGGAATTCCGAATTTATATTTTGTTGTGTGTGTCAATTGATCCTATAGATCAATTGGGCATGTGCTTATGTGTTTGGGGCTTGTGTCGTGTCCATATTTGGGTACTTGTGGTTCGTATCCCAACTATTTGGTGATACGTGTCATTTTGGGAGTTTTTCCTCCGACACGGGGCTTTGAACATATCGTATTTTGACACGGACACATAGATCTACTTTTGACACTTTAATTTATTCATAAATATTAATTGTGACTTGTTTGTGTCCTTCGGGATGTAATTGGTTGTGTGTTGGACTCGTGTCACATGCGTATCCTAGATCTAGTGGGATACGGTGTGAAACTTTCCAATTTGGTGTGTTTATGTGTAGATCTAATTAATTATGCTTTAAATTTTTCATTTATAATTAGTAAATATATATAGATATTATATATTATTTTAGTCTATTTATTATGGTATTTATTGTAGCATAGATCTATAGATATTTCTATGTGTTCTAATGTGGTGTATAAATATATGTATGTAGCTTTCTTGCATGCAATTATATATGTACTTATGTTAATAAAATATTTTATACAATAAAGATTTTGTAAAATATATTTATGTGTTTAATGAGTAATTATATTATTTATAATTATTATATAATTATTTGTATATTAATGAATATATTTTTATGTGTGCTTCTAGCCATGTAAAATACGTACATTAATATGTGCATGTGTTTTGTAATTAATAGTATTTATTTGTATATATATAAGTATATATATTTATCTAATTACTTTTTATATATATATATATATATATATATATATATATATTGATAGATTTATATATATATTATTGTGTTTTAGTGACAGTAGGATTTATGACAGTGAAACTGTCATTATTTTAGGCGGTTCAGCAGCAGCCGCTGTAACAGTGGCGGCGGGCTATTAATGACAGAGCCGCCACTGTCATTAATAACCCATGCAGTGAGCGGGATTCGCAACAGCAGCGACGGATTTTTCTGTGACAGTGGAGTACTGTCACCAATGGGTGACAGCAGTGCAGTTTGCACAGCGGCTTTGGCGACGGTGGTTTCAGTGACAGTAGGAACTGTCACTGAAAGCCTATTTTATTTAATTTGTATTTTATCTCACTGTTTTTAGTGACATTTTGGCAGATTTAATTTATATATTACATATTATATTTGTATATATATATATGTATATATATAGGTGTTTTGTGAGGTATAATACTAATAATAATATATTCTTCTATTTGGTTTGTATATACATTATTTAGAGTGTGCATTATTTGTATTATTAGTATTCTTGTGTGGGTATCTATTGGGATCTAATTTTGATTCCTAAATTGTTGTATTTATTTTCTATATTATTTTATATAGAGGTTTTGTGAGGTTGACTTTGGTTTGACCATATTTGACTTTAGTTGACTTTAGAGTTGACCATAGTTGACTTTTAACTTAGAATTGATTTATTTATCTAGAAGTTGACTAGTTTGACTTGTTCTCTTTCCGGGACCTTGTATTAATGTGGTATTCCATATCTAGGTCTTCAAGGCACCGAGTCAGACATCTGTGAGACTTTTTCATTGGACTTCAGGCGAGTACATTCTCTGATAGTTTCTCATTTATGATATCCTCTATGTTCGTTGTATCTAGTATAGATATACATGTTTCTCTTGACACTATGGTTACACGGATTGGTATATCCGGATCTCGTCATGAGATGTTATTCCTTGGTATATGGTGTATATGGTGCAAGTATTGTTTCATTGGTTATCTTGTACATGTACAGACACCAATTTTCGGGAGGAGTCGCTCTCTTCTTGGGAAATCTAGTACCATAGCATACCGTGGTTGGATCTATTATACCAGTTGGGGGTGGGGAGTATTAGTATAGATATGTGATCAAATCCCTATTGAATAAAGTATTGGTAAGCGAATAGTGTTGATCATGCACCGCACGTATGATTAGCCAGGCCGCATTGTATCTTGCCCAAGCCGATCACATGTTAAGCTAGTACTCACACACTTAGTCATTAGTATTATTGTTTCATTGGCATATTGTTCATTATTGTATTTCTTTCCAGTATTTCCTTATTGTCTATATATCTCTTGTATCTATTTTGTGCATCCTGTTTATCCACAGCTATTTACTGTTACATAGTTTTTATCATGGATTAGAACTGCTGTTAGAGATGTACTCTGCTCCTTTCCTGATAGGATATATTTTTCCAGATGACACTGAGGAGTACCCTACCTATTATGGACCCCAGGATGTTGTGGGTTTAGATTCGGAGACCCTGGCTCAAGAGGGACTTATCCCAACTGAGACAGTTGACCCTGGAGTGTAGTTTTGTAGCATGATAGTATTCTTTTGTACTGGATTTGTCTCCAGCTTATTTTTGATACTCTTCAGATTCATTGATGTATTATTTTAAACTCATGAGTTGATGACTATTCTATTCTTATCTGATTCGTGCTCATTTCTACCTTAGATCTGTGATTGAGTATACTATCATTATTGGTGGTTTATTATATTGTTAGATAGACTATCTAGACAGCGTTCTACCGCCGATTCTGCGGCGTAGGCTGGACATTGTTTCCGACTAGTACCCTTACACCGGGTGCGGGTCGTGACACGTTTTTGGTGATGGCCCATGCAGGTCTAGCTTCACAAGTATGTGATGTCGTGGTAGTGCGACAATTTAGTTGTACTACTGCGAGCCTGCGATAAGATATAGGATATAGGCTGAGATACTCAATCACATCTAGGAAAATTCTTTTGATTCAACTATTCTCCTTTGACATTGATACTTGATCCCTTAAACTGTCCTTTCCTTGATGTCTTACATCTTGTGCCATATTGATTCTTTCTTTCACTTTGTCTCAGGATGCCGCCTAAGACTAGATCACAGCAGGGGAGAGCAGCTTCTGAGAGGTCTGCGATATCCCGAGGGCCTGCACCAGTCACTTCTCCGGTGATTTGAGTATCAGCTGCTTTCGGAGGTCCACCACCTACTCAGAGGACTATGTCAGCTGTATCTGAGGGGCTTCCACCTCCACCTCATGTGCCAGCAGAGGCGTCACAGATGTTTACACTGTTTCGTGAGATACTCGAGGACACTGGAGGAGCATGAGGAGCATTTGAGGATTGTGTTGGATGTGCTGAGGAAGGAGAAGTTGTATGGGAAGTTGTCCAAATATGAATTTTTCTTGGACAAGGTAGAATTCTTGGGGCATGTTGTGACTGGTGATGGTATTTCAGTGGATCCGAAGAAGATTTCAGCAGTGGAATCTTAGAAGACTCCAAGTTCGGTAGCAGAGATCAGGAGTTTCTTGGGATTGGCAGGCTATTACAGGAAGTTTGTGCAAGATTTTTCGAGGATTGCCGAGCCGATGACCAGACTCACAAGGAAGGATGTGGAGTTTGTTTGGACGGAGGATTGCCAGGTTGCTTTTGAGGAGTTGAAGAAGAGGTTGACGTCTGCTCCTATTTTGACGTTGCCATCAGGGTCCGGAGGTTTCACTATTTATAGTGATGCATCGGGGAAGGGTTTAGATTGTGTTCTTCAGCAGCATGGGAAAGTGATTGCCTATGCATCCAGGCAATTGCGTTCTCATGAAAAGAACTATCCTACCCATGATTTGGAGTTGGCAGCTGTCATATTTGCCCTGAAGTTGTGGAAACATTATTTGTACGGAGAGCGTGTGGAGATCTTCACAGACCACAAAAGCTTGAAGTAAATTTTCACGCAAAAGGAGTTGAACATGAGGCAGCGTCGGTGGTTGGAACTGATGAAGGATTTTGATATCTCTTTACAATATCATCCTGGGAAACCCAATGTAGTTGCCGATGCTTTGAGCAGGTGTCCGATAGCTATGTTCTTAACGCAGGATCGATATCTGTTGGAGGACTTGGAGAGCTTGGGCATTGAGGTGATTGTTCCTGGGTGTGCTATACAGATATGGGGATTGTAGATACACTCAGATTTGATGGACAGGATCAAGGCAGCACAGTATGATGATGTATCTCTAAGGAGTATCAGAGCTCAGGTAAGAGCAGGATTGGAGGATGATTTCACTATTGCAGAGGATGGATCTTTGAGGCATGGAGTTAGATTGTGTGTGCCTAGTGGGGAGTTGTGCGAGGAGGTATTGCAGGAAGCACATCGCTCTCAGTATTCCATACATCCAGGTGCTAACAAGATGTATCGGGATATGCGAGAGAGTGTGTGGTGGTATGGCATGAAGAGGGAAGTGGCACAGTTTGTATCCAGATGCTTAGTGTGCCAGCAAGTGAAAGCCGAGAGGCAGAGGCCAGGAGGTTTACTTCAGCCATTACCCATTCCAGAGTGGAAGTGGGAACACATTACTATGGATTTTGTGTCCGGACTTCCACGATCTCCAGGAGGGAAAGACGCGATTTGGGTCATTGTTGATAGGTTGACCAAGTCGGCCCACTTTTTGCCTTTCAAGGTGGGTTTGTCTACGGAGAAGCTGGCAGAGATGTATGTGAGGTAGATCGTTAGGATACATGGAGTTCCCGTCAGCATAGTCTCAGATCGAGATAGTCGTTTCACTTCTCATTTCTGGAGGAGTTTGCAGGAGAGTTTGGGCACTCAGCTCAAGTTCAGTACTGCATATCATCCCCAGACAGATGGGCAGTCAGAGAGGACTATCCAGACTCTCGAGGATATGTTGCGCACTTATGTACTAGATTTCGGGGGTTCTTGGGAGGACCATCTCCATTTGGTAGAGTTTGCTTACAACAACAGTTACCAGGCCAGTATAGAGATATCACCTTTTGAAGCTCTATATGGTCGGAGGTGTCATACTCCTTTGTCTTGGGACGATGTTGGAGAGAGAGTTTTGCTTGGGCCAGAGATGGTTGTGGATGCAGCGGAGAAGGTTCAGTTGATCAGAGACAGACTTCGAGTGGCGTAGGACAGACAGCGGCATTGGGCCAATAGCCATCGGAGACCTTTGGAGTTTGAGGTATAGTTTAGATTTTGTTTGTGCTTGTTCTTGTTTGTTATAGATTAAGTTCTTAAGATGGTGTTTTGTTCTAGGTGGGTGGTTTGGTGTTTCTGAGGATTTCTCCGACACGAGGCACGATTCGCTTCGGTGGAGGCGGAAAGCTTAGTCCGCGATTCATCGGACCTTTCACTATTCTAGAGAGGGTCGATGCAGTTGCTTATAGACTAGACTTGCCACCTGCATTGGAGGGAGTGCACAACGTGTTTCATATATCGCAGTTGAGACGATACGTGGCAGATCCTAGTCATGTATTGGATCACTCAGAGATAGAGGTGGGCCCTACTCTTAGCTATCCAGAGCAGCTAGTTGAGATTCTGGATCGGAGAGAGAAGATGCTGAGGAACCAGACTATTCCTTTGGTACTCGTCGCATGGAGGCGTCACTCTCCGGAGGAGTCTACCTGGGAGAGAGAGGATGACATGCGAGAGCGTTATCCATATTTGTTTGTACCTTGAGGTATGTTATTTTCTAGTTATGTTCTGTTCATTAGTTAATTGTGATTCTTTAGTTCTGTTCTGTGATTTTTCTGGGGGTAGTTTTCATCTTTAAATTTTGAGGACGAAATTATTTTAAGGAGGGTAGACTTGTCACTACCACATTTTAGGAAAAAGGGTATTTTAGTAATTTTCTATTTAAATAAATATTGTGCATGGTAAATAATTTTGTTGTATTATTTAATTGTTGGTTGGATGTTATTTAATTATTTTGGACTCATTTTAGTGGACCCAACTAGTTTAGATTGGACCCATGGACCAACATGAATTAAATAGTTAGATTTGGCCCATTTAGAAAGCCCATGGTTAAGGAGATGGATTAAATTAATTAAATGATTAGACTAGAAGCTTCCTTCCTTAATTATTTCTTCATGAGAGGCCCCAAGGGGTACATTGGACATTTTATAATTGCTTGGGAGAGGGGCAAGGCCGGCCTATTAAAAGAGGGGGGAAATTTCTCTCTCCTCTTATTCTCATTCCAAATCTAGATCTAGAATTTTCCACTCCCAAATTCCCTCCATTCCCATTCCAATTCCCCACCAAATTCACTCCAAATTCTTCCTAATTCACCATTAGGAAGTTGAGAAGCAAGGATCTAGAAGGAGGAAGAAAGGATCTACAAAGAGGAGCGAGGATCTACAATTTGGAAGCAAGTTCATCTCAATTGGAGGTTTCATTGGGAATCCATCTCCCAATAGGTATAATTCAATTTTTTTCCATTAAAATAGCTTCTAAATCTGAGATTTAATTATGTAAAATCAACCTATATGTATGTACTACCCATAGGAATTTGTTTTGTGTTCATAGGAGACCCATGGAGAAAGTTATGGTGCTTTTTGTGTCAATTTTGTTGGAATTCCGAATTTACATTTTGTTGTGTGTGTCAATTGATCCTATAGATCAATTGGGCATGTGCTTATGTGTTTGGGGCTTGTGTCGTACCCATATTTGGGTACTTGTGGTTCGTATCCCAACTATTTGGTGATACGTGTCATTTTGGGGGTTTTCCCTCCGACACGGAGCTTTGAACATGTCGTATTTTGACACGGACACATAGATCTACTTTTGACACTTTAATTTATTCATAAATATTAATTGTGACTTGTTTGTGTCCTTCGGGATGTAATTGGTTGTGTGTTGGACTCGTGTCACATGCATATCCTAGATCTAGTGGGATACGGTGTAAAACTTTCCAATTTGGTGTGTTTATGTGTAGATCTAATTAATTATGCTTTAAATTCTTCATTTATAATTAGTAAATATATATAGATATTATATATTATTTTAGTGTATTTATTATGGTATTTATTGTAGCATAGATCTATAGATATTTCTATGTGTTCTAATGTGGTGTATAAATATATGTATGTAGCTTTCTTGCATGCAATTATATATGTACTTATGTTAATAAAATATTTTATACAATAAAGGTTTTGTAAAATATATTTATGTGTTTAATGAGTAATTATATTATTTATAATTATTATATAATTATTTGTATATTAATGAATGTATTTTTATGTGTGCTTCTAGCCATGTAAAATACGTACATTAATATGTGCATGTGTTTTATAATTAATAGTATTTATTTGTATATATATAAGTATATATATTTATCTAATTGCTTTATATATATTGATAGATTTATATATATATATTTATATATATATTATTGTGTTTTAGTGACAGTAGGATTTATGACAGTGAAACTGTCATTATTTTAGGCGGTTCAGCAGCAGCCGCTGTAACAGTGGCGGCGGGCTATTAATGACAGAGCCGCCACTGTCATTAATAACCCATGCAGTGAGCGGGATTCGCAACAGCAGCGACGGATTTTTCTGTGACAGTGGAGTACTGTCACCAATGGGTGACAGCAGTGCAGTTTGCACAGCGGCTTTGGCGACGGTGGTTTCAGTGACAGTAGGAACTGTCACTGAAAGCCTATTTTATTTAATTTGTATTTTATCTCACTGTTTTCAGTGACGTTTTGGCAGATTTAATTTATATATTACATATTATATTTGTATATATATATGTATATATATAGGTGTTTTGTGAGGTATAATACTAATAATAATATATTCTTCTATTTGGTTTGTACATACATTATTTAGAGTGTGCATTATTTGTATTATTAGTATTCTTGTGTGGGTATCCATTGGGATCTAATTTTGATTCCTAAATTATTGTATTTATTTTCTATATTATTTTATATAGAGATTTTGTGAGGTTGACTTTGGTTTGACCATGTTTGACTTTAGTTGACTTTAGAGTTGACCATAGTTGACTTTTAACTTAGAATTGATTTATTTACCTAGAAGTTGACTGGTTTGACTTGTTCTCTTTCCGGGACCTTGTATTAATGTGGTATTCCATATCTAGGTCTTCAAGGCACCGAGTCAGACATCTGTGAGACTTTTTCATTGGACTTCAAGCGAGTACATTCTCTGATAGTTTCTCATTTATGATATCCTCTATGTTCGTTGTATCTAGTGTAGATATACATGTTTCTCTTGACACTATGGTTACACGGATTGGTATATCCGGATCTCGTCATGAGATGTTATTCCTTGGTATATGGTGTATATGGTGCAAGTATTATTTCATTGGTTATCTTGTACATGTACAGACACCGATTTTCGGGAGGAGTCGCTCTCTTCTTGGGAAATCTAGTGCCATAGCATACCGTGGTTGGATCTATTATACCAGTTTGGGGTGGGGAGTATTAGTATAGATATGTGATCAAATCCCTATTGAATAAAGTATTGGTAAGCGAATAGTGTTGATCATGCACCGCACGTATGATTAGCCAGGCCGCATTGTATCTTGCCCAAGTCGATCACATGTTAAGCTAGTACTCACACACTTAGTCATTAGTATTATTGTTTCATTGGCATATTGTTCATTATTGTATTTCTTTCCAGTATTTTCTTACTGTCTATATATCTCTTGTATCTATTTTGTGCATCCTATTTATCCACAGCTATTTACTGTTACATAGTTTTTATCATGGATTAGAACTGCTGTTAGAGATGTACTCTGCTCCTTTCCTGACTGGATATATTTTTCCATATGACACTGAGGAGTACCCTACCTATTATGGACCCCAGGATGTTGTGGGTTTAGATTCGGAGACCCTGGCTCAAGAGGGACTTATCCCAACTGAGACAGTTGACCCTGGAGTGTAGCTTTGTAGCATGATAGTATTCTTTTGTACTGGATTTGTCTCCAGCTTATTTTTGTTACTCTTCAGACTCATTGATGTATTATTTTAAACTCATGAGTTAATGACTATTCTATTCTTATCTGATTCGTGCTCATTTCTACCTTAGATCTGTGATTGAGTATACTATCATTATTGGTGGTTCATTATATTGTTAGATAGACTATCTAGACAGCGTTCTACCGCCGATTCTGCGGCGTAGGCTGGACGTTGTTTCCGACTAGTACCCTTACACCGGGTGCGGGTCGTGACAGGTTGCCCTGTTGGGAAAGGCATATATGGCATTTGTGGAGGGAATAGAGGTGGTGGGGGCAACTGCTGCTCCTCCTGTCTTGGGGTCCTCTGGTCCTCATGACCTGCCTGATGCGGAGTCTGGTGCCCGTCCGAAGGCACCTCTGGCTGCCTAGATGACTTTTCCTGGGGAGCTAGAGTCAACAGAAGAACTTGCCCTAGTTTCGGTTCCCCGGATGACCCTACGTCATGGGGGACATCGCCCGGCTGCGTGACACGTCTGCTACGGAGATTCATAACTCTGAAAAGAAGTCATGATTTAGATCAGCGTTGAGGAATTTAAACAAGATGTAATTTGAAAAAAGAAATCAAAATAGAGATGTCATGTGAAGAACTCAAACATGTAGATAAGATTCCTAATATCTATTCCTAATTTGCAGGTTCGCTTGGCACAGTCAAGTGACCAAGATGATTTAAATCGGACATGCATAGGCTACCATAAAATTTTTGTCATGTCCCAGTTCCAAATATTAGGAACTCAGCCACGTGGCAATGGCCAGCGGGTATACTTTTATAGGCATCCCAACCTAATGGACCCGACAGAGTGCACCTAAGCTGTAAAGTACAATAATAAAATCCAACGTATGACACAAAGACAGTAAAACTAAATCTCATCCATAAACAACAGATATATAAAGCACATAGAGAAAATTATAACTACTAATGTGCAGAAGGGAAATTATACGAGAAATGTATCATATTACAAATACTAGAAGAATCACACGGGAACAAACCCGCTAGTACAAATACTGAAATAAAGGAAAGCAGTAAGATAACTAGGAACGGTATCTGAAAGCTAGATAGTAATATCGTCCTAGGGTGAAGTTACTACCAGAGATTAAATAAAATACTCGGGGATGATCACATCCTCTGCGACAGGTCCTGCTCCTGGATATGCACCCGGTCCGTACTCCTCCGGGTAGTCCTCCTCGTCTAAGCCTGAAAGGGAACCAGGTCCTCAGAGGGACGTAACAAGGTATAAAAATACAGTGTGCCATAGTATAACAGAAAAAATACGTGCAATGCCAGTATTATCTAGCATAACCACCTAAGTGAGACCCAACTTTGAAGACAATGTTCGACACGTGGCCTGTCCAAAATAAAATTGTAGCTCCGGATACGGAAACACACGGGGCATACCGCAGCTTCGGGCAAAGAATCACACGGGTGATACTATTAATCCGGATACAGGAATACTACAAAAATAGAACATATATATATATATATATATATATATATATATATATATATATATATATATATATATATATATATATATATAACACGTGCAGAGGAGCCAAAATGTCTAGTAACTATCTTCCCCTCCCAAAGCAGTCAGCGTGTGTGCGCTGAACTTGAACCTCTATCTAGCAGTCTCGTCATACTGAAGTAACTATCAATAATCACGACCCTAAAGTTGTCCCAGTTTCCGGTCATGCTAATAGTATCAGGATACAGAAAATCTAGCATGATGACAGTGTCTGAATGTGTCCTAGGGTTATGATATAACCAAGTGTGTACATCAAGGTATTGCAAACATCTATCAATCGTTACCAGACGTTACCGATGAACGTCTGCACCCGGTTATGACCCGGATGCGAGGTAACGATTCTGATCCAAAGCATACACAATTCATATAATAATTAAATAGAAATCTGGTAACTAAAATACAGGGTGGCAAGGTACACTTGTCTGGATTCGGATGCTGAAGATGGGTCTTCGGTACAACGTCCAAGTCCGTGGATCCCGTAGTACCTAGAGATGAGATACAAGCTCAATCAATAAACTATCACGAGGCTAAAATAAGAGGTGACACACGTCTAGCATAGGCTACAATCTTTGTTACAAGATAACATAGATACTAAGTTAGTGGGTTGACCACGGTTGACTAGAGGTATGTTACATCTAATACTATCAATCAGCAGTATAATATTATCAGACCAAATCCTCAATGTCCTATATTTAACATGGTGTTTTCCAATAGTTCAAGCCATGATCATCCTCAGATTTTATCCTGGTATTCACAGACGTTATCATGCACATTTAAATATTATCCTCGAATAAAATAATTTATCAATTATCCAACCTTCCGTTATATAACCATCATTACTATTTCACAATAAAACTACTCCTCAATTAAATTCATTATTATTTATCAGCCCTCAATAACTGACTAATATTTTGATATCATACACCAATCCATAACAAGTAAACCTGCTCCTCAATACCCATCACAATGCATATACTAAATAAATAAAACCCTAAATCTCATATCTAGCATTCAAACCCTAAAACTCAACTATGTCATTCACAACCCTAAACTCAATGTATATACATAAATCCTAACTAAGTTATATATAACAAATTCACAATACTATACTACTCAAGATGATGGGAGAGAGGTTACCTTGGTGGCGTGTGGTGGCAGTATTGACGCTGCGGAGGTTGCTGGAGGTGGGGTAGTCGCGGTGGTCTGCTGGAGCTCGTGGAGAAGGCAGGAGATGATCGTGGTGATGGTGGTGCTGGTCGGATGGCCGATGATGGTGGAGTCGAGTTCTCGGTCGGAGGAGAACAGTAAAGGTGGAGCTGCTTGGGTTGGACGGAAGAGCAGTTGGCCGGGGGGTTCAGGTGCAGTAGGGTGACGGTGGTGGTCGGAAGGTGGTGGTAGTAGTGGTACGAGGTGAACGGGGTGGTAAAGGTGGCGATGGCTACTGAAGGTGGTGGTGGCCTTAGCTCGACGGTGAGCGTGGAGGTGGCACAAGATGGTAATGGTGATGACGAGATGAGATAACGCCAGTCGTGGAGGTATGGGTGGCCGGAGGATGGCTCAAGGTGGTTGAGGGGGGCGGCAGCAGCGGGTAGCCGGTGGAGGAGACGCGGTGATGTCCGGAGTAGCAGAGGTGGGAGGCTGGTGGGGTTGGAGGCCGATGGGGGTTGTCGACGCTCGGGGTGAACAAGGAGAAGAGGAAGAAGAAGAAGAAGAGAAGAAGAAATATGGAGAATAGGATTCAGCTGTGAATTGACGTAGAAAGAGGGAGGAGAGAGAGGGGGGTGGTTTTCAATGCTCCTTGGGATTAGGGCCGGCATTGGGAAAGGGGGTGAAGAAGAGATTAAATAGGAGAGTGTGTGGTGAGGATGAGTTTCAACTTTGAATGGATGACCCAAATTCTTCATGAAAGAAATGTACATCCAAAGGGGAGAGGGGGATTGATTTGACCGGTCAAGAGATGAGGGAGAGGGATTTTTCATTGTCTTGGACCAATAGGGTGGTGACACCTTTCACCATATTTGTAAATAAGCCCCTTAAATTTTGGGTATTTGTACATGCATGAAAATTGATGGAGATTTGGTGTGGGAAGTGGTATTTGGTGTTATATAGGGTAAGGGAGTGTTGTGTGTTTTACAAGGGCTTAATGAATGGGGTATTGGGTTAAATTGGGGTTAAGTTGGGATTAGTCAAAGTTGTATCCCCAATTTAATTAAAATAAAATGTCATGTGCTCTTAAATTAAATGGGAGCACATGGGGTCTCAATTTGGAGTGACACAAAGGTCATGAACGGTGTAGGCTTGGTGTCAGTCTTGGACCCTTTAATTGGTTTGGCTAAACGGGTTGAGTTTGTGTCCCAAAATTAATGGCAACGACAAAGGTACGCGACACAGGATTAAAGAATAGATTTCAAGACCGGGAAGTTATGCAATTAAATTAGAGCACAAGAGATTGTGTTTGTGAGTGACAGAAAAGTCCAGCGCCTAGGTAAGCTTGTCAAGTCAAGAGTGCAACAATTAGTTGGAAATTATAGGCTATTGTTGGGCTCTGAATATTATAACAACGGTAGGGTGCACCAAGGGTTTAAAATAAATAATCAGACAACCACAACACAAATTCTAAACCTCAAATCCCCTGATGCTACAACAATATTACTATCCCTATCCAGTCTACCTAAAATAATAATTGAGGGGATTTACATAGACCTAACCTACGATATCTAAACTTAACTCTAAACCTAACCTTAGTTGTAGTTAATAAAAAGATTAATCCTAACCTACGATATCCAAACATATTTACATAAATAAATATAGGATACGTATGAGATGTTAGATGGTGGGATTGAGAGCAGTACGCTGACTGAGAGAAACAGTCGGTGGATACAAGCTATCGGGAGAGGGAAAGGCGACAGCGTGTATGGGACTGGATCGTTGCATCACAGTCGTTGGTTCTTTCCAGAGATCCTCCGACAGCTCCTCTAGCTCTATCAGAGCATGTTCCTCCTGGTGCTATAAGTTTGGAGCAGATCACGATGACTCAGTTAGAGATACAGAGGCAGGTTAGACAATTGACAGAGTCTCGTGATCCTGCAGCTCCTACTCCTCCTGCTACTCCAGCTACTCCAGCTCCTCCGATGGCTCCTCCGGCTTCTCCTGCTGCTCCGTATATCGTTTCTGAGGATCTACAACAGATTATCGATGCGGTTATGGCGCAGTACATGGCTACCCGATAGCCGTCGCCGCCTCCGTCTCCACTGTCAACTTGATGTGTATTTTTGTTTTCTTGATAATTTGACAGTTTGTTGGATGCATTTGTGTATAACTATATATGTTTGGATTATGGTAGTGTATGATAACTTATGGCTATGCACTTATATTTAAGTTCTATTGTATTTGATATATTTTATTGTATTTAATGTGTTTGGATGTATTTGTGTATAAGTGATTTAATTTTGTATAATGTTACAGGAGCAGAAAGTAAGAGATTCTATTTTGTTAAAAAAAAATATGTTTAGCGACAGAAAACTAGAAAATTCTAGGTCAGCGACGGATATGTGACGCTTTAGCGACGGATTAGCGACGGAAAATCTGTCGCTAAATATGCCTGATACCAAAAAATATGAAATTTTTGGTATCAGACATAGTCGCTATGTCTGTCATCATTAGCGACAAAAATTTTGTCGGTAAGCTTCTAAAAAATTTGGTAAAAATGGTCTCACAGTTTTTGTCACCAATCTATCACTAATCCGTCAACAAATAAAGCGACGTAAATATTTTATCACTAATCCGTTGCTGAAATCTGTCGCTAAGTTCGTCGCAAATTCGTCGCCATATCGACGGATTAGCGACGAAAATCTGGCAGCGACACTTAAATTAGTGACGCCAATTTTTTGTCGCTAATCCGTCGCTATATTAAAATAGCGATGGAAATAGGTATTTTAGCGACAGAAAATTTTGTCGCTAAAACTCTGTATTTTTGTAGTTATCCTAGTTAGTTTTCATTAGCATTTTGGTACCGGATTTATTTTCGATTTATATTTTGAGACTTGAATATTGATGTTGTTATTGGATGTTGTTGATGTTTAGGCTTTGTAGTTATGTTAGACTTCTTTGATATCTTATCGTTCTTTAGATATGTGATTGAGTATTATGTTGTCTTAATTCTATTGTCCTCCTTGTTGGATATTGAGATATCATTGACAGGTTATATATTATGGTATAAGATTGATAGTTAGTTGACCTAGACAACGTTCTACTACTGATGCTGCAGCGTAGGCTGGATGTACCCACGTACTCGTACCCCTTTACCGGGTGCAGGTCATGACATTATGAGCTCAAAAAATTGCTATCTTAACCTTGTGGTATATTCGAACAATCTCGTCCATTAACCATATCAGTATAGGATCAAAGCGGCCTTCGTCACATTTGTGCAACTAAACCATCAATAGTCACATATACCAATATAGTTAAACGGCATAGATCAATCATGGATGTATAGCATGGAAATTACACGCAATGTGATCAACATATATCTATTTTCAACTGGTCCTCCTTTACTTTAGTGAGATCAATAGTTTAACATAATAAAAATAGAATAAACTAAATTTTCATATATCTGATCAGAAAAATATCCAAAATATTTAAATACATAATTGTGTCCATATCCAAATATATAGAACCAAAATACATAAAATACAAACTCTCACTACATTGTCATATCCTTAAATAAGATAACTCCCATATGAGCAGTGTGCTCATGAAAGACCTTGGGTGGTAACACTTTTTGTGAGCGCATCCGCTAACATGGAGTTTGTCCTAATGTGCTATATGGACACTTGACCATTCTGAATTCTTTCCTTCACAACTAGGAACTTCATGTCAATATACTTTGACTTATACGAACTCATGTTGTTATTGGAATACAGTACTGCTGATTTATGGTCACAATATAATTAGAGTGGTCTTTCAACACCCTCATGTATACGCAGCCATGTGATAAAATTTTGTAACCATACTCCCTGATTGGATGCTTCATAACATGTTATAAACTATGTTGTCATGGTAAAAGCTGCTATAAGTGTCTGTTTGACACTCTTCCAAATATATCTTCACCAGCCAACAGGTAAGTATAACCTGATGTGGATCTCTTGTTGTCTTGGCATCCAGCAAAATCGGAGTTGGAATACCTTATTGTTCACCATTGCAGTTGGGTTGAAAAACCTTTATTTAATAACAAACAAAAAGAGTACAAAAAAATCCTAAACAAACAATCTAAGAACAATATTTTTTATCTGGGTAGTGTGACGATAGAGATCGAGTACTACAGTGACTCTTTTACTCCGTTGACGGTCCGATGAGTGAATGAGGGTTGCTCTCTTCTCTCCTCTCCTCTCTCTCTCTCTCTTGAGCTTGTATGCACGTACGTAGCTAGTCTGAAGGGGTATGGTCTCTCTGAAGTAGAAAAAGTCGACCTTTAGGACGTCTAGGTTGCCTCTATTTATAGCCATAATGTTGATAGGCTATAGGTGCCGCATGTCCTTCTGTTTGGTGGCCCCAGGGGACTCCTTCAATAGAATGCGATTGCAACTGTGGGTACATAGTATGGGTTAAGTCCAGGGTACACTGCCACATGGACGTTTTTTTGGATTTTGCTATTTGTTGGATATTCTGGCGGTTATCGTATTATGTTTGCATGACTTGGTCAGCTTGACACGTGGCCCACATTTAGTTGGAGAGAATTGTGACAGAAAGATTTTGTCTCAGGAAACCTTGCCATGTTGGACGCAATGAGTCTGAGACGCATGTGACGTATGGCATCTAGAACGCATCGGACAAGAGACCACGGGACGCGTGGAGTCTGGAATGCATGGGGCTAGAGACGTACAGAATATATTGAGTCTGAAATGCATAGGGCCAGAGTCGCATGGAACGCATGGAGTCTGGGATGTATGGGGCTAGAGACGCATGGAGCATATTGAGTTTAGGACACATGAGGCCCTGTACACCTGGCGATGCATGCTTGTTAGAAGTTATTATTAGTCTGACGAGAGCTTCTTGTCACTTAGTGAGCTCATATCTTTCGAGGCGTTCAAAAAATCCTGTGTCAAGATTCTCTATCAGACGTAATCTTGGTGTCAGGCCTTTTTGTAGCCAGTATTTGGAGGCACATGGATGCTACTTTTTTCTTGGCCGCATGGTCATCCTGCGGCCTGGTTTCTTCTGAGTCGACTGCGGGACACATGTTTGTTGAGCGCATGGATCTAGATTTTTTATGCTTCTACACTTATGATCTCCAAATTATTCGATCTCCTATAAAGAGCATGTAATCCTTTATTTTCTTTAATTTACTTAATTAACCCGAATGGTTGATTTCCAATGATCTATACCAAACTTGCTTAAATATCTGCCTAACATCCTTACTATGTACGCAATATCCGGATGCGTACATACTTAAGCATATATTAAACTTATCACACCCTAGTCTCAAAATATGTAGGACTAGGAATACGTAAGACTAGGGATACGTAAGCATGCCAGCCGTATGTATATGAAAACTCCAATATATGAAAACTATAACACAAACGTATGATATATTATGAATAACAATTCACAAGTGGTATATATAATGTCACAAGTCACATAAAATACTAATCATCCACAAAAATAAATAAAAATAATTAACTAAATATGGCAATGAACCAAGTATGAAATAGTAGAAACGAACTAATAGTTGGGTGGAAATAAATCTACTACCAAACTAGAATATGAAAGAAAATATAATAAGTACATCATCTAATGATCAGAGATGCTCGAAGGGAAGACCTCCCCAAAGAGAAAAAGTAGAAAGTCCAGGTCTGTGCTCCTGCAAATAGTCATAATCGTCTACACCTAGAAAGGGACCAGGTTCTCAGAAGGGCGTAACAAGATACATAGAAGCAATCTATACAAACTGCAGTAGGTAAAGAAATATGCAAAGGGTGTTCTAACTATCTAATGTGCAATTTAGAAGACAACCTTCGTACGTATAAATAAAATTGTATGCTATATACTGCAACACAATCGTATGCTCTAAATATCCGTAACGTCCAACGACGTCAAAGGTATTTGATACAGTAATCACCAAAGTTCCATTCGGATACTCAGGCCACCGATTTGGCTATCCCATATGCACAATAATTTTTCTCCCTTATCCCCATACTGACCAAGTCATATCCACAATATGTCCAGTGTTGTAACTTTATGAGGCTCTAATACACTAGTCATAACAGTTATATTTCTAACTGTCACATATTTCTTACGTATCGATGATCAGTCGATTACATAGTCCGTGTCCCTAATAGAATTGTCGTCATGTGTGTGTCATGGTCCAAGGAGATATAAAAATATTCCATAATTATGAGGTAGTTCGCTAAAACTAAGTCAACATGCATAAATTAAATAAAAACTACAAAAAATGACGAACACCATCGTTTGCCCAAGTCAAGCTTAGACGCACAATTTATATGAAAATAATTTATACAACAATAAAATCAAATGCTAAAATAAAATAAACTGACAGTAAATATAGCAAGGTATCTTACCTGCGGTCCCAAAATTGCTCTCAAGTCTTAATCCGAGGCCTAATCAAGAACATATATACAAACACAAAAATTAATAATTAACCATATATGGATTACCCTATTATTTGGTTCCAAAGTGTTATAAGTGCATTATCTAATTTATGCTTACTAGTATACAACTCCTTCTATTTCTACTTATCTATGCATGGAATATCTCTAACTACATCCTACCAATATATTATACTAAATTTAATATATTTAATATTCTGAAAATATTTATAAATATATGAAAATAACCAACCCAACATCATTGTATGCAAAAAAGTCTCTACGGACAACAACTAGTTATTCTAGACAACTACATCACGTAGTTTATGTATGCAACTACCCTATTAGCATCAAAATATCATTAATAATAAAATAATACATTAAATATTACGTAATTTTAATATATTAAATTCTGGAATTTATTTATATAATTAAAATATGACAACCTCCGAAGAACTACAACTAGTATTGATGCACCGTGTTCGTGTCTAGATTGTTCAATAACTAGGGTAGTTTCTTACATAAAATTATGGTTTCACATGCATCAAATATTTTTAATCACCATATAACATTAACATGACTCTACAAAAGGATCGAAGTTGAAAAGCTTATACGTACGCGAATACGACGAGGACCTTATTCGCGACTACGGCCAAGCGGAGTACCAAACGAACTCCAAACTTCACAAAACTCGACGAAGCACTAGGGGACTTCAAATAGATAAAGAAAATATAGTTTTTTTTGGGGGGGGGGGGGTTGAGGCATTTTTACTGCTACAAACAGCAGCAGCACCCTGGTGGCCAAAAAGGGGATCTTCGGGTTCAAAGGGGTGGCCAATGGGTGGCCTAGAGGTGCATGGGAGTGGGTGAAGGTATGGGAAAGGGAGAGGAGGAAGAGGATATGTAAAAACAGAGGGGGAGTTGCTGTGTTCATTCATGAAGGAGGAGGGGCGGCTAGGGCTTTGGGAAAGGAGAGGAGCACACACATATATATATATATATATATATATATATATATATATATATATATATATATATGTACTAGTTTGTTAGGCCTATGGGTGTTGGTTGTTTGGGGTTAATTTGGGCCCAAAAGAGAAGTGTGTTTGAGGTTCCATTAAAATTTGTTAGGTCTCTAATGATCCTTGGACTCATTATTTAATTAATTATTTTAATTTAATTAAGGTGCACAAAAGATATGTAATGATTCAGTTTCCAAAAATAAAAATTAGGTATTTAAAACTAGGATTTGAACAATATGATATTTATAAAGCATGTAAAGATTTAAATGAATGTGATGACATGGTTATATTAGGTTCAGTTAGACTCATGCATATAAAATTGGTTGGACGAAAAGGCTTGGCATTACGTATTAAAATCGTATGCAACGGTAATGTGCTAAATTACCATTTTCTAGATTTTTTGTCGTAAAAGTTGTGCAACCAAAACGAAGCATATGAATGTGAATTTAGGAGTGACAATCAATGTATTGGCCTAATTGTACTCATCTAAATCTAGTATGCAAAGTTGGTTGGAAGGTAAGGGCTAGTATTGTACTAAAAATCTCAAGACTATGGTAAATAGTTTCTATAGTTCAATAAATTACCAAATAAATATTTAAATTAAATAAATAAAAATAATAATTAATAATTACCAAAATAACCCTATATAAAAATTAGGGTGCTCACTAAACTCTCTATAACTGTTGAACAGGGAATCTATTGCATTTTTTTACTTTTAAATCTATTCTTAGGGCACTAATTATGACTAAACTTGTCTCCTTTAGTGATGTGTGTCACCTGGTTTGCATTAAGTACTTTATTGATATACAAAATCAGAACTTCTACTGAACTTGTGATACATTCAACAATATTTATCTCAAAACCAAACGAGGTAACCACTTGATGAAATTTGTAGTACAACTGACTGAAGCTTTCTTGAGTCCATAAATAAATTTTGACATAATTGTTCTAAATGAGTCTTTTGAAGAAATCGGAGAAAAAGACTCTTTAAAATCAATCTCTAACTTTTGAGAAAAGCATTTAGCTACAAGACGTGCTGTATACCTCTCTATATTACCCTTCGAATCCTTCTTGGTTGTTAAATATCCATTTGCAACTAATGGACTTCGCACCTTTTGATAATGGGACAAGTTTTTAAACTTTATTTTCTTGCATAGACTTATACTCCTTATTTATTACATCAATCCACTTATGAGAATTGGAATATTTCATGACCTGTTGGAAGCTGATTAGATCATCTTCTAATATCTACAGTCTTCCTTACGTTCCTGGAGAAATATGACAAATATCCAAAATTATATTTCTCCTTTATCTGATGGACCGTCTTAATGGAACTGGTTCTTGAGGTTATTGATTTTGTTCCTCATGAACAATTACCTCAACTTGAATGAGGGTGCCTCTATGTTGTCTTATTGAGGAAGCTCAACATCGACTTGTAGAGGTAATTCGATATTGTCTTGTTGAGGTTCCGGATTTACTTCTTGATCAATGACAGGTATAGAAACTTGGACATCGTCAAAAGTGATAGTAGGAATCAAAGTTGATTCCTCCTTAAAGATAATATCCCTGACTTTATTTTCTCCCCAAACTTAACATCCTCAAAAATTGCAGTTCCCAACCAAAAATTACAGTACCACATGATTCCACATGCAAGGTTTCTTTATAAGAAGCAATAGTTTCAAGCAAATATAGATTATCACAAGCCTAAAAATTTACCAACAATATTTTGAATTTAAAGATAGATCAAACTTTATTGTTTCTAAATGAACAATGATAACCAGTTTAGTCCAATAAAGAAATTAAAACCAAATTCTGTCTAAAAGATGGTACAAAAAATAAATAAATAAAATGTCTATCAAATCTAATAATAATTAATAACCCAAAATGTTATATTGCTTTCACTTCTACCGACTTGTCGTCACCCACATAGATGTGTCTTTCACCATCAATTGGCTTTCGGTAGCTCAGACAACCCTTTCTTTACACGCCATGCTTGGTACTTTGTACAATCCTTCTTTACGTGTCCTTGATTGTCACAAAAGAAACAACCCTTAGCTTTACTTTGTTATTTTTTTTGGACCAGACCCTTAGCAGCTTCTATCATGACCCGCACCCGGTATAGGGGCACGAGTACGCGGGTACGTCCAGCCTATGCCGCAGCATTGGCGGTAGAACATTGTCTTGGTTTTCTATACTATCTAATATCTCACACAAAGTATATAAAATACTGCCATGCCATATCATCTTGTAATGATACTCAATCACCTATAGAACTAAAGGAAGATGTAAGTAAGATATTGAATAGAAAGAAAAGAAATACAAGTCTAAAAATATCACATGTCCAACTCAAATCTAAACACAGAAGATCTCAAAATAATACAAAACACAATCTAAATAGAAACAACTACTATAAGGTATGATAATCTGAAAGGCCTCAGTAACTGGCACTATATCCTCAGGTGACACTCCATATGTCGGTCCGTAGTGAGTGGGACACATCCTCTCTAACCATTCATCTGAAAAATATATCTAGTCAGGATTGGAGCGAAGTATAACCCAATAGCAGTTTCACTTAATTGATAATGATTATAAATAGAAATAGAGAATATAATATAAGACGAGAAACAATGACCAATATCAACTATGGTAGAAGAACAGGTAAACAAGAATAATATGGTACTCACTGATCATGATGAACTAGAACAAGACAATAGAATGAAACAATGAACTAGAATATAGTAAAGAACTATAACTGTGCTAAGTGATTGAAATACAAGATAGATATGTGATCGACTTGGGTGAATATTGTCTACTTTAACGTTGGATAAACATTGTCTAAGTTAAACATTGAATATTGTCTAAGATTTGATCATATATCTAGCTAACACTTCCCCTTTTCCCCCAACTAGTACATTGGATTTGACACGTTGTGATGCAAGATACTCAAGGCCATGTAAACAATAAACCTTGAACATGAAATATTGAACATTGAATATTGAACATTGTCTAAGTTAAACATTGTCTAAGTTAAACATTAAAAATTGAAACATTGTCTAAATTAAACATTGAGAACACGAGAAACAATGAACAATATATAAAATATCCCATGACTGATCCATGTGTATACTAGTCCGTGTACCCATGTGTCAAGAGTCATATAAAATATTTTTAAATACTTGCATTATAGTACTTATCAAATAATAGAAACTATCAGAGAATATATTCGCCTGTTGTCCAAGCAATGAATGCCAAACTGTGTCCCAACTGGTATCACACAAACCTATATATGGAATATTGCATTAATACCAGGTGTTGGAATGAATTTCAATTAAACTAGTCAACATCTAGGACATGAAGCCATTTCTAAGTCAAACCGATTATTTCTAGGGTGTATGAGTCTACCCTAGGATACTAAGTCAATGCACTTTGAAACTAAGCTATACTAACTAATCTAAGATACTAAGAACCATACAAAATGTCGTATCATAAGATACACAAGTTTTAATATATAAAAATATTAGTTTAGATATATATACAAGTCAATATATATAGTACTTTAACAAAACAATGAAACTAGGATACCAGGCCTTGTACCAATGCGTATCACACCTATCTCGATACCCAAGACCAATACCTTGGGTATCGACCCAAAACCTTGATATTACCTTGGTATCCCGAGGTAATTCAAACCCTTGTCAATAGCCAATACATATATAATTCCCCAATACTAACTATAACAATATATACTAAGTACTATAATATATATATTAATGCAATACTTAGATACTAATTACCATACATCCTATACTAATACATACCTACTACCTATCATCAATACAACATTCATACCTAGATATAGTTATTTGCCTAATTTAGTAGGTATATATATATATATATATATATATATATATATATATATATATATATATATATATATATATATATATATATATCAACATAACAAGTATATAACTAACTAATACTCTATACTAACTAATCAATCTACTAACCATCTGACTGATACCCTAGCTAACAAGTATATCACTAGAGTAACTAATATACTTAACTACTACCCAACTAAACCATATACCTTAGCTAACTAACTGAAACTGAAACAAATTGGTACTGTGCAGATACTGCACAGATGCTGAATGCTCTAACTGATACCTGTCACTGATACGGTGCTTAGTTACCCAATCTGATACCTGATATTGTTGATCTTGTTGTGCCCGTTGATGCATACTGAATCCTCCCTGTGTGCACGAGCTGTGCAATGGCTGTAGTTGCCCCCTGTGTTTGTTGTGTAGCAAGTTGCTACATGCTTGCTGAACACTGCTGCACATTGCAACAGTTGTATACTTGCTGAATGCAATTGCTGATGGTTCTATCTTTGTTGTAGTGCTGCTACTGCCTCAACTCGCTGTTGGTGAAGGCTCTGTTGTACCCACTATTCTCCTTCGATTATGCTCTGAGGCACACTGCATCCATTATGCAGTTACAACTGCTCAGAGCTCTGTTGACCATCTGCTGCAGGTGCCCGAGGTTGCACCTTGCTGAGTTCTTGTTGCAATTGCTACCTGCCTGTTGGATGCATGAGTTGTTGTATTGATACTTGCACTGTTGGATCGAGCTGCCAACTGCAGCTGAGACTCCTCAATGCTCTTCTCTGCTTGCTGTTGAAACAGCTACTGCTATCCCTCTGTTATGGACTACATGAGCTGTTGTGCAGTGGTTCGAGGTGGTTGATATGCATACTATACTACACAGTGTACTGACTGCTCATGAAGTCTGCTGTCTAGTTGCTAAAATGGTGCTTGACCTTGCTATTGCAATGGCTGAGACTGCCTCTGCTGAACTACAGTTGGTGCAATTGCTGCAGGACAATTCCTCCTCGAGCTGCATTGGCTTGATTGCACGATGTTGCACTGATAAAGTTGTTGTTCACTGCAGGATTATGCTCGAGATGTTACTGCCATTTCAGTTGTACATTGATTGCACACTGCCACTCGATTATAGTTTCAGCTGCACCTAGATCCATATTATTTGCTGATAGTGAACTACACATTGTTGTGCTCCACCAACTAAACACCTTATACACTGTGTTCAACCCCAATTGATGCTAAAAGTAGCTCTAACTTAACATACTAATCTGCTGTTGTGAAGTGCATTCAGAACAACACTTACCCCATGCACAGGAACTGCTCTAAGCACTGTTGTGCTTGCTCCCTCACTGCATCAGCACATCCCTACCACACTATGAACAACACAACTCAACCTCTGATTCCTACTGCCCCTATCTACTTGCTCATCACTCCACTCTGATCACTGATCACAGACTCACCCAAAGCCACAGTGCACACACACATAGGTCTCCACAAAAACTAACACCCCAAGTATTACTCCTCTATACTGACTAAACACACACACACCTAACTATTTGATATTAAGTATCAACACCACAGTCACACTCACCAACATACCTATATGCACCCTCCTTACACTCTCAACACATACTAACCAAGACATATATCTATATATATATATGACATCTCCACATATATATGTACCACATACATATATATCTATATATATTCAACCACATATATATACATATAGATATATATAACTATATACACCTACACACACACACACACACACACACACACACACACACACACACACACACACACACATATATATATATATATAAACACTCATACATATACATAGATATATACTAATACATATAGTTATATAGATATATACATCTATCTATATACATAAATTCATATGCATATACAAACACATAGCAATGTGGCAATAAAACAAACACTTGGAGTGCACCGCACCCGTATCACACTCATTCTATGATACACTTGCGATACGGCTCCACCATACCACTAAACGCATTCTGAAGGACACGAGCAAGTCTAATATACTAAATATGAACAATACGTATAATAATAATAACAACTACATGTCTTTGTCAAGAATTGATGTACACAAAGCCCCGTGTCGGAGAAAAACTCCCAAAATCAATCCGTTTCGTCAAATTGACGAGATACGGCCTACACGTATCCAACTATGGACATGACACTAGTCACAAACAATCAATCATATGTCATTTTGATCTATTTGACCAAATGACAAATACCACATGTGCCAATCTCGAAATTCTTCCAAAATTGGCACCAAAACACACATAACTTCCATTATAGGTCTCATATGAATCTAAAACCAATTCCTATGGTTAGCCTATGCATGTGGGTTGATTTCTCATGGTTAAATCTTATATTTAGAGTCTACTAGAAGAGAAAAAACCAAAATGTACCTATTGGGAGATGGATTTCCAATAAAAATTCTCAATTATGGAAAGTAGCTCCTCTTTCTAGATCTTGGCCTCCTCCTTCTAGATACTTGCTTCCATCTTATAGATCCTTGTTGTAGTAGCCTCAAATGAAGAATATGAAAGGAATTTGGATGGAAATTTGTGAGGGAATGGTGAGGGAATGAAGAAATTGAAAAAGGGAAAAAAATCTAGATTTATTTGGAATGGAAAATAAAATGAGAGAGACACTCTTTCTTCTCCTCTAATGGCTGGTCATAAACCCTCTCCCAAGCAATATAAAATGTCCAAAATACCCCTTAGGGCCTCTCATGAAGAAATTATTTAAGGAGAAAAGGTTCTAGTCTAAGGGTTTCACTAATTAATCCATCCTCCTAACAATGGGCCAAATTAAATGGGCTCAATCTAATCTAAACTAAAATATTGGCTTCATGCAACTAATAAACTAGTTAGGTCCACTACACAAGTTCAAAATAATCTAACTACACAAGTCCAAAATAATCTAACACCTAATAATAAATAAATAATACAATAATTAATTAATACACATATACAATATTTAAATACAATAAATCCTAAAATAAAAATACTCGTGTCAATTACCAAACTACCCTTAATTGGAAAAAAAAATGAGGGTGACAGCTTCTGTATTCTTTCTTTTAGTGCCTTTATACTTGTCTTTAGGGGGTGGTAACCAAATTAGCATTTTCAATCTTATCTTGCTTCAATCTCTCTTCTTCTTGAACAGAATATGATATAAGCTTATTTAGAGTCCATTTCTCCTTTTGATAGTTGTTACTGACCTTGAATTGGTTGTACTGTGTAGGAAGTGAGAGTAATACCAAATACATGAGCAAGTTATCTGACAAATCGAGCTTAAGTGCCTTATGTTTTGAAGCAATATGAGACATCTCCATGATGTACTCCTTTATGTTACCTTTGCCCTTAAACTTCATGGTAATCAAGCACAACAGAAGTGTGCTTGTTCCGCCTTATAATTCTTTGCAAATTGTTCCTCGATTTTAACAAGAAATTTTTTGGTGTTGGTAACCTCATCAGATATTGTACCCCATCAGATATTGCACCCCTTAATGCCTCTGATATGCCGCACTTTATGATTATTAGACTCATGTAGTTTGAGCGTCCCCACTTCTCAAAGTTTGCTTTCTCATGAGAGGAACTATCTTTCTTAGGAGTAGTGGGGCACAACCCTAAGTGCAAGGTCTAGATCCATGCCGCCGAGAACAATTTAAATGTTCTTTTTGCAGTCCTTAAAGTTTATCCCATAAAGTATGGGAACCGAGTTCAGATTAGCAGATATTACAGCAACATTAACCGTAAAGAGAATAAAAATCAACTAACTAATATGCTTTAATTAATAACCAGAAAATAATAGTCAAACAAATTCAAATAATGGTGAACCCCATCTCAAGATACCTAACACATCATTAATATCAAGTCTTTGAACAGTAATATTTATTGTAAATGATACTCTTGGTGCAATGATCAAATGTTGACAATAACTCATGTCAAATAATAAGCCTATCTTTGGATCGGGATATTATTCACATGTAAACTTTACAATTGTCATACATTTATCACCACAAGTATGTGTATAATTCAGCTAAGTATTAACCTTCTTTTGGGTCGACCAATAATCTCATGAATGTACACACACAAACATTAGACATCCCTCATAGACTATCTACGCAAGAGAGATCACTTTGGCGACATATTATTTCAATGGATCTAGTTAGAATGTTAGATAACTATTGACAGTCATAAAGAAGCACCAAATAATTGAATGTTGACTAAATTTTACATGACTGAATCATGTCCAAATCTTTACGTACATACATATTTACAAAATTGTATCGCAAATAAAATAATCATACAATTTGTATCTCAAAACCAAATCATGATACCACAAGATCATGATACGGTATATTCAGTTTATTTTATTTAGAACATACAATATAGAACCAAATTAACTTTATGATCAATCGCTTCATGTATCTTTATTTAGAACATACCGTATATTTGAGTCATTAATGCAATGCAAAAAACAAATTTGGATAAATCAAACCAAACCAATAAAAAACTAGTGGCGAATTAATGGATGTAGAAGCATGAAAAATACGCCGGATGGCTATACGCAGCATATTGATGCAGAGCAGCGTAAACAGAGGCCTTCAGAGCCATCAAGCGTGCAACAAAACTTTTTTCGCTAAACACAGCATGAAATATAAGCTCAAAGGACCATCCGCGTAAGGCAGTACGTCCAGGATGCTTCAGCGTAAACAGGGTTCTTCGTCGCCTCCATGGCATAAAACCCATCCTCTTTTTAATGCAGCATTGAAGTGTACAAGAGACGCTTCGTATTCTCCGAAGTGAACCTGTCAGATCCTGCAAAATGAACCTGTCAGATCCTGCAATGAACCTGACGTCTGGACTTCTGACAAAGGGATACGGCTCGACTACCCAAACGACGGCTATAATGATGGCACAGCACTGCAACCCAGGCTGTCATTTACCGCCATCTCCTTTGCGTAAACTATTTTTACGTGCACAAAGGGATACGCTGCCTTGTTTTACACAGGCAGATATGAGCTGTTTACGCTCCACGGTAGACAAACCGCCTGCCACGTCAAAAGCTGCACTTCGTACGGGGCTCGAGGCACGTCTCTACGACCAATGCACAGAGCGATGACAGTTGCTCGAGGCACGTTTCTACGTCTAAAGCACAGAGCGGTGACAGTTTCTCAAGGCACGTCTCTGCGACTGATGCGCAGAAGGGCTGCAGACCTCCAAAACACGCTTCCGCATTTAATGCACAGGATGGTGGTAAATCTCGGCATTTAATGCAAGAGATTTGATTATATCTTCAAAAGCCGTAATTTCGGCTAAGACGTCCACATCAGCACTCTGGCACGGTACGCAGCGGCTTCTACGCCCATTCAGCTCCGGTGCCCACTCGGCCTCTATGACCACGCGGCTTCTACGCCTATTTCGGCTTCTATGCCTACTTGGCTTCTACGCCATGGTGACAGACATTGGCTTCTACGCCCACCTCTTCTACACGAGGGATACCTACCTACGTGGCTTCTATGCCGTGATCTTCGTAGCGATTATACGCGTTTTGTCCCTTAGTTGGACCCGCGTCACACGCTCATTCAAAGGATCATCTATACGCAGGCATTGGTTATTTTAACCGTTGTGTAAAAGGGTGCTGTACTTTCCACTACTCGATTTCTACACCAACGGAGTGGTCACTGTCACCAAAACTCTATAAATAGAGTCCTCTATCAACAGAGGAAAAGGTCGAGATTTTAAAAATCGAACAAGGTCGGAGAAATTGGTCAAGAAAACCAATATCAGATCCAAGGTCGAACTTCCAAGAAAGATCGAACCAGAGGTCAAGAGAGAGAGAGAGAGAGAGAAAGAAAGAGAGAGAATCCGGAGCTCAGACAAAGAGCAGGGATCGACGACTTTGGCATCGTGCATCCACCCTCTTTTGCAACCTTCGAAGTTGCTTCCTGTCTTCTACGGCACTTCTTCAACATCGTGTGGTCCAAGGGCTAAAGTGATCGACTGCAGATCAGACACCTATAGCAATATTTACCCAGATTAAATAAATTATACTCCCACATTCTCGTATAGGATCAAATTGTACAAGTTTGTTTGTAAACCAAAGAAGACGGGTTTCGTGTAAACCCCATCTTGAATACATCTTCATTCTTTCGTTTTCCACCACAAACAAGATATCGACTCTGCTGGGGACGTCTTTCTCTTCTGATGAGGAAGTAATTGCTCAACACGATACGGTATCTGTAGGAACCGTGAAGAAGATACTGGTCGTCCAATTCGACCAGTCTGCCTACGAAGACATGCTTCGGACCGGGGGTAGCTCTCACCCTCTCTCTGTCCAAGACAATAGGAAGCTGCACAAGGTCTGGATGCCCAAGACATCCTCTACCATTCCTGTTGACTCTTCGATCTCTCCGACCAATGAGGTTGTAGCATTGCTCCCTCCGTGCCCTGCACGTAAAATTTAGTCTCCCGCTACGCACGGTACAGACAAAACTTCGGGCAAAGCCTCAGCGCTAACCCAGAAGTATCCACTATGCTCTACGCATAGAAACCAGTCTCCCGCTACGCACGGTACAGACAAAACTTCGGACAAAGCCTCAGCGCTAACCCAGAAGTATCCACTGCGCTCTACGCATAGAAACCAGTCTTCCGCTACGCGCGGTACAGACAAAACTTCTAATGAGGCCTCAGCGCCAAATCGGAAGTACAAATCATGCTCCGTGCGCAAGACAACATCTGACCTCTACGGGGAACCAGATGAGCGCTGTGATCTACGCGAAGGGAAGCAAGCGACAGAGTACTCAACTTCTCGGCCGTTACGCCAGCGAGGGAGCAATCTGCCTACCCTCCGGATTATGCGGGAAGCCGATGGCCGATTGAGGACCTCTTCAGCTTTACGCCAGTCTGAACAAATCTCCAAATTACGCCAGGCGAAGTCCCACGGTGTAAAGCAAGCTCAAGTTATGAAAAGACACCCTCCCCGGGGATTATCCGCCACCCAGATGGCCAACCTGTTGTACACAGGTGGCATAGGAAAAACCATGGTGCCCAATCTCTGTATGCCTACTGATGGGAACAGAAGGAACAACCCGTCGTCTTCTTCTTCTACTCCTCCTGACTTGCGCAAATATCTAATCCAGAAGCGTAAGGAAAGGGGACCTTCCAACATGTCTATTATGCCCCCTGGCGAGCAATGTTGTAATAGTCATAAGATTGTGATTGACTACTGCTGTTCTAAAGCAAAACGGTCAATTTTCGACCAGTTGAGCTACTCTCTGTCTTTCCAGGAAGAAGAGCCCGCGCATGCATCCGTGAATATGGCTTCGCATATACCTGGAGGAAGCTCAAGCTCAAGACGTCCGTCCTCTAGAACTCCAAACCGAAAGAGATCCAACATGCTCCTCAGAGACACTAAAGATGGGGTATTCCAGAACACTCGTTCAAGGTCACAACAACTGACTTCGTACTCCTCTGATTCCGACGCTGGGGGTCGCCATTCTCCCGAATAAAATACTGAGAGTATAGAGTCGACTTCTGCAGCAACCTATATGCATCCTTCGATGATGCCTACTGAAATGGGAGTTTATGCCGTTGGAGATGAACGCGAGGAAGCTTCGCCGTCAGGAAACGCGGAACAATGCATCACAATACTGGAGACATCTCTGAAACAAATACAATCCATAATGGAGAACATGCACCAGATGATGCTAACTCAGCATGCAACTGCCATGGCTCAAGCATCGGTCCCGCCAACTCAGATACGTGTGGGGGTGGACTTACCACCATCCAACCCGAGCCAAGAGCTTGCTCTAGATCAAGAGTCAGCAGTTCCTCCGCTTCCTCACTCAGAGAATGCATTACCTTCCATTGGAGTTACGATACAACCAACTCCGCACTATACCGTAGTCCCGCTTCCGACTGAGAATCCGATGCAGGAAGTACGGGAGTTGAAAGCCCAGTTTGACGCCTTGAAGCACAAAGATCAGCTCAAGAAACTGGGAATCAACCAGCCTTACCCAGCTATCTGGGAAGAGGTCCCTTTTCCTCCGAGGTACAAACCTCAGACTATGGTTTTATTCGAGGGAAAAATATCACCAAGTCAGTACATGAACTATTTCAGTATGATGACGGTGTTGCTACAAGGGAACGACGCCCTCCTCACTCGGGTGTTCAAAGGCTGCCTCTCAGGAGTAGCCTATCAGTGGTACCGTAGCTTGGCGGACAACTGCATCACTTCCTTCGAAGACTTCAAAGCTTTATTTTTTACATGATTCTATGAGGGAGGAATGGACATGTCTATGTCCTCTCTCATCGAAGTCAAACAGAGGAAAAAGGAAGACGTTCGCACCTTCGTCAAACTTTTTCGTCAGGCCACCTCACAGATGCCTCCAGGAGTTCCAGACTCTGCGTTAGTAGACATTTGCAGGAAGAACCTCCTTCCCGTAGTCTCGGTATTTACAGGACCATATCAGTTCCATGATTGGCCCTCGTTCATCATCTCGGCAGTAGCCGCCGAAGACAACAGTCGCAAGGCGCGTGACAATGGCATCATGATCTCTGCCTCTGACAGAGGTAAAAGGTCATCTCCCAGCAGCGACCATCCTCGCAGCTCCAAAGGAAAAGAAGCTCTGGCGATCAATACGGCCAGACAAAAGACTGTGGCAACCGCACAAGCGAGACCCGGGACCTCTAGGCCCGTCGAAGTCTACTCTTTCGACGACGACGATATCCCAAGTATATTCGAGTATCTCGTCAAAAGTGGCAAGATCACCCTTCCGGAGCTAAGACGACCCCAAGAAGTTGGCAGTACTAACGACCCCAAATACTGCATCTTCCACAGATATGTGCATCACCCGACAAAGGCGTGTTACATACTGAAAAGGAAGATCCAGGGTCTGATCGATGCTAAAGCCATCACTCTGCACAACACCGAGAAGACGGTCACGGCCAACATGATCTCTCTGCGGTTTGGCAATCTGCCTTCCCAAGAAGTCTCGAACGGTGTCACACCCATTTCCCGGACCACGATGAACATCGTCAATCTCCCTCCAATTAGGGGTCAAAATCATGACCTGATACCCCTAACCACCCGGCAGGGCGAGATTATGTGGGTTCATCCGGATTTGGTGTTAGAGCTCAAGGAGGAGACTAAAGCTACTAAGGCTACGTCTAGAAAGAGCTCCAGAGGCAAACCATGCCATATGGTCGTAACTTCTTCGCCATCAGACGAAGATAAGGTATTTGCTGTAACCCGTTCAGGGAAAGCCTACCTCAACGACTACGGAGCAAGTCAGGAAGATGCACCGACGGACGCTTCAGCTACCAAACCTTCAGGACCAGACCCCGTCGTACCAGATGCCGGTCCTTCAAAACCAACTCCGGCGGACAAGGGGAAGCAAAGAGAAGTGCGCTTTGATAAAACTGTGAAAGACATTCCAAACAAAGGTTTAGAGAAGCCATACAACTTCGACATCCTGGCCCAACTAGCTAATACACCAGCCAGGCTATCCATCTTCGAGCTACTCAGGCTCTCCCAAGACACTCGTCTAGTCCTGATTGAAGCACTGATGCAGGCGGAAGCATGATTGACCCAGCTCAAGTCCCCAGACGAAGAACCGGTGGCATGTCCTCAATGCCACAGTATAATAGAAGTGGTCCCAAATATCACTTTCACTCAAGACGACATGCTGTTAAAACATAACAGGCATGACAGGCCCCTCTATTACACCAGGTACGTCGGTTCCATGGAGGTCGATCGGATTCACATAGATCTGGGATCGTCGATCAGCATTATCCCTCACAGTCTGCTCAGACCGCTGAGGATTCCTACCAGCGAATTGGCTTACACCTCCACTACAATCGTGGGTTTCAACGCCGAAAGAAGTAAGCCGTTGGGGAAAATTCGCCTAAGGATCCAGATTGGGAACCTCAGATCGGTGGCCACATGTTACTTCATCGATTCAGAGGTGTCTTACAATATTTTGCTGGGAAGACCGTGGATCCACGACCACAACATCGTTCCTTCAACTCTACATCAATGTCTTAAATATGTAGACCCCTAAGGAACAGTACAGATGGAGGTTGCTGACCTAAACCCGTTTAAAGGAGTAAAATACTACTATTCCAATGCCGTGTTGTACTCTCAAGACCACACGGAAGAAGGGTCAAGCGAGGCAGAGAAGGAATCCTACCGGGAGCCAGAAGAACCCTCTGTCGTACTACCGCTGTCAATCAAGGTGAAAAGACGAACCACTCGTCCGAAAGCCATGGAGCCTATGGCTATTCACCTGAACAAGACCAGGTCAGGAAAAGGGAGTGATCCTCTAGTGATCACTTTGAACCAGAAGCCTCCACCCCTGGTCATCAACCTTAGGCGCAACGGACAGCCGACTGATGTAAATGCAACCAGGAACGGAGCTCTAAATGATAATAAACATCCTCTTTTCCAGTATATTGGCACTCAAATTCTAAATCAGGAATCCACTCCCCGTGACGAGGTAGAACCCATAGCACAAAAATTCTTGGAAGCTATGAACTCCTACCGTCCGTATGTCTGGGAAGTAGCGTCATCATCCAACGTCGTCACGACATATGGACCACATGAGGATTCTATCTTCATTGTCCCGCCTACCTGCAGTAGTCAGCATTCAATAGTCTTCGGCCGCATGCGCAATCAACCGACTGTCCAGGAAGATTCTTTCAATGACGATGCTGGAAAAATGCAAGTTCACCGATACAGCCCGCAAGCGTTGAAGATCATGCAAAACATGGGCTACAACTTGGAGCGGAAGCCAGGCCTCAACTACGGAAGAGGCAGACGAACGCCGCTGCGCGACGACCCCCGCTATCGAAAAACTCATTTCGGGTTAGGGTATGCCACCTCCCTTGAGACTTCCAAGTTAGATGAGGACATCTTTTCCTCTTCTCAGAATGGCTCGTCGCCCTCTGACCCACCTGATGCTCTCGAACAAACACTATCAGTGAATATGGTAGTGGCAGATCCCTTTGAAGCAGATGAATAGGATCCTGAGCCGTTTAAGAATGACTCTTGGGCCCAACAAATGGATATGCAGTGGGAATTCTGCTTCGAGCAAAGGGAACCTCCCACCAAAGACGAAGTTATCCAGGTTGATGTTGGGGGTAAACTTTCGCCAAAGCCGATATTTATCAGTAACAATCTTTCCCCAGCTGAAAGGAAAGAAGTTATCCAGCTGATAAAAGAATATATCGACGTCTTTGCATGGGATTATGAGGACATGTCGGGCCTTGACCCAAAGGTGGCTACTCACAAACTCGACATATTGACCGACACAAAGCCTGTGAAGTAGCACCAACGTCGGTTCCACCCGGATATGATGGACGCCATCGAAGCTGAAGTCAAGAAGTTGATAGCCTACGGTTTCATCCGGGAAGAACAACATCCCGACTGGGTCACCAACGTTGTCCCAGTCATGAAGAAAAATGGAAAAATACGTATCTGCATCGATTACCGAGATCTGAATGCAGCCTGCCCCAAGGATGAGTTCCCTCTTCCCATCACGGACATCATGATCGATAATACCTGCGGTTTTGAACGCATGTCTTTCATGGACGGATTCTCATGATACAATCAGATCAAGATGCATCCCGAAGACGAGAAGCACACTGCCTTTCGGACACCGTTGGGGGTATATTGCTATACGGTCATGCCCTTCGGATTGAAGAACGCTGGGGCTACATACCAACGGGCTATGAGTAACATATTCCATGAGCATTTACGTAAAATAGTAGAATGTTACGTGGACGACATAGCCGTCAAGAGCCGCCTCAAAGATGATCACATTCAAGACTTGAGGACGATATTCGAGTTAATACGCCAACATCAACTCAAGATGAACCCTACGAAGTCCTTTCTGGGTGTATCTAGTGGCAAATTCCTGGGATTTGTCATCACCGCCAAAGGCATCCAAGTGGACCCTGACAAAGTCCAGGCCATCGTAGAAATGCGACCGCCCCACAATCTGAGGGAACTCCGGGGATTTCAAGGCCGTTTGGCTTATATTCGGAGATTCATATCCAACCTCTCGGGGAGATGTCAGCCCTTTCGCATCTCATGAAGAAAGGTGTATCCTTCGTATGGGACAAAACCTGTCAACAAGCATTCGGAGATATCAAGCGCTATCTCACCAGTCCGCCAGTTCTGGTGCCTCCCGTCATGGGAAGACCATTCTTGCTATACGTTAGAGCGATGGATCATTCTCTGGGAGCTCTTCTTGCACAAAAGAATGATATGGGTCACGAACAGGCTATCTACTACCTCAGCAGGATGATGGTCGGAGCCGAACACCGGTACAACCCAGTAGAGAAAGAATGCTTGGCTCTGATGTTCGCTATCCAGAAAACGCGGCACTATGTCACCGGTCAGACTATTCATATCATCTCCAGGATCAACCCTCTTCGAGTACTGATGAGCAAGCCAAGTGCTCTTAATTCTTGACTCGCGACTTGGGCGATGCTGTTAACACCATACGACATGGTATACGTCCCGCAGAAGTCCATCAAAGGCCAAGCGCTGGCCGACTTTCTAGCTGCTCATCCGATCCCGAAGGCCTCCAAATTATACGAGGACATCCCTGACGAAGTTGCAGAATATAATTTCGCAATGGAAAGTGACACATGGCAACTATTCTTCGACGGCGCCTCTAAGACTGGTCCCAAGGGAAACGTAGTTTCAGGGGTAGGAATCGTCCTGGTCACTCCTGATAAACTCGTCGTCTACCGAGCATATTCTCTTAGCGAGCCATGCTCCAACAATGTGGCAGAGTACAACGCTCTGCTAATCGGGCTCCAAGTCGCCAAAGAGCTGGGGGTCGGGTCCCTGGAAGCTTTCGGTGATTCTCTGCTTATCGTCAATCAAGTCAGGGGAATATATGAAGTCCGGAATCTAGACCTCATCCCCTATCACCGAGCAACGGTCGAGATAGCCATAACATTCAAAGGGTTCTTCCTGGCGCATGTACCTCGATCTCAGAATCTGGAAGCTGATGCCCTAGCCAGTCTAGCTGCGAATTTAGCCACTCCTATAAGAAGGCAGGATTCGGTAATCCTTCATAACAGAGATTTATTCTGTGTGAAGAAAAACTTTCACATAGAATGCAGCTACGCTGTGAACACAGATCCCCCTAGAAGAGACTGGAGAAGTCACTTCATAGATTTCGTTGTATACGGAATCTTGCCGGAGGACCCCAAAGAAGCGGTATCCGTCAAAAGACGATCATTACGCTTCTACTTCGATGCATCTTCACAATGCCTATATCGCCGGACCTACGACGGACTGCTATTGAGATGTCTCTCTAACGACGAAGCACAGCAGATTATCCGGGAAGCTCACAACGGCGTGTGCGGAGCGCATCAACCCGGTCCTAAGCTACAGGATCGTATCAGGAGAATGGGCTATTACTGGCCCACTATGATCGCAGACGCAATCAACTATGCGAGACAATGTAGAGCCTGTCAGGTTCATGCGGACTTCATACATCAACCGTCTGAATATTTACATCCTACGGTTGCATCCTGGCCTTTCGAAGCATGGGGTATGGATATCATTGGTCCTATTCACCCGTCTTCTTCCAGAGGTCACCGGTTCATACTAGCCATCACAGATTACTTCTCCAAATGGGCAGAGGCGATCCCCCTTGCTGAGGTAAAGGCGTCTAATGTAATCATCTTCATCAAGCATCACGTCATTTATCGCTTTGGGATTCCCCGAAGGATAATCCATGACAATGGGCCTCAGTTCATCAGCCAAGCATTTCATCGATTTTGCAATAAAAATTGGATACATAATATTGCCTCTACGGCATATTATCCATCTGCTAATGGTTTGGCGGAAGCTTTCAACAAAACCATTATCAAACTCTTGAAGAAGTTTGTCTCTTCAAACAAGAGAGATTGGAATGAGAAGCTGGGCGAATGTCTCTGGGCATACCGCACAACGGTACGAACACCGACAGGTTGTACCTCATTTTTACTGGTCTATGGAAGCGAAGCAGTTTTCCCCATTGAAATCCAAATCCCGTCACTCAGGATAGCCATGACTAATGAGCTGACTCAAGAAAAGAATGACCTGTTATGGCTTCAAGAGCTAGAAGGATTAGACGAGAAACGCCTCCAAGCTCAACAGCGCATCGCGCTCTACCAAGCACGCATTTCCAAAGCTTTCAATCATAAAGTAAAGAAAAGAGTGTTCAAAATTGGCGAGCTAGTTTTAGCCGTAAGAAGGCCGATGATCCTTACTCACAGGAGTAAAGGCAAATTCCAGCCCAAGTGGGAAGGCCCTTATGTGATCGAGACAACATTCTCAAACGACGCTTACCGGTTAGCCCAGCCTAATGGAGACCTGTTAATGGCTCCTATCAACGGTAAATTCCTGAAAAGGTATTATGCTTAACCTACTCTGCTCAAGTGGAATGTAGCGAGAATCTCAATTCTGACAAAACTACTTCCAAAACGAAACTAGTTGGGTCATATTCTATCATGTCCGTATGACCTCTGAATAGATATGTCCTGCTAAAAGGTTATCAAGAGTCTATCACGTTCATACTACCTCTGATATCACTCTCGCCCAAACCTGTCATTTACATTCCGAAATAATGGGTCCACAAAGTTAGAAAAGAGTCACTTTTATTTATTCCCAAAAAGAGCAGAATTACATTTGGGAAGCAAAAAGAAGAAAGGGTATATCATTATGGGGGAGCGATCAGATCGCGAATCAGCTATACCAGTGCAGCTATCCTCTCATCCCTGGAAATCAAGGCATCAGCGCGGGCCCGCTCCAGCCGTGCCTCGGGATTGTTCATAAAGGACAGCTCGACCCTTGCCCGAAGAGAGCCAGCACGGGCAGCTTCTGCACGCTTCAAATCCCGTCGTACTGTGTTCAGTCGATCGGTCGCTACATCTAGACCTGCCAACGACTGAGAAGCCCACTCCTCTGCCAGAGCGAGTTTTTCCTTCAGCTTGCGGGCCCTCGCTACATTCCCTTCATGCTCGGATTGGCACTTCGTCTGAAGAGCAAGAGCCTCCTCCACGACAGCTTTTCTTTCATCCATCTCCAGCTTATGTGCTTTGATGGAGTCATCTAGGCTTTCCAGTTGTTTAGTAAGTCGTACAGTCATGAGGTCATATCTGGCCTGGACCTCAGCTTCAAGGCTGCCCCGAGCCAGCTGCAAGTATTCGTTAATAGGTTGCTCCAAACCATTAACCATCGCCTCCAGGGCATCAGCTACCCCAGAATCGCCGAACTCCCTGACCGCCCCGATCAGAAACTGAGAAGCCTTCTTCAGACGCTCGAAGTCTAGATTCTTCGCCAACACCATTGATATTAGCGTTTTCAAACTGGTGTAAAAGAGGCTGGTGTATTGCTCGGTCAGCGCAACTAGATCCGATTGGACGCCAGGAGTGGCCGCGATATTGGCAAGTCCCCCTCCAGGAATAATTGCAGACGAGGTGGCTACAGCCGCCGCCTCGGCAGGTGGTGCGACCGAAGGAGGTACGACAATGACAGTCGAAGTCATCGGCATACTCGCGAGAGGCGATGTCACGACAACGGGTTCGTCCTCCTCTTGAGGTGACGAAACCACTCCGGGCGAGCTGGCCCCCGAAGATATTTCCTCCTCGAAGTCGGGCGCCTCCGTATCATCGTCAGGAGCCCGAGCAGCGCCAGAAGGCGCTTCAACGCTATACTCCCCGTGGACGCCGTCCCCTGAGAAGAGGACAAGAAAGTTGATATCAATATGATGGTAATCTTTCTAAAGAGGAGACATAAAGATAACATTTACCCGTAGCCAACGGTATATATGTCGCATCTGCAGCCCACGTAGCTAAACCATGCCTTAATGACGCAATGCGAACTGTCATACCTGGAGAAGGGGGTGGGCCCACCGACACCACTAGGCGTTCTACCGAGCCTTCACCAAGACGCGGTCGAGGTTCGTCAGCTGGAATCTCGTCAGGCGATTTCATTCCACTACCGGAGGCGGCGGCAACAACGGCAACCTCAGGCAGGAGTTCTCCGGCACCGCCAGCCGAAACTGAGGGTCCCTCTCCGAAAGGCGAGGAACCTCCAATCAAAGAGACATCCCCAACAGGGAAGACAGTAGGTTCCTCTCTAGGAGCCTCAATACCAGGAATCCGGAGAGAACGAGCAACCGTCTTCTTCTTCCTCTTGCGAGGGGAAGTCTGCTTCGAAGCAGGAGCCCTTCGCTTCCCAGAGACTGCCAAAGCCCTCGCAGGCGGAGGCACTTCATACCTCGGCACCGACACCAGAGGCTCATCCGGAGTAACGGACCCCTCACCCTCGTTAGACGAAACCGAAGGGACTTTGACTTTTCCCCCAGACTTGGGAGAAGGCACCCTAAAGCTTCCACGTATGTCAAAATCGCGATGGAAGGTGTTGATCGCCACGTAGAACTGGGCATACGAATGGAGGATGCGCAGCTCCATGGAGAGTATGACGACCGGCACGATAAAGATTGCTTCCGTGCAAACCATGATAAAATACCGCCATCCTCTGGCTCCATCAATGAGTCCGCCCCTGGACCTGAAGTTGGTGACGGCATTGCCCACGTGCAGCTGATCGTACCCAAACTGCCTAGCGAACCGACTGGGCAAGTGGGACTCAAAGAAATAATGATCTTCACTTCTGTACAGCAAATGGGAGGGTCTGATGCAGACCAACCAATTAAAAGCTTCCGAAGAAAAAATGGTCTTCTCTCCACCTAAATCCTCAAGCCTAATATCCGACTGATTGCGATGTACAGAGGGGACAGTGTAGAGGAGCTTCCAGCAATGATCGAGGCTCAGAACCAGCCGACAGTCTAAAACTGTGTTCACGTTCCAGGAAGAGTCCTTGTAGTTCAGCAAGAAACTACCCTCCGAACTACTGCCAGGGCCGGGAGACATCACCCGGGGGTTGTGGAGAATTAACCATCCCATCAAATACAAGTATGGTAACTCTACCCGGGGAAAGCTATCACGCCGAGCTTCATCAACGAGCAGTCCATCAGTCATGGCTCTCAACCCAGCCTGAATACGGCACACCATGGCAGGAAGCAAGCCCAGTCTTGCCCCAAACACCAGACGCACGGAAGGCCACAGGATGTTCCGGTGAATGCGGTCCGCGGACGAGATATCGGGCACCACTACTCGACGCAGCCATATAGAGAGAAAGCCAGCCAGCCGGGCTTCCTTAGACAGAGGCCTGCGACAACGCCTCAAGTAACTATAGGCCTTAGTGCCTTCAGGGTACTTTCCTACCCCGTCATTGAGAATCTGATCTAGAGCTTTAGCATCCTCCATAAGATCCTCGACGACCTGGGCACTGACCACGCCCAAACAGTTCACGGGCTCATTCTTGCCCCCCAAAACTTTCTCTGACTTGACGGCCCTGGCCCGATGGAAGAAGAGGTAGGACATCCACTTAGTGGTGTGAGCCAAATCAAAAGGCTCATCATAAAAAGTAGTGCACGCGAAGTAGTGGCACATGAGCTCCTGATACACCTCCACAACCTGAGGGTCCGAGTCCTCCAACTCCCGGTTGGTGGGAACATACTCTTCATATGGGGTGTCCCCCATCGACAGTCTCGAGATCACTGCCATCTCATGGAGGGCCAACCCCAGCTCCCCCAGTGGAGTGGCGAAGGTCCTGGTGAGCGAAATGTATCGCTCCATCAGTGCCAAAAACAGGTTAGGGTTGGGAGGCAACCCAACACTCATCGCACACACAGCAGCATACAGTCCGATGACCTCCAGCTCTCTCCGAAAATGCTTCAAGGCCCAGTCAACTAGGCAAGCCCATCAGAGGTTTGTTGGGGTGATCCACCCATTGCACCGAGGATTCTCCTTGGGGTATACCCCCCTAGCCCCATGAAGTTATTGCAGAAAGTCGGCAATTGGACCGGCTGGATCACAGAACTGTCTTCACTCGGGACGCTGCCCGGGCACAGTCCCCTAAACACCGTCACAACGCCGGAAGGGCGGCTGACAAACGACCCCTGGTCAGCTCCTTTCAGATGAAAGATCTTTCCCGGCTTGCCGTGAAGATCGGGAGTCAGCGGCCATGACATCCTCCTGGAATGTATCGCATGGGAGAAAGCCGAGATGGGATAATGTCTCGGCATCGTTGGCAGATACAAGACCACACTCTCGGCGGAGAAAACCCAGGGTTCTCTCTTGGGCTTCGTCTGGGACTGTTTGTCAATCATGTCCCCAAAAGAAAAGCCAGCTGTTTGTGGTATTTAAACGAAAGAATAAAAGTGTATTTCAATGACAGGGTTTATACGAGACCTGTGCCCTTTGGTTTACAAACAAACTTGTACAATTCGATCCTATACGAGGATGCGGGAGTACAATTTATTTAATCTGGGTATAAATTGCTATAGGTGTCTGATCTGCAGTCGATCACTTTAGCCCTTGGACTACACGATGTTGAAGAAGTGCCGTGGAAGACAGGATGCAGCTTCGGAGGTTGCGAAGGAGGGTGGATGCGCGATGCTGAAGGTCGTCGCTCCCTATTCCTTGCCTGAGCTCTGTATTCTTCTCTCTTTCTCTGTCTCTCCCTCTTGATCTCCGGTTCGGTGACCTTGTTCGATCCTTCTTTCAAAGTTTCGAGCTTTGATCTGATATTGGTATTCTTGGCCAAATTTTTTGACCTGGTTCGATCTTCCAAATTGTCGACCTTGTTCCCCATTGATAGGGGTCTCTATTTATAGAGTTTTGGTGACAGTGACCACTCCATCGGTGTAACAACCGAGGAGTGGAAAGTACAGCACCCTTTTACACAACGGTTAAAGTAACCAATGCCTACATATAGATGATCTTTTGAATGAGCGTGTGACACGGGTCCAACTAAGGGGACACAACGCGTACAATTGCTACTAAGATCACGGCGTAAAAGCCACGTAGGTAGGTATCCATTGTGTAGAAGAGGTTGGCGTAGAAGCCAAATATCTGTCACCTTGGCGTAGAAGCCAAATAGGCATAGAAGCCGAGTAGGCGTGGAAGCCGAGTAGTCGTAGAGACTGAGGGGGCATGGAAGCCGAGCAGACATAGAAGCCGAACAGGCATAGAAGCCGAGTAGGCGTGGAAGCCGAGCAGTCGTAGAGACTGAGGGGGCGCAGAAGCCGTAGGAGCACAGATCATGAATGGACGTAGAAGCCGCTGCGTACCGTGCCAGGGTGCTAATGTGGACGTCTTTAGCCGAAATTATGGCTTTTGGAGATCAAATCTTTGGCAGAGATTTGCCATCATCCTGTGCATTAAATGCGGAGACGTGCCTTGAGGGGAAACTGTCACCGCTCTGTGCGTTTTGACGGTGGGACGTGCCTTGAGGGGACACTGTCACCGCTCTGTGCGTTTTGACGGAGGGACGTGCCTTGAGGGGACACTGTCACCGCTCTGTGTGCTTTGGCGGAGAGACGTGCCTCGAGGGGACACTGTCACCGCTCTGTGTGCTTTGGCGGAGAGACGTGTCTCGAGCCCTGTACGAAGCGCAGCTTTTGACGTGGCAGGCGGTTTGTCTTCTGCGGAGCGTAAAACAGTCCATGTTTGCTTGTGTAAAACAAGGCAGCGTGTTCTCTTTGCACGTGAAAGAGCGATTTACGCCGGGGGATTTTATTAAGCGCCGGTTCGGTGATATTTTAACCAAATCCTCTGTATTAAATGCTGAGATCCGCCATCATACTATGGAGCGCGTCCCGAGGGGTCTGCCCCCGTTCCCTGCCGTCGTTTGGGTAGCTGTGCAGCACTTTTTGTCTGGAGTCAGAGGTCAGGTTTACTGCATGACTGGACAGTTTCTTTTCGGGAATACAAAGCGTTCCTCGTACGCTTTAACGCTGCTTTAAGAGCGGCTGGGTCTTATGCCATGGAGGCGATGAAGAACCCTGTTTTACGCTGGATGGCTCTGAAGGCCTCTGCCTACGCTGCTCTGTATCAAGACGCTGCGTAGATCTTCTAAGCATTTTTTTTCATGCTTCTACAAGACCCCCTTCAAAGCTTTTAAATTCCTCGGAATTTGAAACGCTTTGAATGAAGCATGAACGGCCCCTCGTAACTCGAAACGTTTCTGAATGGAGCGTTGAAACGGTCGATGCTGACTTTATGGCAGATTTATTGGGGACCGCTGTGATCTCTTTTGCCTATAAAAGGCTGGGGGGGTGAACCTGTCTTTACCACATTCCCATTGTCATGCAGAGATGATCGCCGGAGTTCGTCGGATCGATCTGAGGAAGAAGGAGATCATGTTCTTCCAGCATGTAGGGAGCCGTAAAAGACGGCGTCTTCGAGCAAGTGTCCACTGCAACGATGGATCATGGAAGGACATCTTAGCCTCCCTTGCTCGGGATAATCAGCAACTTTGTATGGCGTTGCCCCAGGAGAGAGGAAGGGTCGTATTTGACCACACAGTTTGTAGACTGTTTATTTCTTCCTGAGGCCCCCGCGGACGAGAGTCAAAAAGACTCATCCTGTCCCTGGCTTGAGCGGCGCACGGAGCATGGGATCTGCAAAAAGACTCATCCTAGTTCTGTATCCTCCCGCCGTTTGACCAATATGTCAGTCAGTTTCCGGTAAACCGACTGACTGCCGGAGAAGATGGATGAAGAATTGAGGCCCAGCGAGAGCCTGCCAGAACAGCTTCTGGGCGATCTTCAGACGACGAGGGGGTATCTCCTTTGTAGACGGAGTTTCCCTTAGATGTAATCATGAGAAATAGAGAAAAACCCTTGTAGATTGGATTTTCCTCATATGTAATCATGATTTTAATCTTTAATAAAATTGTCTTCTTCTCCATATGATCGTCTTGCCATACGTTGCTTGTGAAGTCTGAATATGTGCAGCTTCGACACGTCTGAATCTTTACGCTGACTCTGATAGAAAGAGTATTAGGCCCTGTCCTTTATGCATAGCGGATAGTCCATAGAACGCTGCTGAGCACTTTGAATATTTAGAACTGTCCTGTTGCTAGGACTGCGTAGAATTTCTGAACTGTTGCCTCTCTGATGAGCAGAATTTCATTTTGTTCAGAATTTGTCTTCAAGAATAATCTCTCGAAACTCCCTTGGAACAGGGTCGAGGTTTTTGGCTGTCAAACTGAGTTGCCACTTTGATAGACGAGATGTTCAGACTGGAATCTGGATGAACCTCCAGTTTTCTGGACCCGAGAGGAGTAATTTCTCAATGTTTGAACTCTGCATACTTCGGGTACTTGGGGATGCTTTGGGTCAAGAACGAGTATCTTCTGTGTGAACTCTTTGCACTTGACCGCCTTGGGGACTGTTTGGATATGTGGAAAGTCGTGGAGCGGGAAATCATGTCTGTAGCCTCTTGAGCGTAAAACACCATCGAGCGTGAAATCATAAACTTGTGGTTCCTGAGCGTGAAGTCGTAGATTTTTTGCCTCTCGAGCATAGAATGCTACCGAGCACAAAGGCATCCGGGCAAGAAAAACCATAGACTTGTAGCTGTCGAACGTAAAGCCGTTAGATTCGTAGCTGTCGAGCGTAGAAAAGCTCCTTTTAGCGTAGGACTGTAGATCTGTAGCCTGTGAGCGTAGAACACCATCGAGCGTGAAATCGTAGACCTGTGGTTCCTGAGCGTGAAGTCGTAGGTTTGTTGCCTCTCGAGCATAGAATGCTACCGAGCACAAAGGCATCCGGGCAAGAAAAACCATAGACTTGTAGCTGTCGAACGTAAAGCCGTTAGATTCGTAGCTGTCGAGCGTAGAAAAGCTCCTTTAGCGTAGAACTGTTTGATTTGTAGCTCCTGAAAAGAAAATTTCTTCGAGCGTGAGGTTTGCGGATCTGTTGCTGCTGAGCGTAAACTGAGCGCCACCGAGCGTGAGATCGTCGATTTGGTATCTGCTGAGCGTAAAGTCGTGGGTTTGTGGCCTCTCGAGCATAAAAGCTACCGAGCACAAAGGCATCCGGGCGTAAAACCATAGACTTGTAGCTTGCGAGCATAAAATCGTAGATCCGTTGCTGTCGAGCGTAGAAAGCTCATTTAGCGTAGAACCCGCTGAACCGTCTTGCACGAAAAAACCTTTCGAATTCGCTGACTGTCCGTCTTCCAAGGGTAGTGGGCTGACGTAGCATCCAATCATGATCAACTATTAATTGCGAGATTTGGTTAGGGTCTCGAGGGGTTCGTCCGAGGATTCGAGGAGTCGACCCGGACTGTATATATATCCCCAGCTTCTGGAAAGAAAAACTTTTCATCTGTCTTTGGCGAAAGAGAGCTTTCGACTGTTCGAGTTTTTCTTCGTTCTTTCTCCGAGCACTTCGAGTCTTTCAGAAATGGCGCCGAAACAAACCCCCTCCGCTAAGGGAAAGAGTATAGGTTCTTCTTCTCATTCTTCTGTCCCGGCGAGGGAATCTCCGGTCGGGCAAGGTAAACTTCCCTCTGAGGGGAGCATCCCGCCGACGACTAGCGCTCCCGGCTTTAGAGGTAGAACTTTTTGGGATGACACAAACGACGAAAAATTCTTCTCACACGTTGAACGTGACTGCGCTAGGTCATCTTCTATGCTGATAGCCTCTTTTGAGGAAGATGACGTACGGAGGCATTTTTATCTTTTACGCCCACATTTCTAATGTGTCAGCGTAAAGACTCCGTATTTTCTCGGGCTACCGAAAATTGGCGTATTTCGTAAAATTTGAATTTTACGTTTGTGGAGGAGACTTCCGGCGTAAGGTGACCAAATTTGTACAATCTTGGCGTAAAGCACAGACTGTCGTTTCCTTGGTCCATGTGTTTGTGCTAGATTTGTAATGACATGTCTTCTTTGCATTATTTTGCAGTTGATCTGGGTGAGTCCCCATTGGCTGAGTTGATGGACTCCGCTGCGGGGATGCTGCACTCGAATTATCTGGAGGATCTGTCCCATGTGGCATTTTCCATCTCTGGACCCCCAGTATCCTGAGGGAAGGGAGCTCCTGATATCGGCCCAGGGTGAGCGAATGCTGTTGAGTATGATCAACGGTGAACCCTTGGTACGTGTAGATGGGGAGCGGTACATAAAGCCGGCTTTCCTTTTTGGGGACATGATTGATAAACAGTCCCAGACGAAGCCCAAGAGGGAGCCTTGGGTTTTCCCTGCCGGGGATTTGGTCTTGTACCTGCCGACGATGCCGAGGGATTATCCCATCTCGACCTTCTCCCATGCGATGCATCCCAGGAAGATGTCTTGGAAGCTGACTCCTGATCTTCACGGGAAGCCGGAGAAGATCTTTCATCTGAAAGGCGCTGACCAGGGGTCGTTTGTTAGTCGCCCTTCTGGCGTTGTGACGCTGTTCCGAGGAATGTGCCCGGGCAGTGTTCCAAGTGAAGATAACTTGGTGATCCAGCCGGTCCAATTGCCGACCTTCTGCAACGACTTCATGGGTCGAGGTGGGGTATATCCCAAGGAGAATCCTCGGTGCAATGGGTGGATTGCCCCAACGAACTCCCGATGGAGATGCCTAGTTGACTGGGCCTTAAAGCACTTCCAGAGGGAGTTGGAGGGCATCAGACTATATGCCGCTGTGAGTGCGACGAGCGTCGGGCTGCCTCCGAACCCTAATTTATTCCTGGCACTGATAGAGCGGTACATTCCGCTCTCCGGGACCTTCGCCACTCCACTAGGGGAGTTGGGGTTGGCCCTTCATGAGATGGCAGTTGTCTCGAGACTGCCGATGGGGGATACCCCATATGAAGAGTACGTTCCCACCAACCGGGAGTTGGGGGATTTGGACCCTCGGGTGGCGAAAGTATATCAGGAGCTGAAGTGTCAGTACTTCGCGTGTACCGCTTTTTATAACGAGCCTTCTGATTTGGCTCACACCACCAAGTGGATGTCTTACCTCTTCTTCCACCGAGCCAGGGCCGCCAGGTCGGAGAAAGCCTCGGGTGGTAAGAAAGAGCCCGTGAACTGCTTGGGCGTCCTCAGTGCCCAGGTTGTGGAGACTCTTATGGAGGAGGCTGAAGCTCCGGATCAGATTCTTGTGGAGGGGGTAGGAAAGTACCCGGAAGGCACTAAGGCCTGTAGTTACTTGAGGCGTTGCCGCAGGCCTTTGTCTAAGGAGGCCCAGCTGGCTGGTTTCCTCTCCATATGGCTGCGTCAAGTAGTGGTGCCGGGCACCGCGTTCGCGGACCGCATTCACCGCAACATCCTGTGGCCGGCAGTGCGCCTGGTGTTTGGGGCAAGACTGGGCTTGCTTCCTGCCATGGTGTGCCGTATACAGGCTGGCCTGAGGGCCATGACAGATGGGTTGCTCGTTGATGAAGCTCGGCGGGAGAGCTTCCCTAGGGTGGAATTACCATACTTGTACTTGATGGGATGGTTAATTCTCCACAATTCTCGGGTTATGTCACCCGATTCCGGTAGCAGCTCAGGGGGTATATTCCTATTGAATTACAGGGATTCCTCTTGGAATGTGAATACAGTTTTAGACTGTCGGCTGGTTTTGAACCTCAGCCATGGCTGGAAGATCCTTTGTACTCCCCCTCCTGTGCATCACAACCAGTCAGGGCTGTGGCTCGAGGATTCAGGTCGAGGGAAGACCGTTCTTTCTCCGGAGGCGTTTAATTGGTTGGTCTGTATTAGACCTTCCCATCTGCTGTATAGGAGCGAAGACCATTGCTTCTTCGAGCCCTACCTGCCTAGTCGGTTCGCCAGGCAGTTCGGGTACGACCAGTTGCATGTGGGCAACGCCGTCACCAGCTTCAGGTCCAGGGGTGGACTCATTGATGGAGCTAGAGGGTGGCGATATTTTATCATGGGTTGTACGGGGGCAATTTTTATTATGCCAGTCGTTACAACCTCCACGGAGCTGCGCATCCTTCACTTCTACGCCCAGTTTTATGTGGCGGTTAACACTTTCCACCGCGATTTCGACAGGCGTGGGAGCTTCAGGGTGCCTTCTGCCAAGCCTGGGGGAAGGGTCGAAGTCCCCTCGGTTTCTTCTGATGAGGGGGAGGAATCTGGTACTCCGGATGAGCCTCTGGTGTCGTTGCCGAGGTGTATAGTGCCTCTGCCGGCGGGGGCCCTGGTAGTCTCTTCCGGGAAGCGACGGGCTTCTGCTCCGAAGGAAGCTTCCCTTCGTAAGAGGAGGAGGGAGACGGTTACTCGTCCTCTCCGTATTCCTGGTGTTGAGGTTCCCGGGAATGAGCCTGCATCTCCCTGTATCAGGGATGATTCTTTGGCCGGAGGTTCCTCGCCTTTCAGAGGGGGACCTTCTACAGTCCTGGCTGGCGACGCCGGAGAGTCCTTGCTAGAGGCTGCTGTCGCTGCGGCTGCTCCAAGCAGCAGAGCAGGATTGCCTGCGTGGCCCCAACAGATGGGAGAATCTTCCCTGAGGTCAGTAGCGGGCGGAGTTACTCCTGCGTTAGCGAGCGCGCCTAGCGAGACTCCGGCTGATGAACCTCGACCGCGTCTCGGGGAAGGCTTGACCGAACTCTTGGCGATGTCGGTCGGCCCACCTCCTTCTCCAGGTATGACAGTTCGTATCGCGTCATTAAGGCGTGGCTTAGCTACATCTGCTGCAGATGCGTCGTATATGCCGTTGGTTCCGGGTAAATGTCGTTTCGATGTCTCCTCCTAGGAGGATTACCACTGTGTTTGACATTTTTGCTTTCTTGTCCTTTTTTCAGGGGATGAAGTCCACGGGGAGCATGGCGTTGAAGCGCCTTCCGGCTTTGATCTGGCTCCTGGCGGTGACGTAGAGGCGCCGGATTTTGAGGCAGGAGTGTCTTCGGGGGCTAGCTCGCCCGGGGAGGTTTCGTCGTCTCAAGGGGAGGACGAACCTGTTATCGTGACCTCGCCTGTTGCGGGTATGCCGATGACTTCGATTGTCGCCATCGCACCTTCTTCGGGCGTGCCACCTGTTGAGGCGGCGGTGGCTACCTCGTCTGCAATTATGGCCGCTCCGGGCGCTAAGTCGGGTTTAGTCGCGTTGATCGAGCAGCATTCCAGCCTCATCTACACTGGCTTAAAAACGATGATACCGATGGTGTTGGCGAAGAACCTTGACTTCGAGCTCCTGAAGAAGACTTCTCAGCTTTCGATCGAGGTTGTCAGGGAGCTTGGCAATCCTGGAGTGGCTGACCCTCTAGAGGCGGTGGTTAATGGTTTAGAGCAACCTATTAACGAATACTTGCAGCGGACTGAGGGCAGCCTTGATGCTGATGTCCAGGCTCGGTACGACCTCATGTCTGAGCAGTTCGCTACAAAGCTTGAAAGCCTAGACAACTCTATCCAGACGCATAAGCTGGAGATGGATAGGAGAAGAGCTGTTGTGGAAGAAGCCCTTGCCGTTGAGATGCAGTGTCGATCCGAGCATGAAGGGAATGCGGCGAGGGTCTCCAAGCTGTGGGAAAAACTTGCTCGGGCAGAGGAGTGGGCTTCCCAGTCGTTGGCAGGTTTGGAGGTAGCGACTGGTCGACTGAGCGAAGCACGACGGGATCTGGACCGTGCGAAAGCTGCCCGTACGGGCTGTCTTCGGGCAAGGGCTAATCTGACCCTTACGCATACTCCGGAGGCACGGCTGGAGCAGGCTCGCGCCGATGCTTTGGCCCTTAGGAATGAGAGGATAGCTGCACTGGAGCGGCAGATTCATGGCCTGATTACTCTGCCATCTTGATGTACCCCTTCCTATGTAATTCTGCCTTCTTCGGGAATGAATAATAGCGACTCTTTTCTGACTGTTGTGGACCCATCATTTCGGAATGTAAATGACAGGTTAGGTGAGAGTGATATCAGAGGTAGTATGGACGTGATAAACTCTCGATAAACTTCTTAGCAGGACATATCTATTCAGAGGTCATGCGGACATGATAGAGTGTAACCCAACTAATTATGTTTTTTGGAAGTAGTTTTGTCAGAATCGAGGTCTTTGCTATTTTCCTCTTTAAGCAGGAGAGATTAGGCATAGTACCTTTTCAGGAATTTGCCGTTGATAGGAGCCATTAACAGATCTCCGTTGGGCTGGGCTATCCTGTAGGCGCCGTTTGAGAACGTTGTCTCGATCACATAAGGGCCTTCCCATTTGGGCTGGAATTTGCCTTTACTTCTGTGAGTTAGAATCATCGACCTTCTCACGGCTAGAACTAGCTCGCCGACTTTGAACACTCTTTCCTTTACTTTATGATTGAAAGCTTTGGAAATGCGTGCTTGGTAGGGCGCGATGCGCTGCTGAGCTTGGAGGCATTTCTCGTCTAATCCTTCCAGCTCTTGGAGCCTCAACAGGTCATTCTTTTCTCGAGTCAGCTCACTAGTCACGGCTATTCGGAGCGACGGGATCTGGATTTCGATAGGAAGGACCGTCTCGCTTCCGTAGACTAGTGAAAAGGGGGTACAACCTGTTGGTGTCCGTACCGTTGTGCGGTATGCCCAGAGACATTCGCCCAGCTTCTCGTTTCAGTCTCTTTTGTTTGAAGAAACGAACTTCTTCAGAAGCTTGATAATGGTTTTGTTGAAGGCTTCCGCCAAACCATTAGCAGCTGGATAATATGTCGTAGAGGCAATGTTGTGTATCCGGTTATTATCGCAAAACCGATGAAACCCTTGGCTGATGAACTGAGGTCCATTATCGTGGATTATCCTTCGGGGAATCCCAAAGTGATAAATGACATGGTGCTTGATGAAGCTGATTACGTCAGACGCCTTTACTTCAGCCAGAGGGATTGCTTCGGCCCATTTGGAAAAGTAATCTGTGATGGCCAGTATGAACTGGTGGCCTCTGGAGGAAGACGGGTGAATGGGCCTAACGATATCCATACCCCAGGCTTCGAAGGGCCAGGATGCAATCGTAGGATGTAGATATTCAGACGGTTGATGTATGAAGTCTGCATGGACCTGGCAGGCCCTGCATCGTTTTGCATAGCTGATCGCGTCTGTGATCATAGTGGGCCAGTAATAGCCCATTCTCCTGATGCGGTCCTGCAGCTTAGGACCGGGCTGATGCGCTCCACATACGCCATCGTGAGCTTCACGAATAATCTGCTGTGCCTCGGCGCCAGCGAGACATCTTAACAGCAGTCCGTCGTAGGTCCGGCGATACAGGTATTATGAAGATGCATCGAAGTATAAGCGTAACAATCGTCTGTTGACGGATACTGCTTCTTTGGGGTCCTCTGGCAAGATTCCATATGCCACGAAATCTATGAAGGGACTCGTCCAATCTCTTCTAGGAGGATCGGCGTTTACAGCGTAGCTGCGTTCTAGGTGACAGCTGTTCTTCACACAGAATAAATCTCTGTTAAGAAGGATTACCGAATCCTGCCTTCTTATAGGGGTGGCTAAGTCCGCAGCTAGGCTGGCCAGGGCATCAGCTTCCAGATTCTGAGATCGAGGTACATGCTCTAGGAAGAACCCTTTGAACGTCATAGCTATCTCGACCGTTGCTTGGTGATAGGGGATGAGGTCTGGATTCCGGACTTCGTATATCCCCCTGACTTGGTTGACGATGAGCAGAGAATCGCCGAAAGCTTCCAGGGATTCCACCCCCAGCTCTTTAGCGACTTGGAGCCCGATTAACAGGGCGTTGTATTCTGCCACATTGTTGGAGCAGGGCTCGCTAAGAGAATATGCTCGGTAGATGACGAGCTGATCTGGAGTAACTAGGACGACTCCTACTCCTGAAACGACGTTTCCCTTAGGACCGACTCTGGAGGCGCCATCGAAGAATAGTTGCCATACGTCACTTTCTCTTGCAAAATTACATTCCGCAACTTCATCGGGGATGTCTTCGTATAGTTTGGAGGTCTCCGGGATTGGATAAGCTGCTAGGAAGTCGGCCAGTGCTTGGCCTTTGATGGACTTTTGTGGGACGTAGACCATGTCATATGGCGTCAGTAGCATTGCCCAAGTTGCGAGTCGGGAGTTAAGGGCACTTGGCTTGCTCATCAGCACCCGGAGAGGGTTGATCCTGGAGATGATATGAATAGTCTGGCCGGCAACGTAGTTTCGCGTCTTCTGGACAGCGAACATCAGAGCCAAGCATTCCTTCTCCACTGGGTTGTACCGGTGTTCGGCCCCGACCATCATCCTGCTGAGGTAGTAGATAGCCTGTTCATGACCCACATCGTTCTTCTGTGCAAGGAGAGCTCCTAGCGAATGATCCATTGCCCGAACGTACAGCAAGAAAGGTTTTCCCATGACGGGAGGCACCAGAACTGGTGGACTGGTTAGGTAGCGCTTGATATCCCCAAACGCTTGCTGGCAGGTTTTGTCCCACATGAAGGATACACCTTTCTTCATGAGGTGAGAGAAGGGCTGACATCTCCCCGAGAGGTTGGATATGAATCGCCGGATGTAAGCCAGACGTCCTTGGAACCCCCTGAGTTCCCTCAGATTATGGGGTGGTCGCATTGCTATGATCGCCTGGACTTTGTCAGGGTCTACTTCGATGCCTCTGGCGGTAATGACAAATCCCAGGAATTTGCCACTGGATACCCCCAGAAAGGACTTTGTAGGGTTCATCTTGAGTTGATGCTGGCACATTAACTCAAATACCGCCCTCAGATCTCGAACGTGATCACCTTTGAGGCGGCTTTTGACAGCTATGTCGTCCACGTAATATTCTACTGTCTTGCGTAACTGCTCACGGAATATGTTACTCATAGCTCGTTGGTATGTAGCCCCGGCGTTCTTTAATCCGAAGGGCATGACCGTATAGCAATATACCCCCAGTGGTGTCCGGGAAGGCAGTATGCTTTTCGTCTTCCGGGTGCATCTTGATCTGATTGTATCCCGAGAACCCGTCCATAAAAGACATACGCTCGAAGCCGCAGGTGTTGTCGATCATGATGTCCGTGATGGGAAGGGGAATTCATCTTTGGGGCAGGCCGCATTCAGATCTCGGTAGTCGATGCAGATACGTACCTTCCCATTTTTCTTCATGACTGGGACAACGTTGGCGACCCAGTCGGAATATTGTTCTTCCCGGATGAAACCGCAGGTTATCAACTTCTTGACTTCGTCCTCAATGGCGTCCATCATATCCGGGCAAAACTGACGTTGGTGTTGTTTCACTGGCTTCGAATCGGTCAAAATATTGAGCTTATGAGTAGCTACCCTCGGGTCTAGGCCTGGCATGTCCTCATAACCCCATGCAAAGACGTCGACATATTCCTTTATCAGCTGTATGATCTCTTCCTTTTCGACTGGGGGAAGATTGTTACTGACAAATATTGGCTTTGGTGAGAGCTCACCCCCAACATTGACTTGGATAACTTCGTCCTTGGTGGGAGGTTCTCTCTGCTCGAAGCGGAATTTCCACTGTGTATCCATTTGTTGAGCCCAGGGGTCGTTCTCGAACGTCTCCAACTTTGGGGTTGTGACTCCATCGGGGATGGAGGTACACATCTGCTCAGAGGTGATATAGACATGGCAGTTTTTGTGGACTTAACATCACTGGCGTGCTTAGAATTTAAGTACGGATGTTAAGTGTAGATGATAATCAATATCAGAGGTAATATGGACATGATGATTGACGGCCGAAAGTTTTATTCAGAGGTAATATGAACATGACAAACTTTTGTGATTGTGACTCCATCGGGGACGGAGGTACACATCTGCTCAGAGGTGATATGGACATGGCAGTTTTTTGTGGACTTAACATCACTGGCGTTCTTAGAATTTAAGTACGGAGGTTAAGTGTAGATGACAATCAATATCAGAGGTAATATGGACATGATGATTGACGGCCAAAAGTTTTATTCAGAGGTAATATGAACATGACAAACTTTTGTGATTATGACTCTATCGGGGATGGAGGTACACATCTGCTCAGAGGTGATATGGACATGGCAGTTTTTTGTGGACTTAACATCACTGGCGTGCTTAGAATTTAAGTACGGATGTTAAGTGTATATGACAATCAATATCAGAGGTAATATGGACATGATGATTGACGGCCGAAAGTTCTATTCAGAGGTAATATGAACATGACAAACTTTTGTGATTGTGATTCCATCGGGGATGGAGGTACACATCTGCTCAGAGGTGATATGGACATGGCAGTTTTTTGTGGACTTAACATCACTGGCGTGCTTAGAATTTAAGTACGAATGTTAAGTGTAGATGACAATCAATATCAGAGGTAATATGGACATGATGATTGACGGCCGAAAGTTTTATTCAGAGGTAATATGAACATGACAAACTTTTGTGATTGTGACTCCATCGGGGATGGAGGTACACATCTGCTATCTCGCTGAAGTGATCGTTCCCTTGTTTTTTATAAACGCAGAGTGATGACCTTAGCATCGATTAATTCCTGAATTCTCCTTTTTAGCACATAGCAGGTCCTTGTAGGGTGATGAGTGTACCGATGGAAGAGACAATAATCTGGGTCATCGACTCTGTCGGCCCTCTCAGGGTATCTGATGTCGGATAGCTAAAGCTTATGTTCCCCCCTCAATATATTGAAGATTTCAACTATGTCATCTTCTTTGAAGGAGAAAGTTCCTTTTGGTCGCAGGGCTCCTGATGCCTGAGTTTCACGGTCTTCCGGGGAGATTGCCGTTGTTGTATCATCTTCGACTCTCGAGGACCTTCCGCCCCTAGCCTTGGACGCTGCTTTGTTTCATCGGGGTGAGTTACCCCCGGACACGCTGTGGCCTCTGGTCAAAGAAACTGATTCAGCAGGAGTTGCCTCAGGTGGTACAGGATTAGATTTTAAAGTTTTGGGTTTTGCAGCATATCCCAACCCGAAACGAGTTTGTTGATGGTGAGAAGTACCCTGCAACGGTGTTCGTCGGCCTTTCCCATAGTTGAGGCCTTGCTTTGATTTTAAATCATAACCCATGTTCTGTATAATCTTCAAAGCTTGTGGGCTATACCTGTGGATTTGCATTTTCCCACTCTCAGACTCGCGGAATTCTTCCTGTTCAACCGGACCGCTCCGTTTGTGTTTGAAGACTATCGGATGCTGATCATCGCGGGTAGGAGGGACAATAAAGGCTTCATTTTTACATGGTTCATACATCATGATGACATTAGATGTTGTTGCATCTTTCCATACGATCGCTCCCCGTTTGACAGTTAGGGGTTCTAAAACTTGTTTACGACTCATGTCTTTGTCTTTCTGGATCAAATAGGTACGCAGGTCAGGAGGTTTTGTAGAAGAAGAAGACGAAGGCTTGTTTCTTCTGTTTCCATCAGCGGGTATGCGGAGGATGGGCACCATGGTTTCCCCTATGCCACCTGTATACAACAGGTTGGCAATCTGGGCGGCGGATAATCCCCTGGGAGGGAGTCTTTTCGCGATCTGAGCTTGTTTTACGTCGAGGGACTGTGCCTGGCGTAACTTGGGAATTCGCTCAGTCTGGCGTAAGGCTGGAGAGGCCCTCAGTTGGCCACTAGCTTCTCGTGTAATCCGGAGAATAGGCGGATCATTCTTTTGCTGGCGTAAAGGCCGAGTAGTTGAGTATTCGCCCGCTTGCTTCCCCTTGCGGAGACCGCAGCGCTCATCTGGTTCACCGTAGAGGTCAGATGTCGTCCTGCGCCTGGAGCGTGATCTGTACTTCTGATTTGGCGTTGAGGCACCATCAGAGGTTTTGTCTGTACCGCGCGTAGCGGAAGACTGATTTATGCGCGTATAGCGCAGTAGATACTCCTGGGTTAGCGCTGAGGCTTTACCAGAAGTTTTGTCTGTACCGCGCGTAGCGGGAGACTGATTTCTACGCGTATAGCGCAGTGGATACTCCTGGGTTAGCGCTGAGGCTTTACCAGAAGTTTTGTCTGTACCGCGCGTAGCGGGAGACTGAATTTTACGTGCGGGGCACGGAGGGAGCGATGCTACCACCTCATTGGTCGGAGAGATCGGAGAGATCGGAGAGTCCACAGGAACGGCGGAGGTTGTCTTGGGCATCCACACTTTGCGTAGCTTCCTGTTGTCTTGGACGGAGAGAGAGTGAGAGCTACCCCCGGCCCGAAGCATGTCTTCGTAGGCAGACTGGTCGAAATGAACGACCAGTGTCTTCTTCACGGTTCTTACAGATACCGCATCGTGTTGAGCAATTACTTCCTCGTCAGAAGAGAAAGACGTCCCCAGCAGAGTCGCCATCTTGTTTGTGGTATTTAAACGAAAGAATGAAAGTGTATTTCAATGACAGGGTTTATACGAGACCCGTGCCCTTTGGTTTACAAACAAACTTGTACAATTCGATCCTATACGAGGATGCGGGAGTATAATTTATTTAATCTGGGTATAAATTGCTATAGGTGTCTGATCTGCGGTCGATCACTTTAGCCCTTGGACTACACGATGTTGAAGAAGTGCCGTGGAAGACAGGATGCAGCTTCGGAGGTTGCGAAGGAGGGTGGATGCGCGATGCTGAAGGTCGTCGCTCCCTATTCCTTGCCTGAGCTCTGTATTCTTCTCTCTCTCTCTGTCTCTCCCTCTTGATCTCCGGTTCGGTGACCTTGTTCGATCCTTCTTTCAAAGTTTCGAGCTTTGATCTGATATTGGTATTCTTGGCCAAATTTTCTGACCTGGTTCGATCTTCCAAATTGTCGACCTTGTTCCCCATTGATAGGGGTCTCTATTTATAGAGTTTTGGTGACAGTGACCACTCCATCGGTGTAACAACCGAGGAGTGGAAAGTACAGTACCCTTTTACACAACGGTTAAAGTAACCAATGCCTACGTATAGATGATCTTTTGAATGAGCGTGTGACGCGGGTCCAACTAAGGGGACACAACGCGTACAATTGCTACTAAGATCACGGCGTAAAAGCCACGTAGGTAGGTATCCATTGTGTAGAAGAGGTTGGCGTAGAAGCCAAATGTCTGTCACCTTGGCGTAGAAGCCAAATAGGCATAGAAGCCGAGTAGGCGTGGAAGCCGAGTAGTCGTAGAGACTGAGGGGGCGTGGAAGCCGAGCAGGCATAGAAGCCGAACAGGCATAGAAGCCGAGTAGGCATGGAAGCCGAGCAGTCGTAGAGACTGAGGGGGCGCAGAAGCCGTAGGAGCACAGATCCTGAATGGGCGTAGAAGCCGCTGCGTACCATGCCAGGGTGCTGATGTGGACGTCTTTAGCCGGAATTACGGCTTTTGGAGATCAAATCTTTGGCAGAGATTTGCCATCATCCTGTGCATTAAATGTGGAGACGTGCCTTAAGGGGAAACTGTCACCGCTCTGTGCGTTTTGACGAAGGGACGTGCCTTGAGGGGACACTGTCACCGCTCTGTGCGTTTTGACGGAGGGACGTGCCTTGAGGGGACACTGTCACCGCTCTGTGTGCTTTGGCGGAGAGACGTGCCTCGAGGGGACACTGTCACCGCTCTGTGTGCTTTGGCGGAGAGACGTGCCTCGAGCCCTGTACGAAGCGCAGCTTTTGACGTGGCAGGCAGTTTGTCTTCTGCGGAGCGTAAAACAGCCCATGTTTGCCTGTGTAAAACAAGGCAGCGTGTTCTCTTTGCACGCGAAAGAGCGGTTTACGCCGGGGGATTTTAGTAAGCGCCGGTTCGGTGATATTTTAACCAAATCTTCTGCATTAAATGCTGAGATCCGCCATCATACTATGGAGCGCGTCCCGAGGGGTCTGCCCCCGTTCCCAGCCGTCGTTTGGGTAGCTGTGCAGCACTTTTTGTCAGGAGTCAAAGGTCAGGTTTACTGCGTGACTGGACAGTTTCTTTTCGGGAATACGAAGCGTTCATCGTACGCTTTAACGCTGCTTTGAGAGCGGCTGGATTTTACGCCATGGAGGCGATGAAGAACCCTGTTTTATGTTGGATGGCTCTGAAGGCCTCTGCCTACGCTGCTCTGTATCAAGACGCTGCGTAGATCTTCTAAGCATTTTTTTTCATGCTTCTACACCAGCTTGATGTATTGGTCCCCGTCTATGTACGTCAGGGGCTCTCCGTTAATTATGTTCAGCAATGTCCGCTCGCCCTGAGCCGATATCAAGATTCCCCTTCCTTCAGGATATTGGAGTCCGGAGATAGGAAATGTCACGTGGGACAGATCCTCCAGATAGTTTGAGTGCAGCATCCCGGCAGCGGAACCCATCACCTCGGCCAGTGGAGACTCATGCAAGTTAACTACAAAAGTGCAAGAAAAACACATCATTACAAATCTTGCAAACATAAAGACCAAGAAACGACAGTCTGTGTTTTACGCCAAGACTGTACAAAATTTGGTCATTTTTTACGCCGGAAGTCACATCCAGAAGCGTAATTGGCAGTATACAGTCCGTGCTTTACGCCGGACTGCCAAAATTCTAGTTATTAAGCCCGGGGTCCCACCCACAAGCGTAAAACTAAAATTTTATAGTATACACCAAGTTTTCGGCAGTCAGAGCTTTTACACTCAAAACTGCGAAAACATGGAGTTCTTACGCTGGCACATTAGAAATGTGGGCGTAAAAGAAGAAAACGTCCACGTGCGTCATCTTCCTCAAAGAGGCTATCAGCACAGAAGATGACCTAGTGCGGTCACGTTCAACGTGTGCGAAGAATTTTTCGTCATTCTTTGTCATCCCAAAGGCTCTACCTCTAAGGCCGGGTGCGCTACTCGTCGGCGGGATGCTTCGCTCAGAAAAAAGTTCGCCTTGCCCGACCGAAGACTCTCTCGCTGGGGCAGAAGAACGAGAAGAAGAACCTATACTCTTTCCCTTAGCGGAGGGGATTTGTTTCGGCGCCATTTCTGAAAACTCGGAGTGCTCGGAGAAAGAATGAGAGGAAAAACTCAAACAGTCGAAGGCTCTCTTTCGCAGAAGACGGATGAAAAGTTTTTCTCTCAAAAGCTTGGGATATATATAGAGTTCGGGTCGACTCTTCGAATCCTCGGACGGACTTCTCGAAACCCCAACCAAATCTCACAAATTAATATTTGGTTATGATTGGGTACTACGTCAGCCCACTAACTCGCAAAAGATGGACAGTCAGCAAATTCGAAGAGTTTTTCGTGCAAAAAACAGGTCAGCGGTTCCTACGCTAAAGAGCTTTCTACGCTCGATAGCAACAGATCTACGGTTTTTTCGCTCGCAAGCTATAAGTCTATAGTTTTACACCCGGATGCCTTTGTGCTCGGTAGCTTTTATGCTCGAGAGGCTACAAACCTACGACTTTACGCTCAGCAGATACCAAATCGATGATCTCACGCTCGGTGGCGTTTAGTTTACACTCGGAGGCAACGGATCCACAACCTTACGCCCGGAAGATTTCTTTTATTCACAGGCTACAAATCTACAGTTCTACGCTAAGGAGCTTTCTACGCTCGACAGCAACAGATCTACGGTTTTACACTCGCAAGCTACAAGTCTATGGTTTTATGCCCGGATGCCTTTGTGCTCGGTAGCTTTTATGCTCGAGAGGCTACAAACCTATGACTTTACACTCAGCAGATACCAAATCGATGATCTCATGCTCGGTTACGCTCAATAGGCTATGAACTCAGGATTTTCAGCTCATCTACACTACGGATCTCTGACTTTCCGCATATCCGAACAGTTCTCGAGGCGGTCGATTACAGGAGTTCACACAGAAGATACTCCTTCTTGACCTCAAAATATCCCAAGTACCCGAAATATACAGAGTTCAAACATTGAGAAATTACTCTTCTCGGGTCAATTGGAGGTTCATGCAGACTCCAATCCAAATATTTCATCTATCAAGATGGCAACTCAGTTTGACAGCCATTTCTCGACCCTGTTCCAAGGGACTTTTCGAGAAGTCATTCTTGAAAATGAAGTCTGAAACAAGAATTCTGTTTACACAGAAGTGAAAACAACAGTTCAGAGCTCTACACGGTTCCTCAGTCCTAGCAACAGGACAGTTCTAAATGTTCAAAATGCTCAACAGCATTCTATGGACTATTCGCTATGTGCAAAAGACTGGGCCTAAATACTCTTTCTATCAGAGTCGGCGTAAAGAATCAGACGTGTTGAAGCTACACATATTCAGACTTCACAACAACGTATGGCAAGATGATCATATGAAGGAGCAAGACGATTTTATTAAAAGATTAAAGTCATGATTACATATGAGGGGAACCCAATCTACAAGGGTTTTTCTTCATTTTTCATGATTACATCTGAGGAAAACCCCGTCTATAAAGGGCTTCCTCATCATCGTCTGAAGATCGCACCGAGAAGCTGTCCTGACAGGTTCTCACGTTGGTAAAGGTCTTCCTCTTCTTCCAAGAAGATGATCAGTGGCGGAAGGATACAAAAATAGGCATAGACCCATCCTCCAACAGAAGGAAAGCAGGGTAAATCTGCTTACCTACAGACCACCGCCACTCAAAGCCCGGGGTCAGAGCTAGTTGCTGCTCTCATCCCCGGAGTTAACGGGAGAAGGTGCCACTTGCAAGCAGCGTGGTGAAATACTATTCTTCGTCTCTCCCGAAGAACCACCATACAAAGTTGCTGATTATCCCGAGCAAGGGAGGCTAAGATATCCTTCCATGATCCATCGTTGCAGTGGACACTTGTTCGAAAATGCCGTCTTTTTTGGCTCCTTACTCGCTGGAAGAACATGATCTCCTTCTTCCTCAGGTCGACCCGACGAACTCCGACGATCATCTCTGCGTGGTGATGGGAATGTAGGGAGAACGGTTTAACCCCCCAGCCTTTTTATAGGCGAAAGAGATCACACCGGTCCCCAATAAATCCGCCATAAAGTCAGCATCGACCGTTTCAACGCTCCATTCAGAAACGTTTTGAGTTACGAGGAGCGGTTCATGCTTCATTCAAAGCGTTCCAAATTCCGAGAAATTTGAAAGCTTTAAAGAGGGTCTTGTAGAAGCATGAAAAATACGCTGGATGGCTATACGCAGCATATTGATGCAGAGCAGCGTAAACAGAGGCCTTCAGAGCCATCAAGCGTGCAACAAAGCTTTTTCCGCTAAACACAGCGTAAAATATAAGCTCAAAGGACCATCCGCGTAAGGCAGTACGTCCAGGATGCTTCAGCGTAAACAGGGTTCTTCGTCGCCTCCATGGCATAAAACCCATCCTCTTTTCAACGCAGCATTGAAGTGTACAAGAGACGCTTCGTATTCTCCGAAGTGAACCTGTCAGATCCTACAAAATGAACCTGTCAGATCCTGCAATGAACCTGACGTCTGGACTTCTGACAAAGGGATACGGCTCGACTACTCAGACGACGGCTATAATGATGGCACAGCACTGCAACCCAGGCTGTCATTTACCGCCATCTCCTTTGCGTAAACTGCTTTTACGTGCACAAAGGGATACGCTGCCTTATTTTACACAGGCAGACAACAAACCACCTGCCACGTCAAAAGCTGCACTTCGTACGGGGCTCGAGGCACGTCTCTACGACCAATGCACAGAGCGATGACAGTTGCTCGAGGCACGTTTCTACGTCTAAAGCACAGAGCGGTGACAGTTTCTCAAGGCACGTCTCTGCGACTGATGCGCAGAAGGGCTGCAGACCTCCAAAACACGCTTCCGTATTTAATGCACAGGATGGTGGCAAATCTCGGCATTTAATGCAAGAGATTTGATTATATCTTCAAAAGCCGTAATTCCGGGTAAGACGTCCACATCAGCACTCTGGCACAGTACGCAGCGGCTTCTACGCCCATTCAGCTTCGGTGCCCACTCGACCTCTATGACCACTCGGCTTCTACGCCCACTCGGCCTCTATGACCACTCGGCTTCTACGCCTACTCGGCCTCTATGACCACTCGGCTTCTACGCCTATTTCGGCTTCTATGCCTACTTGGCTTCTACGCCATGGTGACAGACATTGGCTTCTACGCCCACCTCTTCTACACGAGAGATACCTACCTACGTGGCTTCTATGCCGTGATCTTCGTAGCGATTATACGCGTTTTGTCCCTTAGTTGGACCCGCGTCACACGCTCATTCAAAGGATCATCTATACGCAGGCATTGGTTATTTTAACCGTTGTGTAAAAGGGTGCTGTACTTTCCACTACTCGGTTTCTACACCGACGGAGTGGTCACTGTCACCAAAACTCTATAAATAGAGTCCTCTATCAACAGAGGAAAAGGTCGAGATTTTAAAAATCGAACAAGGTCGGAGAAATTGGTTAAGAAAACCAATATCATATCCAAGGTCGAACTTCCAAGAAAGATCGAACCAGAGGTCAAGAGAGAGAGAGAGAGAGAGAGAGAGAGAGAGAGAGAGTCCGGAGCTCAGGCAAAGAGCAGGGATCGACGACTTTGGCATCGTGCATCCACCCTCTTTTGCAACCTTCGAAGCTGCTTCCTGTCTTCTACGGCACTTCTTCAACATCGTGTGGTCCAAGGGCTAAAGTGATCGACTGCAGATCAGACACCTATAGCAATATTTACCCAGATTAAATAAATTGTACTCCCACATCCTCGTATAGGATCAAATTGTACAAGTTTATTTGTAAACCAAAGAAGGCGGGTTTCGTGTAAACCCCATCTTGAATACATCTTCATTCTTTCGTTTTCCACCACAAACAATGGACAATGGAAATACAAACATAAACAAATACTTAATTATTGAAAAGCTATTTTCTAATATACCCAAATATGTATCAATAATGCTAAGTTTACTACCAAATGCTTACAACCTTCTTACAACCCTCTCACCCTCCCTGCTATGTGGGCCACCCTCGGTTCCATCTCTCCCCCAATGAACGACCGCCACGTGGCGTTCCGGCCACGTGACGACCATCCGGACAGCCATCGGGTCCCACATCTTTCCTCTCCTCCAACGTGGCGGTTGTAAGAATGTTATAAGCATAAGGTTGTAGGCATAGCACCACTATATATGTTTTATACATATTTGGCCATTAGTTTGATGTCATCTCCACTGGTCAGAACCAATTTCCAATAAAGACACATTAATGCAGTAAAGGTTCTTGTATAAAACCATAAAAGCAGAGGTTCAAAGATGGACAACCAATACTAATATAGCTTATGGCCGACTCCATATAATTTGAATCGATTATGTGTCCAAATTTTTTTTAATAATCCATTGATTCCAACAAAAATAAACAACTCCATATTAGTTTAGTGCATTAGAACAAGATTCAGAGAAAAAAATTGATGCGACAAGTTCGGGTCGGACGAAATAAAAAAAGGCATGATTAACCCTAACCTGTCATGTTGGGAACGAAGATTGCTCCGAACAAGTTAGATTTGCTCCAAACAATATGGATTAGTTTTGACCCTTACCATTCTAATTTTTGTCTACATAACTAGCAAAACGCATAGATCAATCTATAGTTACATGCTTCAATCGAACACCGACCAAAGACAAATCAAGAGGAAGTCTATCTTCTTCGTATAAACCACAACCAGATTAAACTAAAATCTCTATTAACTTCAAAATCATTAATCAAAAAAGGAAGGCTTTGATATCAATGTTATATATTTACTCGTTGATTCATGAGATGAAGAACATAAAATATTACGGAAGCGTACCTAAATCCATTATTCGGCTTGATGAATCTTGTATCAAATGTCTCTTTATGGGGTTCGATCTTCCAACTTGATACGACCCTTAATGACAAAGATGAAACTTTTGTCCCTATCTTTGTTGATGGGGATGCAAAAGAGAAAAGAGAAAATCCTCTCTATTATGGCCGTATAAGTTGGGAACAATAACCCCTATATATATATATATATATATATATATATATATATATATATATATATATATATATATATATATAGGTTTATTCTAGGTTTTACATAATTCTAATTTGGCCCCTTATCAAATTAAAATTATCTTTAAAGTATCTACACATTATTTCCATGACAATTATACCCATAAGTCTTTTTCTAAATAGACCACTTTAATTTGGCATAATTATTTAGATAGCATAACACAATTAAATTTACATGTGTGTCCCATAATTATTGGATAATTCCAACAATGGGCAGTCAAAAATTTGATAGGGGGTAACACTGCTATCATTCTTCTCTAATACAACACACCTCTTCCTCCTCCAACCCTAATCTTATAGTAGATACTCCAAAATAAGCCTTTAGGATCCCATTAGATGAAGTTTTGAACTCATTATAGGGATAATGATAGAAATCGACAAAGTCTTGTTGGTGACGACGTAGGACTAACAAAATGTTAATAGTTTTCTCCTAATATAGAGGAAGGAATGTCAAAATTTTGGTAGTCCTAACAATAGTCAGGACTATCAAAATTTTGACAAAAAACTCCTTGTATTAGGACTATATTAGAATTGTCAAAATTTTGGTAGTCATTCGTCGTCCCGAATGAAATTGTTTAAATTTTGACAGAAAACTCCTTGTATTTGGACCCTTTATAGTAGAAAAGTTTTCCAATGTAAAAGTATTAAAATGCTTACTTTCCAAAACTACTTTACATTTTTTTTCTTTTTTTTAAAATAATTTTTATCTATAATTAATGATATGGAAGTGGAGATATTGTCTAAAATAGAAAACTAACTTACAATATCTTGTATTACTTTTGTGACGCTTGGTAATTGCATTGGAGGAAATATTTTAAATAAAATTTTGCTATGTGGGAAAAACTTTTTTCCAAAGGGACACTAGGGTTGGAGACGCTCGCATAGTTTTACCAGAACCACGTTTCAAAAACTCTGGTTCGAGAACCAAGTCCCAAAAGAGCCCATAAAATATCCGGTTTTGTCCGACATATAGCTCTATAGAGAGAGAGAGAGAGAGAGAGAGATTCGGCAATGGCGGAAGACCTAGTTTTGGACACCGCTATCAGAGACTGGGTCCTGATTCCTCTCTCCGTGGTCATGGTCCTCATCGGCGTCCTCCGCTACTTCGTCTCCAAGCTCATGCGCTCCTCCTCCCAGTCCCCCGACGAGAAGATCGTAAAGGAAGGGTTAGTCCGCTCGATCCCCTCCTCCTCCTCAAAACCCTAACCCTAATTCTGCCGGTCTGAGGAATCTCTCTCTATTGTTCACAGGCAGTTGATCATTAGAGCTAGGAATCTCCGGGCGGCAGCCAACTTCATCCCCGCCAAGTCGTTCCGTGCTCGGAAATTCTACTATACCAATGAGGTAGTATGATCTTTTTAATGGATTTTAGTTTGAATCGTGGAAGAAATTGAAGTAGGAAAAAGTTGAGATCTGTTAATTGATTGGTGGATAGATCTGAATAATGTTAAGTCTTTATTGTTAATCTACGGTAGACCGAATGGATTCCAATGGTAATTTAGAGTAATATCAATGGGGGTAGTATGATCCCTGACTTCATGGTCAAAATTAAAATTTGATCTTTTCTTCCTTAATGGATTAGTGAATGGATTTCAATGGTAAATTTAATAGTGCTTGAATTTTATAGTTGGTAAAGTTCAAATTTTATAGTGCTTGAATGGATTTCAATGGTAAATTTAAGAGATTTACTGCTACCACAAACACCACTACCATTACAGACAAGGCTTTTGCTAGTGTACCATGGAGTGTTTGCGTCGTATCCAATACGTGTCTGATGTGCCAAGAACACGACACCAAGTTTTGGCCTGTTCAGTAGTGAGACACAGACACAGACACAGACACAGACATTACACATTTTGGCGTGACCTATTGCATTTTGGATTCCACATCGTGTCCAATCCATGTTCTACACAGATACAACACATTTTTTTTTTGAGTGTTTGTGTTTCCTAGTGCCTTAGTAAACCTCACTAGGCTTAGGAACTTAGAATTGGGCACAAGATCCCAACATAGAAAATCAAAACATATTTATTATCCACATTAAATCAAGTGCTTCTGGTATCAACAAAAGTTTAGTTTTAACTCTGGAAACTATGCACTCTTGTATGTAGGAGAATGGCCTGTTGCATGTTCCAAAAGGCCAAGCTTCAAACCCACAAGCACAAATGTTCTCAGATCCTAACATGGCCATGGATATGATGAAGAAAAACCTTTCAATGATCATCCCACAGGTATACAATGTTTTTGTACTAAATTTGACTCATTCACCATTTCATACAATCATCTTTGCTCTTTCAGACGCTTACTTTTGCATGGGTTAACTTTTTCTTCTTTGGTTTTGTAGCAGTATACAATATTTTTGTACTAAATTTGACTCATTCACCATTTCATACAATCATCTTTGCTCTTTCAGACGCTTACTTTTGCATGGGTAAACTTTTTCTTCTCTGGTTTTGTAGCAGGTATGTTGTCCCATAATCTATGATGCGATTGATCTATTTGTTATTTTGTTTAAGGGTTTAAGTTACTATGCATTTTGGCAGCATTTTCAGCTATTTATGTTCGTCTTCCATTTAATTTACTTTTTATGTGCCTGATCAAGTCATTTACCTCTATGAATATTGCTGGTACATGATCGGTAGTGTTTGATGGTTGTACAAAGGGAGAAGTGTTCACTCTTTACCATTAAGCATAATATTTTAAAGAAGACTGATAAAGTCTGCCTGGTGTGCCCTTATAGCCTTTTCTAACTTCTTGGTGAGTAATTACTTATGTACTAGTTAATTTCTAGGCTTTATGGGTGCTAGTTGCCATCTTTAGAGTATTAGGCTATTAGTTGCGAGTCTCCAGGATATCCATTTTTATCCTTTATTCGAGGTTGATTAAGTTTATTACCATATGACTTTATTATTCATTTGATTCTACTAGAACCCATATTTGTGCTGACAAGTGGGGCCTTTTTGTGGATGAAAAGCCAAACGAATTTCAGTCCTCCATTGTGATGGATATATGTTAGCTACTTATTTTGTTGGATATATGTTATATCCTTGAAGCTTGATCAAAGTGCACAGATGTGACGCCTTAAACAATGGAACAACAGAATTTTGCTTGTGAAGTTTTGAACTTTACTCAATGTATACATATTAGTATATTACGTACCATAGTCATTGTGTTCTGTTTTACGAATGATATCAAACTTTTAGATTTTCCAAGCAATTATGGCTGTATATGTATTAAAATTGTAAGAGGAAAAAACACTTGTCTAAGTAATACCGGAATGTTGGAGAAGTTGGAGGAATAGAGTTGTAACAAAGATAACCTAAAGGACTCCGCCTAAAGGAAGAGCATAGAGAAGAAATCCATCTAAAATCAAAATATTTTGTTCTTCTCCGAAAGAAATGCATACATATGATGCAAACGGAAAAGGAGGCCCAGCCCAAAGATGGGCCAATAATGTCCACCAATTTAGGCCCCAAGCAGTCAGTCCAAACCCAGTCCAAACCAGGCTAGACTCGGGCCAAAACTAGCCAGAGCCATGGGCATAGAAAATAAATTCATCTACAAGAAAACCTCAATTCATAATTCAAAATATTGTTCCTCCCCATAAGAAATGCATACATACAACACAAATGTAAAAGGAGACCCAACCCAAATATAGGCCAATCATGTCCACCAATTTAGGCCATAATCAGTTAGCCCAAGCCCTGGCCAAACCAGGCCAGACCCAGGTGAAAACAAGCCAGAGCCTGGGCTGACGGAATTCCGGATCCTTGTATGTCTAAGCTATGGAATTCTTGGCCAAGCAGGCCAGGCTGACTAGGGGGCTGCTTGGGGTGATTTTTGAGAGGATTTTGGTGGTTAATTAGTAAGTCTTTTTTATTTTCCTTTATTTATTTAGGTATATCCTTTAGAGATTTCTTTCTTAGTCCTTAAGTGGCATACTTAGTATAAATACGAAGATTGTATTAGGGAAAGTTATGTTTTGATTAATCAAATGAGTTTTTTTATTGCTTGGGTATTTATCTATTATGATTCTCATTCTTGAGAATTGAGGTGCAAGTCCTCATTATCTTGGGTCCTTGGCTCTAGCTATTAACGTTTGCATGCTATGTCAGGTGGTATCAGGGCCTCGATGTGTCGAGAGGCATGATGGAAACAAATGATGGTCACCGATAACTCCTTGACGAAGAATAGGGGATTGCATGCCTCTCTGTGGCAGTCTGTTGCAATGGAAGTCTCTATGCGGGATTGACCCTCCGCCAAGGTAATCAAAGGCGCAAGGCGCATTCGAGGTACAAAAGGTCCATATCGTCCGAGGTGCAAGGCGCAGTTAAGGTGCGCGTCCGAGCGAAACGAGGCACAAATATAAAAAATATACAATGATAAATAAATAAATTAATAATGTAAGAAATAAAACCAAATAACATATTAAAACCAACAAAAATACGTTAAAACATAACCAAGTGAACTAGCAGAGCAGCCGTAGCAGTCAACAGAACTAATAAATGTTTGTATTATTTTTACCATACTTTTAGTAAATTTTAGTTTTTTCAGTTTAATTGTAACCAACTACTTGCATGAGGTAAGGATTATCTCCATGCCTCTTAAGTTTTTGTATAAAAAAATCATACTTTTCTTGGTTGTGTCTTGTAAAAAGGCGCACATAAGGCGCGCCTTTGGTGCGCCTGGATAAAGACACATTGCCTAGCCTTTCTGCAAAACGCGCCTTAGGTGCTCCCGATGCGTGCCTTTGACTACCATGCCCTCCGCATCTAGCGAATCCAACAGACGAGAGGATCAGGTCCCGTTAGGGCAACCGGTTTGTGATCCAAAAATGACGTCACGAGTGAGCAACGTTCTCGACCTCTCGAAAGATGGACAAGTATCGACGTGAGAAAATCTTCCACGAAGGGCTCGTTTAGATTCGTCTCGTTCGAGCGACTCGTTGATTTTGTCAGGCAAGGTTGTGATAATGATCAAATGATCATACCGGTGACATACTATATGACTGACAAGACTACGGTAGTTGACGCGACATTAGTGGACACAATTGATATAGTGACTAAGATATAGTGACTAAGGGAGGAGCGATTTTCTCGATTGCGGGGATCGGTTCTACGATGCCTATGCTTATCAACATAGTAGTCGTATGGAAGGCTCGTTTTAGAGGAGATGATTTCAAGTTAAAGGTCAATATTTCAATTTTTATGGCGATCTTGGTATTGAGGAGTTCATGGATTATTTGTCGAAGGTGAATTGATTCTTTTATTACATGAAGATCTTTGCGAATAGGAAGGTGAAGTTGGTAGTCTACCGATTGAGGTTAGGGGCATCAGTTTGGTGGATTAGGTTGCATGATGAGTATAGAAGCGCATCTCCTCATTGGATACATAAGAAGCTGAAAGCACGTTTCTTACCCGACGACTACAAACAACATATTTTCCACCGATACCAGAGGTATATATATATATATATATATATATATATACATGGAAACGGAGTGTCATCGAGTATACTAGAGAGTTTTTTGCATGTTGCCGAGCAGAACCAACTTGATGTAACCAAAGGGGAGGCTCAAACATCTCGCTTTATGGATGGGTTCAAACAAGTGTTTTGAGTTCGGATTGTGGCTCAGTGCAACCCTAACCTGACGGAGGATAGGAACCAAGCTTTGTAGGTGAGCTATTGCTACAAGAAAAGTGACAATCAAGTGACATATCGAAGTGGCAATCAAAAGCATCCAAAGAGGATGGAGTGTCGGAGAAGGTAACATGAAAGCAACTATCGAGGTGACTACCTGACCTAACACTCCTTATGCCAAACCTTTCCTTGGTAAGTGTTTCAAGCGCAATCAACAAGGTCACCGTTTGAGTTATTGTCCACGAAGAAAACATATGGTTTATACCGAGCGCGAAGCCTCCGATGAGAAAATAGGTGATGACGACATCTGTAACCCAGGTGGTTCCGAGGAGGAGGAAGTGGCTCTTGGTGTGGTGCGAAAGATTATGGTAGCACCAAGATCCGAAGATTGTTCACGAGTGAAGCATCCAAAGAGGATAGAGCATTGGAGAAGGCAGCGGGAAAGCAACTATTGAGGCAACTACCAGACCCAACATTTCTTATGCCAAACTTGTCCTTGGTAAGTGTTTCAAGTGCAATCAACACGGTTACCGTTCGAGTTATTGTCTACGGAGAAAGCATGTGGCTTACATCGATTGCGAAGCCTCCGACGAGGAAACATGTGATGACGACATCTGCAACCCAAGCGATTCCGAGGAGGAAGAAATGGGTCTTGGTGTGGTGCGAAAGATTATGTTACCATCAAGATTCAAAGTTTCATCAAGCTCTTCCGAACCTGAAGTACCCGTCAATGATAAGTGGAATAGAGTGGTGTTGACAACTATGACTTGGAGAACATTAGTCGACAAATGGTCGAAACCACATATTTGACGATAGAGGTACACCTGAATTCATGCTGTATCGGGTAGGTTCAAAAGGTGTCGAGTGCCTTCTCCATCGATGAATGTACAAATAAGGTCTATTGCGATATAGTGGACGGGCTTGATGTTTGTCACATGTTACTTAGACGGTCATGGTAGTTTGATGTTGGGGCCAAGCACGACGGGCATCTCAACACTTATCGGTTGGCGAAGGATGTGACGAGATATACGATTACACCTTCGAAGAGATATACTCGTCGAATCTTTATAAGAGGATGGTAAGATATTCATTTTTTGACAAATCTCCATAAAGAAAGCAAGAGTGGAATTCAAGGAGGATCTTGAGGTACATGAGTTGGTAGTAAAAGAGAGCATAAAGGCCAAATAGTTGACGGAGGGAGGAGTGATTCCAAGAGGTACAACCAGTCATCGAGGAGTTTCATGCCATTCTTCCGGAAGAGCTTCCTAGAGGACTACTACCCATACGGAACAACCAATATCACATTATTCTTGTTCCAGGAGCTGATTTGCCGAGCTTACCACATTAACACATTAGCCCATGTGAGGATAAGTTTATTAGGAAAACGACGGAGGACTCGAGGGAGAAGAGACTTGAGGGAAGTTTTGAATGGGTCGGAGAAGTGTACGGCAACAGAAAATTTAGCAAGTTAAGTACACAAAGTTCACGAGGAGGTTCGGGAGCAACTACAGAAGACTAATGCGAGATGGAGCAAGTTGCTATAGAATTTTCCATATCAATACCGTAAGAACAAGGTTTTCAACGTTGGAGGTGACGTCATGGTGTGCTTTCAGAAGGTGGTGATATCGATTGAGCACCCGATCTAGGTGACGACACAAGAAATCGGGTCGAGTTCTCTACAAGAGGGGTCTAATGCGGCGTAAAAGGAGGCCTATCTCATAGTTGAGCCATGCATTTCTACCAATTTGGACTCCCAAACAGTCAATGAAGCTCGGTCTACACCCGGGCCAAAACAAGCCAGAGCCCAGGATGACCTGGAACTCTGACGTAATTCCAGGTCCTTGCATGTTTAAACTCGGGAAAACCCAAAATTCCGACGGAATTTCATGCCAGGATGACTAGGAGGCTGCTTGGGATAATTTTTTAGAGGATTTTGGTTGTTCATTAGTAAATCTTTTTTATTTTACTTTCTTTATATAGTTATATCCTTTTAAGGTTTTCTTGCTTAGCCCTTAAGCAACCTACTTAGTATAAAGTAGGGAAAAGTTATGTTTTAATTAATAAAATTTTGAGTTTTTTATTGCCACTGAGAGTCTTATCTATTATGATTCTCGTTCTTGAGAATGAGGTGCATGTCCTCATTATCTTGGGACAACGTTTCCGTGATGTGTCACCATATATAGGAGATAAATGCATACTTATGAGTTATGACTTAAGTAGAATTCAAATATGCTTATTAAGTAATACAAATTACTCTGCACCTTTCCACTTCCTGTCATGAATTAAATCTTAGATAACCTGTAACATACCATGCAGCCTTACATCTCCCTAGAATGAATGATTGTAGTAAATCATACAATTCCAAATGAATGATTCTCACAATAATATTAAGACTTTATGCAACTCTAGAAGGTCATAAGTGTCACTAAGTATGTTTTGGAATAGGTTTCTGGATCAAGAGCCATGTTTTAGTTGGATTAAGAACAAAATTTATCAAAGGTGTGCCTGAGGCACGAGGTGCGAGGGTCAAGAACTGTCCCGTGTCATAGAGATGAGTGCAAATACCTATATCAAATTGTATCGTCTTATCCATAAACTTGGTATAAAGTCAGGGTATAATAATAGGTCTATAAAATACATGAACAGGTCTACCTCGATGGCTGTATGTCAATTCTGAACCATGTTGTAAGGCTTAAAGCCTTAGAACTGTGTGAAAAACCTACCCTTCAATTTCCTTCATTCTTTTACAAGAAAACTACAAACATATTGAAATTTGTTGGTAACTAATCTTCTTGGAAAGATGAATTTCATGCCTAAAAGGTAAAGAACACCTCTTTTGGAATTCTCCATATTAAACCTCTTCAGTATATTGCCTATGTACACCGTTTGGGATAAACCTAGTATCTTATTTGTTCGATCTCGACATAGCTTTATTCCTATATCCATTAATAAAAGATCATTCTCCCAAAATTTTCATTGAGAATTCTTAAAGAGCCCGACCATTTTTTCTTTTTTTAGCCGAACCTTGACTCATTTTAATGTTCCTACATAATTCCCAATGAATAGAAATGTTCATCACCATAAAGAACTAGTATTGATGTATTACTCCCACTAATCTTCTTGTACACATTAAAAAAAAGTTCATAAAACCATTGAAGGCACTCAGGCAGCTAATTCCTCTTCCTCCACTAACCTAAAACCCGTTCACCTTAATTTTTTAACACTTATCTTCAAAAATAAATCTCTAAAAGTCATTTTCAAAATTGAAAATATGATCCCATAATTGTTGTTCCCACAGAGAGAACTACGACCAAATATGTTCATAAACCAATGTAATAGCCCCAGACTTATTCTACCTCATGCCGCATCAAATCCAAACACTAAATCATGGTTCATCATCATTATCCAAGCCTTGTCCCATCCTATGAGTTCGTCTATGGAACATATAAAAATTGACAAAGTTTCAATGATCGGGCCGACCTTAACCTTCAAAGTTGGTGCTGAGTTCCAGCCGAGGTAGTATGAGCATGAATGGGTCACACCATGAAACCTAGACAGCCAATTAGCATGTAGGTATACCTACATTTCGGCTATGCAGTTTAAGTTCATGCAACCAAGGAGCACTCTCTAAGTTCCCCTGGAGTATAAACGAAGGATAAGACAAATACAATTTGATATAGGTATTTGCACTCATCTCTATGACACAGAACAATTCTTGACCCTCGCACCTCGCACCTCAGGCGCACCTTTGATAACTTTTGTTCTTAATTCAACTGAAGTTATTTGTTCTTAATCCAACTAAAGTTATAAAAGTTGCGCACCCTTGATTTAAAACATTACTCTTTAAAAGTACTAAATGTTTAACAACTTAATGGATGAGGAGTTTCAAAGGTGCATTATGCGTGGTTGATCAAAGAGTAATGTTTTAAATCAAATCCATCATATTCGGCTAGTCAAGCATGTGCTAAGGACCCTCTTTTATATGATTTGCCCTTGTATTTATTTCTAAAGAATATAATATTCCACTTAGCATAGACTAGTCACTATAAGAATTTCCCTCCTCAACAGAAGCCCTTGAAAAATTGAAATCGAACTACATAGTAATTTGAAAAGTATACTCTAAAGAGGAATAGTGAAATTGATGCAGAAATCTTTCTCTGATGTTCTAATTTTTTAAAATTGTGGAATGATATTTCCATCACGTAGCAGATCTCAACAACAAGAAGTCCTTTATCCAAATATTTTGGGTCGCCTGTTTGATTCCTCCTATTCCATTCGACTCTGTTAAGGGCCATGCTCTCTGTAATGCTCGTGCTACTGAGGACAACCATCCCCCCCCTCCCCCCCCCCCCCCCCCCCCCCCCCCCGTTCTTCCCCCGTTCTTCCCTTCTCTTACACACACCCCACACCACCCCCAATGTGTATTCTGTATGAATTCATTTCATAGAGATCCGATAATATATTACGCTCTCCATGTAGCAGATATCAAGTTCTCAAAATTAATTCTTACATTTGTATGTGCTTGCTACCCACTATCTTAATGTTTTGATTATAGTTGTATGATACAGATATATTTAAACTTTAACTAGGGAAGTTCTCTTGAAGTTTGATCTAAAACCTGTTATTGTTTCACTTTCCGCTCATCTAGAATAAGCCTTGGATGGTACTTTCAGTATGCATTTCATGCTTACTGATTACTGAATGCCGCTTTTGCAGCAAAAATTCCTTTCCCATTAACACAGAGATTTAGATCAATGTTACAAAACGGGATTGACCTGAGCACTGTTGATGTAAGCTATGTCAGCAGCCGATCATGGTATGCTTTTTTTAGCAGAAAAGCTTATCCTGCTGAAAGCACTTTATTCGTTGGCTTTATCTCATACTTCTTTGTTCAATGGGAAAGATTTGTTAATGCTTCCATTTTCCCACCAGGTATTTTCTTAATCTGTTCGGACTGAGGGGTCTATTCAGCCTTATTCTGGGTGAAGAAAATGGTTAGTATTGCATACTGACTTTTTCTTTAATTTTCCATGTATCTTTTGGATCTGATATGAGGTCATCTGTGCAGCTATGGATGACACACAGCGCATGATGCAAATGGGTGGAATGGGTTTTGATCCATCGAAGGTGTGGCCTTGATTGTTAAGTCATGTGTCAGGCGCATTGCTATTCATTTATTAGTTCTCGTATTTACTATTTAGCTTAATCCTTAGAATATTTGGTCACCTTCCTGCATGCAAAGCTGCCTACTCATAGGATGTGTAAATTATATGTTTAGGTAACTTTCACTAATCTTTTCACTGACCTTCCTGAATTTGGTTGAAAAATCAGATGCCCCCTCATTTTAAAAACCAATAATGGTATCCTTCTTAGGTTTTCACATGATACAGGCGGTTGACATTATTAACGTTTGCGTAAAAGTAAGAATACTATCATCTTTCCTCCACCGCTTCCATGATCTCACCCCTAACCACAAACCCTACTCTTGTCTTGACACGTTCATTGTTTTAGCAACTTTCTGGCTTGATACAAGAAATACACAAAAGGTTATTTTGGTCAGAAAGAGCTTATGCAACATTATGTGATCACTAAATTCCGACTGTGGGTATTAATTTAGAAAAAAAAGTAAAAAACATTAAGCCTCATGATGGGTTTCAGAAATAAGGAGACTTGGCTAATACTTTGCTATTAGGGGATACAGGTCATGTCTTGCAAACCAAAACTCAAACCCCTAAAACTCTCTAGTGGTATTTAATGTTACAATAGAATAGTATGGAGTATTCTCACTTAAGAATAAAAATTCCTATTTTGGATCAAATTTGGTCCAACTTGCGAGTTTTGATAAAAAGTGAAGTCTTCAATACTATTTTTCCTAACATTTATTTTACCTTTTTGAGTTTTGGCTTTGAAATTTGGGTTGAGAAACGTGTCCACACTTATCATAGATGTGTGACGTGCAAAAAATAATGTCTAGGCCTAGTACAATGCTGCAATGACTAATTATTGTTTTATTAAATGTTTCCGACTAAAATGACTCTTCTGATGCAACTTCATAATATCTTTAGAAAAGAAAACATGATTTTGATTACTAAATTGATTTTTTTACGATTGTTTAAGATATTATCTTTTATAGTTGTTAATCGCAAATGAGACGAGCAGAGGCAGAAGATAGTTCATAAATTTACATCATTTCTGCTAGAATGCTCATTTTTTAGGTTTGAGGTGAGGGACTTTATTTATCCTTCATTTTTGCAAGTTTGTGCTTTGAGGAAGTATTCTGGAAGATATAATAGTTTGCAGGTGCTACTGAAAATGTTTAGAATCAAGACTGCTAAATGAACGTTTAGAACCTGGCAATTTAAGTCTTTTGAGAATTTAGGCATTAGAAACTAGTCAGGCAATGCACACACTGGTTTCAGTACTATGCATCACTACCTACATACATATCTTAGTTGCTAATCTGATTAAGAAGAAAATTTAGGAAGTGTCCAATATGTACCAGAAAGAAGTACAAAAACAACAAAAGCTTTCTTTTGATGTCACGTTATCTTTGGGTCGGGCTGGGTAGTGCTAATCCATAACTCATGGTTCCAAGTTTTGGATGACAACCCTACCCATATGATCTTCGGATTGGGACCGTAACCTATCCTTTCACTGCAAAATCCATACCAGGTTTGGTTGAGGTTTGGTTCGGGTATTTTCGATGTAATCTATACGGAAGTAACCAAAATCTTATAAGTTATATACCTTATCTCTTTTTTTTTCTTTTGCATGGATCAGTTGTGGGTCCAGTTCTGGTAAAACCGGCCGGGTGCAGTCTCGGGTTTGATTGAGTTCTTGGGTAGAAATAACTGGCTAACAGCCCTATTCGTCGTTTGAGTGCATCTAAGCCATCTCAAGCAATATTAACTTTATCCATGACTGGGTTTACCTCCACTTTGCCACAACTCACTGATCCATTTCTGGATAGTCTGCTTGGATTATATTTCTTGGAACAATTAAACTTCCTTTTACTTTGTGTATGATGGTTTACTTAAGTATGATTAAGTTCTTCATGTCCGGTCATGTACACTATCTGGTCAAGAGGATTGGCTACCCTTTTCAAAACCAAATCAAATCTCTCCTTTTCTTATACATGATCAGATTCTGATCTCTTCACAAGCCGCAACGAGTTATGTATCCAATTTTTGTGTAGAAAGTATTAATAAGGAAGTGCATTTTGTGTGAGATCAGAATATCTGCAAAAAAAGGTTCGCTTATTGAATGCAAAGCTAATATTACGTATTCTTTTTCCTGTGTTCTTTCAGAGCTTGAGCGCAGAGAAGGATAGCATTGACATCATTCAGCATGAGTGGGCCCTTCCCAAGATGGAAAAGAGCGCTAAAGAAGTTTTGAGAAAGCTTATTAAATAACTGGGTTGCCTCAATGAAACATTTTTGGTTCATTAATCATTTGCGAGTGTTTTACTACTGTGAATTTAAGATTGAATTCCTGGTTAGCCTTAGGTATTGTACTGTTGGATTGCTCCATATTCTTGTCCCTATGGTGCAAACCAAGTTGCTTCTATGTAATTGTTACACAAGCAGATAAGAATTTTTGTCACAAAAACTACTCACTAGATTTGATTAGCCAATTTATTATTTAAACATGCTGGTGCATTTGTTGTGTTAATTTTTGAACCATGTCTGGAACACAAATGTTCAGTTAATGTGCTAATTTATGTTTTACCAATTTTTTGTGTGGTTTAACACTAATTGATGGTATACCATAGCTGATGGACATTTATGTTATATATACTTTGATTAAAGAAATATTTTCATTTGGATCCAACTTTGGATAATTTAATTTGGTAGAACCACTTGAGCAGTATCATGTTTTAATTTAGAAACATGAATGTGTAACTATAATTGACCATCCCACTACATCCTTGATCTAAACTATTAGCTCAAATCTACATTTGATTTAACTGGGGGATCTTGACTAGAAATAGAGGCTGTTCTGTGATTGTTATTTTTCTTTAAGCACTAGTACAAAATATGTTATCCACATTCGGAAAACGAGTCCTAGTGTCAAGAACCAGACCTTGCACCAAAATAAGGATTTAAGATATAATAATCATCTACTAGTCATTTTACAAAATTATGCACTTGATTATATCAGAATGTTCTCTCGACTTCTGTGGAATTGCATACCGATATGTGAAACAGTATTGCACATCATTTTGCTAATATTTATGTTCGTTTACAACTATGGCCGTACTTTGGAGTGTTTACATTATTTCGTATTGTGTAGTTGGCAGTGTTAATACTCCCATTTTTGGTATTCAGGTATTAGGGTTCTACAATCCATCAGGAAAGTCTTGTGGTTTACAAGCAATTCCAAGTCTCAATCTAACAAACAAGAATCAATAAAGATAAACATAATATAAAAGAGAAAAAACACGTTCCAAACATTATATCATATATGATCAGGTAGCTAGTCACCAAATTAAAGTATTATCATGAGTATCAATAATATATGATCATAATATAGTTGCAATCTAGAGAGAATATACAGTCATGTTATCTGCCCATGGGAACTAGTTTCCAGAATGCACGAGCTAACACAAACTCGGTGGCCAAATGCCAAAAAAATAAGTGTACTTCACAATTATGAACTGGATGTTACATGTTTTGTTTTATGCTTAAGAAAATTTGATGCATGCTAATAAAAAAAGAGAACCAACATAGATAAAGAGTAATCTCATTTTGTAACTTGTTGCTATAGAACATAGAATAATTAAACTGATGATATAGACTTGTATAATAATATGGAGTATCATTCTTATCACATGTTGAGTAGATATGTACTGCTTTTATCCTATCACATGGACTATCTAAACTTGCTGCTATAGAAGTAGATTTCGTACTGTTGTAACATCTTATCATATCACTGTAGTAGAGTTATCATATGGAAGATAGTATTGTTACTTTGTACATGGAGCTTATCATATTGTATTTCAGAGATGGAAACATAGAAATGTTTTGGGACCGATGGGTCACCAAGGCAGTATCCCTGGACTCAGAACTGTATAGATATGGTAAGAATGAGGTGACCGATGGCTCAAGTAAGTATGGTAATGTAGAAGATAAGTGTTGTATATTTACTTTCGTATTTGTACCATGAATTTGTGTCAAAGTCTAGTTGCTCACCTATTTGCATGGTCTTGAACAACTTGTACACAAGGTTTATATGTTCCTCGAAGGATCGTCGGGGCACCAGGATCGTGTCGGCCTAGGAGGAACGATGCTGAATAAAGTATCAACACGGGTAGCAGAACTAGCTAAAGTACTAGCCCAGGTAATTTGAAAACTTTCAATGGAGCTCGCTACCGGTACTAAAAGAATCACCGTCTAACTAGCTACAGTCCATGATGGTTTATTGTCACGCCCCAGTCCCAAAATACATAGGACTAGGATACGTAACCATGCCAGCCGCCCGTATATATGGCAACTCCAATATATGGAAACCATATATACGTGCATACGCTGTAATGAACAATAATTCATAAGTGGTAAAACTAATCACAAGTCACAGGGTAATATCTAAATCTCATCCACAGAAATCAAATATGAATAATCAATAACCATGTAACTAGATCTCAATAAATAGTATCTAAAGAATGACAATCGGATGGAAACAAATCTACTGCCGAAATAGAATATAAAAAGGAACCAGATACACACCATATAAGAACAACATCTGACAATCACGAGACTCGAAGAGAAGACTTCTTCGGAATATAAGTAGCCTGTCCGGATCTGCGCTCCCACGAATACTCATGAACATCTATACCTGGCAAGGGACCAGGTCCTCAGAGGGACATAACAAGATAAAAAATAACAATATGCCATGTATGTAAATACTGAATAAATAAAGGGGGTGTGCTAACCATCTAAGTGAATGCAATTTAAAGACCTTGTAGTACGCATGGGGATGTGTAGGCCTGACATATGCTGAAGTAATTCACCAATCGTCGGAACTGGCTAGTATATGTGTCATATGCCCCCGGACGCACGGGTAACAGGAATACCCCATCCTCCTCGGAGCATGGTAACGGGAACAAGAAAAACCAATACCCCATCTCCGAGAAGCATGGTAACAGGAATACCCCATCTTCGAAGAGTATGGTAACTCGCTATATATACCATAATCCCCATCTCCGAAGAGCATGGTAACTTGAGTATATATCAGGGGGGGTGTCCCATACGCCTACTAGATGTCTTTCCCGCCCAATGTAGATGTACAAATCGTGAAAACGATGTGGACATCTCATACTATGATGCAAGTCTCTATGAAATAAACAACTGAGCTACATACCGCTACACGTGTTGCTCACACTGATGGCCAGTCGCGCATGAGACACGCGTCCCTACATGAACTCACTCTGTGACGTGTAATGATACGTGTCAAGGCCTGGGGAGTCATACCAATAACTCCACAACTTTAGGTGGGTCTACTAGACATTAGGTCAGACACAAGTCCTAACGTCAACGCCTTCGCTGACTGCACCCGAGTCTGCTCGGATGCGCACATTTATATAATAAATAAATATGTAACTAACAATAACTGAATTTAAACAGTACAACAAGGCAAGGTATACTTGCCTGGCAAGAGCTGCAAAATATAATGTCCAGATGTCAAAAGCCAAGAAGTCAGAAACTATGGCCTCAGAAGAAAAGTCTCCGGATGCTGAAATAAACATCACTAACAGTCTCAGAAAATATCAAATAACTAGAAATGCCTGTCCTTTCGTCCAATTTGGACACAGGGGCAAAAATGACAGTTTCTGGTCAAAGTGGGGTCCACATGTGGGTCGCTTTGCACCAAAAAATGTGTCAGGGTCAAAGGTCTCCAAATTCGTCAAACTTAGTGTCAACAAGTCCAGAACGTCGATACGAACCCAACGGAATGTCCAGAACTGGATTTCGATGTGCCGATCACAAAATCACCCGTCAAGTGGAGCTTGTGTGGCCCACGATACGGGATTTTGTCAACGTTCTCAGAATCGAACCAAACTTGGATCATAGGACCGGCGTATTGCTATGAGTCCGATGGCGCAAGTTTCGTCTCGATCCGACGTGTGTACACAAAGTTGCAGCGTGTTCCAGAACAGGCAGATACAGGACGTTGTCGGCGGATACGCGTTGATTCCGGTGTGCACGCACATCCAAATCAACTTCTGCAAAATCCCGCACGTCCGTATCAACGGTGCGCACGTTTCGATAAAGACCGCGTGCGACCAAGTCGTCCCGTTTGGCGGGGCGTACTCAGTTCCGAGGTGAATCGGGTCATTTTTCCTGTTTTTTGATCGCAGTTCGCGATCGCCACAGGACGCGATGCACCGAGCGGGTTGCACGGGCACCGAGAGGGCTACAAAGCCTACGTGTCACAACTGACGGAATTAAAAACGGAACTACGAGGAGATAGAACGGGTTACCTGAACAGGGCTCCGCAGAATAAATTTCCCGTGTCCGGGAAGAGATTCGACACGACGCTGATCGTGTCCGGGCTGTGTCCGGCTCTGAAATGCTGTTGTGTTCGGTACTGTTGTGTCCGGTACTGTGCCGAGTCCGTCACTACCACATTTTAGGAAAAAAGGTATTTTAGTAATTTCCTATTTAAATAAATATTGTGCATGGTAAATAATTTTTGTTGTATTATTTAATTGTTGTTAGATGTTATTTAATTATTTTGGACTTATTTTAGTGGACCCAACTAGTGTAGTTTGGACCCATGGACCAACATGAATTAAATAGTTAGACTTGGCCCATTTAGAAAGCCCATGGTTAAGGAGATGGATTAAATTAATTAAGTGATTAGACTAGAAGCTTCCTTCCTTAATTATTTCTTCATGAGAGGCCCCAAGGGGTACATTGGACATTTTACAATTGCTTGGGAGAGGGGCAAGGCCGGCCTATTAAAAGAGGGGGAAAATTTCTCTCTCCTCTCATTCTCATTCCAAATCTAGATCTAGAATTTTCCACTCCCAAATTCCCTCCATTCCCATTCCAATTTCCTACCAAATTTATTCCAAATTCTTTCCAATTCACCATTAGAAAGTTGAGAAGCAAGGATCTAGAAGAAGGAAGTAAGGATCTACAAAGAGGAGCAAGGATCTACAATTTGGAAGCAAGTTCTTCTCAATTGGAGGTTTCATTGGGAATCCATCTCTCAATAGGTATAATTCAGATTTTCTCATTTAAATAGCTTCTAAATCTAATATTTAATCATGTAAAATTAACCTATATGTATGTACTACCCATAGGACTTTGTTTTGTGTTCATAGGAGACCCATGGAGAAAGTTATGGTACTTTTTGTGTTAATTTTGTTGGAATTCCGAATTTATATTTTGTTGTGTGTATCAATTGATCCTATAGATCAATTGGACATGAGCTTATGTGTTTGGGGCTAGTGTCGTGTCCATAATTTGGTACATGTGGTTCGTATCCCAACTATTTGGTGATACGTGTCATTTTGGAGATTTTTCCTCCGACACGGGACTTTGAACATGTCGTATTTTGACACGGACACATAGATCTACTTTTGACACTTTGATTTATTCATAAATATTATTTGTGATTTTTTTGTATCCTTCGGGGTGCAATTGGTTGTGTGTTGGACTCGTGTCACATGCGTATCCTAGATCTAGTGGGATACGGTGTGATACTCTCCAATTGTGTGGATTTTTGAATAGATCTAATTATGTATGGTTTAAATTCTTCAATTATAATTAGTAAATATATATAGATATTATATATTTATTTTGTGTATTTATTATAGTAATTATTGTAGCATAGATCTATATATTTTTGTGTGTGCTAATATGATGTACAAATATAATATGTAGCTTTCTTGCATGTAATTATATATGTACTTATGTTAATAGTATAAATTATACATAAATGTTTTATAAAATATATTTATGTGTTTAATTGTGTAATTATATTATTTATAATTATTATGTAATTATTTGTATATTAATGTATATATTTTAGGTGTGCTTCTAGCCATGTAAAATATGAACATTAATATGTGCATGTGTTGTAACTATTGGTATTTAATTATAAGTTTATATGTGCATATATATATAAGTATATAATTATTTATTTATATATATGTATTGTGATTATTATTGCATATATATATTTATATATATATATATTTCTGTGTTTTAGTGACAGTGGGTTTGTGACAGTGAAACTGTCGCTAAATAGGCGGGTCAGCAGCAGCCGCTGTAGCCCACTGTGCATTAATGACAGTTCTGTCATTAATGCTGCGGGCGGGATCTTAGCAGCAGTGGCGACAGTTTTCGGTGACAGTTGATTAACTGTCACCAATGCAGCAGCAGTGGGTTTTATTACACAGTGGCTTTTGCGACGTTTTCTGTGACAGTTGAGACTGTCACTATAAGCTGTTTTAATTAAATTGTATTTTAACTCCCTATTTTCAGTGACGCTTTGGCAGTTTTAAATTATATTTTATATATTATTATTGTATATATATATATGTATATATATGTGTTTTGTGAGGTATAATATTTGTAATAACATATTATTTTATTTGTATAAATATTGGTTGTTTATATATTATATTAGAGTATGTATTATTTGTATTATTAGTATACTTTGTGTGAGTAAGATTTGGGATCTATTTTTTATTCCTAAATTGTTGTATTTTATTTCTATATTATTTATATAAATTTCTTGTGAGGTTGACCTTGGTTTGACCATGTTTGACTTTAGTTGACTTTAGAGTTGACCATAGTTGACTTTTGACTTAGAATTTATTTATTGACCTAGGAGTTGACTAGTTTGACTTGTTCTCTTTCCGGGACCTTATATTAATGTGGTATTCCATATCTAGGTCTTCGAGGTACCGAGTCAGACATCTGTGAGACTGTTCATTGGACTTCAGGCGAGTACATTCTCTGATAGTTTCTCATTTATGATATCCTCTATGTTCGTTGTATCTAGTATAGATTTACATGTTTCTCTCGACACTATAGTTACACGGATTGGTATATCCGGATCTCGTCATGAGATATTATTCCTTGGTATATGGTGTATATAGTGCAAGTATTGTTTCATTGGTTATCTTGTACATGTACAGACACCGATTCTCGGAGAGACTAGCTATCTTCTTGGGGAATCTAGTGCCATAGCATACCGTGGTTGGATCTATTATACCAGTTGGGGGTGGGGAGTATTAGTATAGATATGTGATCAAATCCCTATTGAATAAAGTATTGGTAAGCGAATAGTATTGATCATGCACCGCACGTATGATTAGCCAGGCCGCATTGTATCTTGCCCAAGCCGATCACATGTTAAGCTAGTACTCACACACTTAGTCATTAGTATTATTGTTTCATTGGCATATTGTTCATTATTGTATTTCTTTCCAGTATTTCCTTATTGTCTATATATCTCTTGTATCTATTTTGTGCATCTTGTTTATCCACAGTTATTTACTGTTACATAGTTTTTATCATGGATTAGAACTGCTGTTAGAGATGTACTCTGCTCCTTTCCTGACTGGATATATTTTTCCAGATGACACCGAGGAGTACCCTACCTATTATGGACCCCAGGATGTTGTGGGTTTAGATTCGGAGACCCTGGCTCAAGAGGGGCTTATCCCAACTGAGACAGTTGACCCTGGAGTGTAGCTTGTAGTATGATAGTATTCTTTTATACTGGATTTATCTCCAGCTTATTTTTGTTACTCTTCAGACTCATTGATGTATTATTTTAAACTCATGAGTTGATGACTATTCTATTCTTATCTGATTCGTGTTCATTCTATCTTAGTTCTGTGATTGAGTACACTATCTTTTGGTGGTTCATTATATTAGATAGACTTTCTAGACAGCGTTCTACTGCCGATTCTGCGGCGTAGGCTGGGCGTTGTTTCCGACTAGTACCCTTACCCCGGGTGCGGGTCGTGACAGTACTGTGGCTAGGGCTCCGGGGTCGTCTGCTCGTCGACGGAGGAGGAGGGAAGAGGGCTGGGAGAGGGGAGAGGTCAGGCGGAGGGGGGGCTAGGCGCTGGCCGGACGGGGAGTGGCCGAGTGGGGGTGGTGGTGAAGATGGTGGCGGTGGGGTTGGCTGTGATGGGGGTGGCGGTGGTGGCGGAGACGTGAGGGGGTCGTCTCACCGGCGAGGTCGGGGTCGGGGAAGGAGAAGAGGGAAGGAGATGCTGGAGCTGGTGGCGTGGTGGTCGTGATAGGTTGGTGGTGGCGGCGAGTGGCGGAGGAGGTGGAGAAGGAGGCCGGGAAGGGGGCTCGTGGGGGGGGGGGAAGTGGACGAGAGAGAGGAAGTCGAGGTGGGTCGACTCGCCGGGAGGGGAAGGCGGAGGTCGGGGTCGACTCCGGCGAGGATCAGCTGTGCACAGAGGGTCGGGCCGGAGCGGGGTGCTCCGCCGGAGAAGAGGGAGGCTGAGGAGAGAGGGCCAGCGGGGGGGGGGGGGAGGCTCGCCGCGGGGGGGGGAGACTCGCCGCGGGGGGGGGGGGGGGGAGAGTCGGCGGAGCGGCTCCGGCGAGGGGACTCGCCGCTCCGGCGGGGGGGGGGGGGGGGTCGGCCGAAGGGTGTAGAGTTAGGTTTTTTTTTGTTTTTATTTTATTTTATTTTATTTATTTTATTTCTTTTTATAGGTATAAATAATAATATTTTAAGTAAAATATCTTGAGATATTTTACAGGATATTTACAGGATATTTTTGGGATATTTTCGGGTGGGTCCCACCTCCAAATGGACGGTGCAGGTTCACCGGCCAATAAGGGGGTGACTCCTCGCATGGTAATTTGCAGATAAGTCGCTATAATTTCATAAATTGCGCAAAGGTCCTATTTTGGGAAATTGTGCAATTACGAAATTGTTTGGGAAAAACACCCGATTCTTGAAAATACTAAAATTTATAGAATTGAGGAAAATTGCTGTGCGAAGGTCCCGAGGGGTAGGGGTAAGTCTGGCAGGGACTGGGCCTGGTTTTCTAGGGTGATACGGGCCATCGTATTAATTAATCATTAAATACTGCGCACGGTGTTCTCTAATTATTTAGAGGCAGGTATGGTCATAATTTTCTTGCGGTGTCAATACACTAAATGTAGTATACTCAGTGTAGAATATTATCTTATTTTTGTTTGGGCAAAACAGGTACAGGTTGGGCCTCTAATGTCTGTTGGAACAGGGATGGGTACAGATCTAGGAATTTAATTACGTACGTTTGTAACGATAATTGCGCGTCTAATACGAGGCTCAAAACAGAGTATCTGAGAGTTGCACAAAGTGCAGAATAATAGACTGTCACGTCTAAGAGAGGTATGCGAACTTTGTTCGGGGGTAACGGTCAAGGTAAAGCTCCAAATAATTCAGTGATGGACAGGTGCACAAGTCAATAGGATATGTAAGCCAAATAAATTAAATTATTGCCATAAATCCTAAATTGTTAAAATAATCCTAGAAATGCTGAAATCTGGTCGAAGGAGTTTACAATCTACCCAACTTATAAAAATTTCGTCCTCGAAATTAAAACTAAGCCACGGTAGTAGTCAAAGACAGCATAAGATATAATTTAACAAAGTAATTTATATCTTGGTTTACGAATAGGTTCGAAAAACGTTTATGCATATCGTCCACACGCTTCCAAGTAGATTCTTCTGGTGCGTCATGCTTCCATGCCACGCGGACCAAGGGAATAGACTGGTTTCTCAATAACTTTTCTCGATGATCAAGGATTTCTACGGGCTGCTCCTGATATGACATGCTCGGCCTAATGGTGATCTCCGAATGGTTGAGAACCTGACTGCTGTCTGTCACATATCGCCTGAGTTGCGATACATGGAATACAGCAAGTACTTCCTCAAGAAGGCAATGATCGTCCTCTTTGAATTCCAAGGGACGATGATGTTGGTCTGCCTACTACTCCTGTCTGTCTTGCACTGCTCGTAAGTGTCCTTGCATTTACTTAACTGTCTCTTCGGTTGACCACCAATTCTGGCCACGCGAATCCTTGTTTGGTTCAATGCTGACTGATATGCCGTGCAATCTTACGATTTTTCTCATATTTGCAATGTCTCCATAGCTTCAGAGTAATTTTAACGGTTGCAAGTTCCAAATTCTTCTCATGCACTTATAATTGTCTGGATGCATCTGTCATTACCTTGTTATCCCGTATTAATACGCATCCCAAACTATTTCCTTATGCGTCTGTAGATCACATAACTGCCTGATCCGGAGGGAATAGTCAATACGGTGCTGTGGTCAGTCGCTTCTTCAATTCCTCGAAAGCGGCTTGACACTCGTTGGTCCATAGGAATTCTGGATCCTTACAAGTCAACCTAGTCATAGATGCTGTTATCTATTCAGGAGTCAGTCAATTGTTTATTCAGGTGAAATCCTTTTTGACTCCTGACAGCAAAATGATACATTCTTTATCGTAACACTTGAGTTCTGAACTTGACCAAAGTTACGAGGCAAAAATAAAAATTTCACGCTGTCATAGTGATGCGCGTATCAGGAACGTAATAAAACGTTAGGTAGGTAGCGAAGGTCATTCCAAAGATAGCACCGTTTTAAACTAAAATCAAGTATAATAATAGAGTTTGGTAATTATCCAAGAAACAAACAGAAATGGCTACGGAAATAATACACTTTTCGTGCTTATACTAAGCACGAAGTTTCGTCTTTCCGAAATAAGGGAAGTCGAAAAATAATAATTAAGAGTTCAAGGGGGAGGTAAATAGATTAGATGTGCGGGGATCAAGGCGTTTAAAGAATTCAAAATAGAAATTGTCAAGGCAGTTGTAGATTGAAATCCTATTCTGGTAATCCCTATTCATATTTCGTATTAGCACAGTTATGTAGCTGATACGATATGCTCAGACATGTCTAGAAGACAAGTACATCTATCTACTAGTTACTATGTATCTCAATCCAAGTAAGGTAGTTATGCGAAGGGCGAACCAAGTGTACTATGGTTGATCAGACCGTAATACACTAATTCTGAAATGTATTATTGTAGTACTCTAATAATACATACATCATGAACAAGCTTGATAAAGAATAAGCTTGCAAAACTAGGCTATAGTAGCAGTATAAGTCAAGGTAGTACGGTAAATATAAGTATGCTAGATTATGATGTGAGAAGTACAAAATAATTCAAATTCACAAAAAGACAAGACTCTACAATCTCTACAGTTATTATTCTAATTCCTTGTCTAAGTCGCTAGTTGACCCAAAAGAGGTATGACCTTCTAAGTTCTATAATCTTAATATAAACTATAGGTTATTGGCCTAAAACAGAGATTTCAAGAAAGTTCGCGTAAAGTAAGGGTTCGAGGTTGTCTGCGTATAGCGGAGATAAAAATAATTTGGCGTAACGCATGGCTTCAGAGCTATCCACGTAAAATAGAGAAGCGTAAGGTAGAGCTTCAGAGCTGTCCGCGTAAAAGTCTGTGTGTAGAAATCTGCGCGTAAATATCTCCTGCGTAAAGTCTAGCATTCGTTGCAGCGTAAAGTTGTACGAGAAACTTATGAGTTTGTCAGTCAAAATTTGTGAATCCTGGCATCTGACAATAGTACTTGCACAACGATCGAGGGGATGGTTTGTGATGATGGTTTGCACGGAGATCCAGGTTATCATTTAGGTACTTTATTGGATACAAGTCATTTACGCTTGAGACAAAATCAGATATCCCGTCAAAAAGCTGTTTCTTTTGCACAGGGCTCGAGGCGTATCTCTGCATTTAATGCACGGGATTTGGTCATGCCTGGGGAAAGCTAAGGCTGTAACAATACGCTCACCTCCTATCCTTATGTTACGCCTAATCAGGTTACTCTACGCTGGTTATCTATTTTTCTAGAATCATCAAGTTTACGCAGGGCAGTTACCTACGTGGCTTTTAGGACGTGTCATACGCAGGATAAGGAATACTAAGGGAATGAGGGTAGCAGTTGTCATAACTGCGGCGTAAAGGAGACAATCTCCTGCATAGTTTGGTTTTTTACGCCAACAAGAAAGTCATTTGGCTTTTACGCCAACTAGGCAGTTGTTTGGTTCTTATGCCAACAACGGTCAAATGTTTTTATGCCAACAAGGGTAAAGGGTCTCTGGTGTAAAACTCTGGTTATCCAACATAGGATGAGGTTTCAGTCTTAGTATTCAACCTTCTATTGGTTTCCTCAAGACTAGGGTTAACACTATGGTCAAGTCTCTAACTAATCCTAGTAGTGTTTTTACTACTCTCAAGTCATACACAAATACGTCAAGGAACAATGGTAAGTTAATCTATAGGCAGGGATGCTAGGGTTCATTAGGTAATATGGAAGACTAGGGTTCATTTAGTAGTCTGAACTAATGATATGACAATGCCCTAGTTATTCTTAATAGGAATACCACCCTAATTATCCTTCTATCAACAGGGATTCCTATATTCTAGCAGGGGCTATACTTAAGGAATTATCAGGGAAGCACATGAAAGCAGGATGCAATTTTGTAAGTAGGACAGACTGGAAGGAAGATAAGTCATAGTCAATTGGATGAGATCCTGTACTTTAATCCTAGGTGTAGGCTTGCTCGGTACAGTAATATAACCGAGACAATATGCTCTGACCTGCATGGGCCACCACTAAAAATATGTCACGCCCCAGTCCCAAAATATATAGGACTAGGATACGTAACCATGCCAGCCGCCCGTATATATGGCAACTCCAATATATAGAAACCATATATACGTACGTACGCTGTAATGAACAATAATTCATAAGTGGTAAAACTAATCACAAGTCACAGGGTAATATCTAAATCTCATCCACAGAAATCAAATATGAATAATTAATAACCATGTAACTAGATCTCAATAAATAGTATCTAAAGAATGACAATCGGATGGAAACAAATCTACTGTCGAAATAGAATATAAAAAGGAACCAGATATACACCATATAAGAACAACATCTGACAATCACGAGACTCGAAGAGAAGACCTCCTCGGAATATAAGTAGCCTGTCCGGATCTGCGCTCCCACGAATACTCATGAACATCTATACCTGGCAAGGGACCAGGTCCTCAGAGGGACATAACAAGATACAGAAAAATAACATGCCATGTATGTAAATACTGAATAAATAAAGGGGGTGTGCTAACCATCTAAGTGAATGCAATTTAAAGACCTTGTAGTATACATGGGGATGTGTAGGCCTGACATATGCTGACGTAATTCACCAATCGTCGGGACTGGCTAGTATATGTGTCATATGCCCCCGGACGCACGGGTAACAGGAATACCCCATCCTCCTTAGAGCATGGTAACGGGAACAAGAAAAACCAATACCCCATCTCCGAGAAGCATGGTAACAGGAATACCCCATCTCCGAAGAGTATGGTAACTCGCTATATATACCGTAATCCCCATCTCCGAAGAGCATGGTAACTTGAGTATATATCAGGGGGGTGTCCCATACGCCTACTAGATGTCTTTCCCGCCCAATATAGATGTACAAATCGTGAAAACGATATGGACATCTCATACTATGATGCAAGTCTCAATGAAATAAACAACTGAGCTACATACCACTACACGTGTTGCTCACACTGATGGCCAGTCGCGCATGAGGCACGCGTACCTACATGAACTCACTCTGTGACGTATAATGATACGTGTCAAGGCCTGGGGAGTTATACCAATAACTCCACAACTTTAGGTGGGTCTACTAGACACTAGGTCAGACACAAGTCCTAACGTCAACGCCTTCGCTGACTGCACCCGAGTCTGCTCGGACGCGCACATTTATATAATAAATAAATATGTAACTAACAATAACTGAATTTAAACAGTACAACAAGGCAAGGTATACTTGCCTGGCAAGAGCTGCAAAATATAATGTCCAGATGTCAAAAGCCAAAAAGTCAGAAACTATGGCCTCAGAAGAAAAGTCTCCGGATGCTGAAATAAACATCACTAACAGTCTCAAAAAATATCAAATAGCTAGAAACGCCTGTCCTTTCGTCCAATTTGGATACAGGGGCAAAAATGACAGTTTCTGGTCAAAGTGGGGTCCACATGTGGGTCGCTTTGCACCGAAAAATGTGTCAGGGTCAAAGGTCTCCAAATTTGCCAAACTTAGTGTCAACAAGTCCAGAACGTCGATACGAACCCAACGGAATGTCCAGAACTGGATTCCGATGTGCCGATCACAAAATCGCCCGTCAAGTGGAGCCTGTGGGGCCCACGATACGAGATTTTGTCAACGTTCTCAGAATCGAACCAAACTTGGATCATAGGACCGACGTATTGCTATGAGTTCGATGACATAAGTTTCGTCTCGATCCGACGTGTGTACACAAAATTGCAGCGTGTTCCAGAACAGGCGGATACGGGACGTTGTCGGCGGATACGCGTTGATTCCGGTGTGCACGCACATCCAAATCAACTTCTGCGAAATCTCGCACGTCCGTATCAATGGCGCGCACATTTCGGTAAAGACCGAGTGCGACCAAGTCATCCTGTTTGGCGGGGCGTACTCAGTTTCGGGGTAAATCGGGTCGTTGTTTTTCCTGTTTTTGGATCACGGTTCGCGATCGCCACAGGACGCGATGCACTGAGCGGGTTGCACGGACACCGAGAGGGCTACAAAGCCTATGTGTCACAACTGACGGAATTAAAAACGGAACTACGAGGAGATAGAACGGGTTACCTGAACAGGGCTCCGCAGAATGAATTTCCCGTGTCCGGGAAGAGATTCGACACGACGCTGATCGTGTCCGGGCTGTGTCCGGCTCTGAAATGCTGCTGTGTCTGGTACTGTTGTGTCCGGTACTGTGCCGAGTCCGGTACTGGTGCAGCGGGTCATCGCGGGGTGGTCCGGAGCCTCTGTGGCTAGGGCTCCGGGGTCGTCTGCTCGTCAACGGAGGAGCTGGGTCGGGGGGCACGGCTGAGACGAGGGGAGAGAGGTGGTGAGACGGCGAGGGCTCGGGGCTGGCCTGGGTCGTGGCCGCTGCGTTGTCTCCGGTGAGGAGGAGAGGGAGAAGTCTGCGGCTGGGGGGGAAACCTACGACGACGAGGAGGAGGGAAGAGGGCTGGGAGAGGGGAGAGGTCAAGCGGAGGGGGGGGCTGGGCGCTGGCCGGACGGGGAGTGGCCGAGTGGGGGTGGTGGTGAAGATGGTGGCGGTGGGGTTGGCTGTGATGGGGGTGGCGGTGGTGGCGGAGACGTGAGAGGGTCGTCTCACCGGCGAGGTCGGGGTCGGGAAAGGAGAAGAGGGAAGGAGATGCTGGAGGTGGTGGCGTGGTGGTCGTGATGGGTTGGTGGTGGCGGCGAGTGGCGGAGGAGGTGGAGAAGGAGGCCGGGAAGGGGGCTCGTGGGGGGGGGGGAAAGTGGAGGAGAGAGAGGAAGTCGAGGTGGGTCGACTCGTCGGGAGGGGAAGGCGGAGGTCGGGGTCGACTCCGGCGAGGTTCAGCTGTGCACAAAGGGTCGGGCCGGAGCGGGGTGCTCCGCCGGAGAAGAGGGAGGCTGAGGAGAGAGGGCCAGCGGGGGGGGGGGGGGGCTCGCCGCGGGGGGTGGGAGACTCGCCGCGGGGGGGAGAGTCGGCGGAGCGGCTCCGGTGGGGGGGGGGGTCGGCTGAAGGGGGTAGAGTTAGGTTTTTGTTTTGTTTTGTTTTTATTTTATTTTATTTTCTTTTATTTCTTTTATTTCTTTTTATAGAAATAAATAATAATATTTTAAGTAAAATATCTTGAGATATTTTACAGGATATTTACAGGATATTTTCGGGATATTTTCGGGATATTTTCGGGTGGGTCCCGCCTTCAAATGGACGGTGCAGGTTCACCGGCCAATGAGGGGGTGACACCTCACATGGTAATTTGCAGATAAGTCGCTGTAATTTTATAAATTGTGCAAAGGTCCTATTTTGGGAAATTGCGCAATTATGAAATTGTCAGGGAAAAATACCCGATTCTTGAAAATACTAAAATTCATAGAATTGAGGGAAATTGCTGTGCGAGGGTCCCGAGGGGTAGGGGTGAGTCTGGGCAGGGACTGGACCTGGTTTTCTAGGATGATACAGGCCATCGTATTAATTAATCATTAAATACTGCACACGGTGTTCTCTAATTATTTAGAGGCAGGTATGGTCATAATTTTCTTGCGGTGTCAATACACTAAATATAGTATACTCAGTGTAGAATATTATCGTATTTTTGTCTGGGCAAAACAGGTACAAGTTGGGCCTCTAATGTCTGTTGGAACGGGGATGGATACAGATTTAGGAATTTAATTACGTACGTTTGTAACGATAATTGCGCGTCTAATACGAGGCTCAAAACAGAGTATCTGGGAGTTGCACAAAGTACAGAATAATAGACTGTCATGTCTAGGAGAGGTATGCGAACTTTGTTTGGGGGTAACGGTCAAGGTAAAGCTCCAAATAATTCGGTGATGGACAGGTGCACAAGTCAATAGGATATGTAAGCCAAATAAATTAAATTATTGCCATAAATTCTAAATTGTTAAAATAATCCTAGAAATGCTGGAATCTGGTCGAGGGGGTTTACATTTATAGTGCCAGTGACGTTCATATAGTTAGGCTGCATGATAAAGTAAATATGCTTATAGGACTATCCGAATGTTTGCAAGGATGAGTGCACGACATACTTGTATTTTATGAAGGCTAACGATTATCTTATGCAGAGACACCTTTGTGACACATGTATTATATCTTATGATTGATATCGTACTATAATAAGTGGGGAAGGATGGTAAGTATTGGAAAAGATCAACTCTATTACGTGACACTGATATGCTTGCGACACAAGTATTATATTTCTACTATTCTATGTAACTTATCCTAAGACAAGTTTAGAAAGACCACATAATTTGCTTGAACTCACTTAATAATGTGTTGGTTTTAGTTGAGTGGGCTAGAGGCCACTCACCAATGTATTGCCCAAGTATACTGACTCTTACCAGATCTTCGCAGGTGCATAGTTTGCTTGGGAGTGTCGAGACGTTGGAGCTTGATTGACAACTTAAAGCGTTGCAGTCAGAGATGTTGTTTCCAATGATATATAGAGGACATAATGTATGGAACATCATTGTTGTATAGTTCTTGAGTTGTAAGCTTTGTGGTATATTTTATTATATTTAGAGAGAGAGAGAGAGAGAGAGAGAGAGAGAGAGAGATTATAATCAAGTTGTTTCTTGGCATTGAGCTATTGTAGCTGCGCTGCATATTATCAATAAAGAGAAGTTCTTTTGTATATTTTGTGTCGATTCAACTTTTTTTGCTTTGTATTTTTACTGCTATAATTTTGTAAACATTATTTGTTCTATCGGTTGTTTAGTATTTGCTTTGTACAAGTACAATTTAGGCATGTACGATATCATGTCGAGTGACAACTTTTAGTTCTGCAGAACCAGGACGTGACATAAGGAGAGATGGTAGTACCCATGTGCGAAGAAACACTTTATAGAGTGCTACATTGAATAACTATGGCCACACGAAGTATTGCGTTGAACGGCTAGGCCAATGCCTAACAGCTATACCAGAGGCTACATCCTACTCAATGGACACCATGACACATGTTGTTGCTATAACTCCTAAAGTTAGGCATGCAACCATAGATGGTGCTAACTACAATTGAAAAGGTATGCATAAAACAAGTCAGAATTCAATATATTTCAAAATCTGTCAAAACCAAGACTGATTAAAGAAAACTTAATTTGAAGGGGAGCTTGTTGATACCCAAAATGTCATAATGCGGTAAATAGATAAAACCTTGCATTAAGATGAACATATTCTCCGTGCCAAAGCACTGCAGTCAAACTTCGCGGCAAAGCACTGCATCTAAGAGTCGCAAAACCAACAGATTAACCAAACCACAAAATGACGTGACAAGTTTGCATCACAGCCAATTGTCACATATTTGCTATATTATGCAAAATTACATACCTCCAACAACAACATCCTGCTTTCGCAGAATCAACTACTATGGCTAGACAACTTTTGCAGAATACCCAAGAGTTGTTGCCAAGCAATTAGAGCCGTGACATGGCACCCTTTTTGTCACTACCACATTCTAAAAATAGGGGTATTTTTGACTTTTTATATATTATTAATATTGTGTGTATTTATTTTAAATAATTGCATGATATATATATATATATATATATATATATATATATATATATATATGTATTAAATATAGTGTTCATTAATGCATGAGTTAGTATACTAGACCTAGAAGCCCACTAAATGAAGCCCTGACCGAATTATAGGATCATGGATTTTAATTAGCATTTTTGGGATTTAATTATGGAGGTTGTAATTAATTACAGTGATTTTATTTAATTGTTGTGCCTTACCGTTCTTCGATATTTGGAGTGCTACCCTAGCTTTTGCCTTCCAACAAACTTCACACCCTTATCCTAGACGTGCCCGCCTTCCATTCAGACCCTTGTGTAACTCATAAATATGCTCTCTTGTGCTTCATTTTAGTCGCACAATATTCGTCGCAGACATTTATATTTAATTCAAAATAAATCCAACTTTGTATCCTTGTGCGTTCCAATCGAAATTGGAGACACAATCTCGACCCATTTTGAGCAACCCAAATTAGGGTAATATTCTATTTTGAGTCTTCTATGTCCATGATATTTGTGTCCCACCTAATTTTAATCCCATGTACTTCCAATTAATTTTAGAACACCTATTGCATTAATTTTAATTAAATTAATGTAAGGATCCAATTTGACCTAAAATTAGACCCAACACCAAACCAAATCCTCATTTACACTCTCAAGTCTCATACTAAACACCACACACCCTTTTTATCCAATACATCACACCAAACATGGTGTTTCCTTTCATTAAATCCAAAAACCCACTTTTTGTGCAATTTTCCATTTGTTGGGGACTTAACTGCAAAAATGCAATGATGTGTCACCAACCTATTGGTCAAGACCCATGAAGAAACCAATCCCCTCCCTTTTACCGTTCAACCCTCTCTCTCTCTCTCTCCTCCTTTTGTTTGTATTATTCTCCATGTTGAATCATGGCCATCCATTCAAATGGAGCCATCCTCACCACACACACACACACGCACACACACACACATATGTATTTAATTGGTGTACATATATATTATAAGTATTAATGATATATGCTAGATAATAATATGTATATTTATATATGAACTATGAGACCCTAGTGTAAATTACGAATACCCCGTATTTACAGTTAACCATGCGACCCTGAGACTTGTGAGTCGACTGTCTGATCTTGCACAATATTTGCAGGCATGACACCCGCGCAATTAGACGCGCACTTGACCCTAGTCGACCAGTGTCATACCTAGCGTAGCCCCTGAGTTCAATGTATTTATGATTGTGTGTTAGTGTAGCAACTGATGTAGTATTATTATTAAATGATGTCTATAGGATTGTTGGATTGTTCAGACAAGACTTTGGAATCAGGTTATTGGTATTGCCAGCAGCAGGACCCCAGGCAAGTAAATTCTCTGATAATTTTTGTTATTTGATAATTTCTATAATTCAAGTATTTAGAAATGTTACATCTGATTCTTGACACAGTGCTACACGGACTAGTATATAGATTGGATCTGCAGTCATAAGATGTTACATTGATTATCGTATTGACATTGTATATGATATTGATATTAGACATTGATATTAGATATTGTACATGATATATTGGACATTGATCGTGTATCGTGACGTGTCATGGTTGGATCTACAGTACTAGTTGGGGGCGAGAAAATTGCTAGTGAGAGATATGATCAAATCCCTATCGTACAAGTGTAGACATTGATAGTGTTAATCATACACCTCACGTATGATTAGCCAGGCCATGTAGCTATCGAACAAGTTTCCAAGCCGATCACATTTCGAAACTACGATTTCAAACACTTAGAATAGTTACAGTCCTCTATTTTTGTTTATATACTACATCACCCCGTATATGGTATTATAGTTCTTTCTCTTCATTTCATCTGTACCATATTGCCTATATTGCATGTTCTCTTTATTTTGCCATTGCATTTATTCATTGTCTTCTCTCAGTATATAACATCATCTATTTATTATTTTATAGTCCTTGTCAATTAACTGGAACTGTTATTTGGGTTGTACTTCGCTCCATCCTGACTGAAAATATTTTTCCAGACAACGACTTAGAGGACTGGTGTCCGACATATTATGGACCACAGGAAGAGTAGCTGCAGACTTGGACCTTGTAGCTCAGGTGTCCGGGAGGTCTAGCCGGGATCACTAGTTATCCAGTTAGTTTCTTTTAGCAGTTTATGGTACCGAATTTATTTTTGACATACTTTGAGACTTGGATGTTATTATTTTAGTTAGATTATTTTTGTTTAGACTTGTTTGTATTTAGTTTATTTTCTTCGATATCTTATCGTACTTTAGTTCTGTTATTCAGTATTTACATATTATATTATGCTATATGTGTCTCCTTATGGAGTTGGATATTCGTGAGAGATTGATTAGATAGTATCATGACCTAGACATCGTTCTACCGTCGATGCTGCGGCGTAGGCTGGACGTACCCACCTACTCGTGCCCCAAATTCTGGGTGCGGGTCGTGACACTTTTGTAATACCTAGCCCAAGGCAAAATCTGATGTTGCACTAATGGCACAAAATATTATGTTGCACTCCATGTTGAAGATGCCTAGAATTGTAGCTTCTGCAACACGCTCCTAACCACCAGTTTGTGGTAAGATCATACTCCGCAGAACCTTTGCATGGTTCCAACCACCAATTTTGGCGAAAAAGTCTTCTTCTGCAGAACTCAATCATGTTTAGCTTCCAAAGAAAAACTCTCCAAAGACAGATTCCTCTCTATAGTGAAGTATAACTGACTGAATGGTTATCCACCTATATGCTATGTAGGTTGATTAATGCTCTATTTTTCAAACATAACAGCCTTGTATTGTGCTGATTGGCATGACAGGCCAATATGATCGTACTTTTCATATTTTTTTGGGTAAAATGTGAGCACATACTGAGCGATTTCATGCAAGTCTAGTCCCGCAAAACCACTGAGTAGTTTACGAAAAGGCTAAAAGTCACTAATGGTAGTTACAATAATTAAGGCTACAAATAGCCATTAAATTGGCTACACACATAAAATGAACCCCCAAGAGAGTAAGCATTAAAACCTCAAGTTCGTAAGAGCAGAGAGAAGAGAGTGTTGGAGTTTTTCCTTATGCTTGTGGGAGGTTCTTCTCTTACAAGGCTAGAAAGATAGTCCCATATTGGAAAACACTCCAAGTGGATATCTTAATATAATACTATGCTTCGTGTTGAGGTATGCACATAGGGTGGTGGTCCAAGTGGGTGCCATGTGGTAAGTTTTTCTAGTAGGATTAAGGCTAAACTCCTCAAGAAAGCATTTATTCTTTTTTTCACTCTCTTGGAAAAATTCTCTTAGGTGCTAAGTACCAATGGGGCTTAGCGACTCAGACTCGGGCTAAAGGGCACAAAGTGGCGCTTTGATGGCGCACTTTGCACTTAGCATGTCAACATCGTCGCATGACGCTTGTGCACATATGTTGCGTTCATGTGCTCATTTTATGCACGAGTTGCATGTACGGTTGCTAGCGTGGGTGCATGAGCTAGTGCATGCGCGGGCTATGTGCGATTGCATGCGTGGTTGCTGTATATGCACGATATACACAGTTATGCACTATTAAGCACGATATGCACAATTATACATTGTTATGCGCATAAACGTGCATGCACGATATATGCGGCTACGTGCAGCTGCATGTCTGCGCGCATGTGCTGCTACACTACTGTTTGGTTACGTGCATGCGCGAACTATGACTACGTTGATTGTTGGATTTGGAATATCAATCATTATATTTGGAGTTGGTATTTTAGTCCCACATCGGCTAGGAGTGGAGATGGCTTTCTACCTGTCTCTATAAATAGAGTCTTCAGGCCTCCTTTTGCAGACACACTGAAAATGGAATAAGACGAGTCCAGGGAGTCCGTTCGAGTCATACATACAGAGGTGACTACGAGTATTCCAGAAGTTCTCTTGTGAACTTGTTGGATATTGGAAGCATATCGTCAATAGAGGGTGAATCTTGCTTTGAGCAACAATGGTTCTCACCACCCCTCCAAGAATAATTTTTATTCTATCTTCTTCTCTAATCTTCTTCTAGTTGTAAATATTCTATCCCAATTGCAACTGCGTTTGAAAGAAAGAACGAGTTCTATTTTGTTGTAAACGATCTGTCCCAATTGCATCTATTTTTGCAAGAAAGAACGTATTTTGGTTCTTGAGTCCTGTGATCCAGTAGAAGTTATAATAGGAAGTATTTTATTATCTTTGTTGGAATCGAGTTCTTCAGAAGGCAAACTTGTTTGTGTAAACTTCTGAGTCTCGAATACGACTTCAGGATTAAACAGAGGGTAGAATAAAAAGTATTCATGAACCTCTGTTCCTAGCCTTTGTTTTACCATCTTTAATTAAGCCTCGGGACTAACAATCTCAAAAAAAGATTCGAGTAAGATAGAGAATAAAAATATAGGTCTTTTCGGCATAAGTATTAACAAACTTGAGAAACTTGACGGGACCACTTCGATATTTAGATGAGGAAGAAACTCTTTGTCAAATGTTGGATGAGTGTTGGGCCAACCTATCCAGAATGGATGATGCACATAATATGGCAGAAGTGCCGATAGTGCATGGACATTACAACTTATAGAGGATGAGGAGTCTCTCGAGAAGCATCTCAAATCAGATAAGAAGAAGATCAAGTTATGTGTGTGCATGACTCGTTGTGTGGTCAGCCTTTGTGCGCAAATTTATGTACGACGGTATTTGCGCATGACTGATGCACAATAATATATGCACATAGTCTTTGCTCGACAGGATATGCGTGATTGGTTGTGCGCATGGGTTCTGTTCAGATTAGGCACATGTGTTCTTTTCAGATTATGCACATAGGTCTGCTCAGATGATGCACATAAGTTTTGATCAGATTGTGCGTATGTGTTTCGGATTATGCTTATGGGTTCTGTTTGAATTATGCACATGGGCTCTACTCGTATAGGTGCATAGGTTTTGCTCCAACTATGTTCATGGGTTCGATTGTATAGACGCACAGGTTCTCTAGGAGTGTAATAGCCCATTATGAAGTCAGCTTTATTTAAGCCAAACTTGACAGGATTTTTTACAACTATGGCATGAAGGATCATTTGATGGAGGATTATCGATCCTATTCCAAACCAAAATAACAAGGTATATCTTAACTTGGTTTCTATGGTTGCACATGTTGAGTCATCTAGCGTAGTTGTTGACTGGTGGGTGGACACCGGTGCATCTGGCCATGTGTGCTCTAAGAAGGATCTATTAACCGAGGATGAGCCTATCTTTAGAGAAGGTCATGGTGGAGAACAAGTCTCAAGTGAAAGATCTGGGGATCGAGAGAGTTGTGCTGGAATTGACTTTCGGAAACTAGTTGACATTGGAGTGCGTATAGCACGTATTAGTGATTTCTAAATACCTGATCTCAGAAAGTCTGCGGTACCATGCAGTCTTGACGATGGACATCCATGCTGGACAGATGGTGAGGACATGACAAGGAACATACTTCGAAAATACTTTCAGCATTGAAGGGATGTTCAAACTTCTGCTTATAACTCCTTCTGATAATATTAATATAATTTTTTTATTGAGTTATAACATAATAGACTAAGACATGTGCAATATAATAGCATAAAAATAATGTCTAGTCTAGGTCTTATCTCCAAATATGGGGGTAATGAGGTAGAGGAATGTGAAGTCTGAGCACAGATGAAGACTATCAGAAAGCTGCTCAGATGATTGAACCAAAGTATAGATCTTCTAGAGTTGGTGCACTTAGATATTTGTGACTTTTAGCAATTTCTCCACAAAGTCTGGGATAAAGTTTTCAGTACTTCCATCGATGACTTCTCGAAGTATGCATTTGTGTATCAAAAGATAAAGCATTCAAGAAGGTCAAGGACCTCTATGCAGAAGCTGAGCGTCAAACCGGTCAATAACTCAAGGAACTCATAAGTGATCGAGACGTAGAGTATCGTTCTCTTGAATTCGTATCATTCTGCAAAAAATATAGAATTTTTAATGAAACGACTGCACCATATTCTCTCCAATCCAATGAAGTTACAAAAAGGAAAAATATGATGCTGACAGAGATAATGAGATTTATGCTGCGGGTCTTCCAAATGCTTCTGGGGAGAGGTTACGCTTATGGCTACATTTATTTTGAATAACTATCGTTCGCCATATCTGACATTACTTCTCATAAAATCTGGTTTAGGATCAGACCTAACTTGAATATCATTCGAGTGTAGGAGTGTTTGGCGTATACGAAGCTTCCGGATATCAAGATTCAGAAGATGGGCACAAGGACTACGAAGACCATATTTTTGGGATATACTATTGAAAGCAATACTCGGAGATCCCTTGATATTGGATTAAATCATATCATTAAGTCTCGCGATACAGAATTCTTTGAAGACAAGTTTGCTAGAGACAAGAACATTATTCTCGCAGATATTCTAAAGAGTATTGTTAGCTCCAAAGAAGCAATTGCTTCCAAAGAAGATGTAGTCCAGGAGGAGGGTGTCGTTGAAGAGATAATACTTAAACCAGTGCTCGCTGAGCAGTCAGCAAAGTGAGTGAGGAGGCCAAAGAACTTCGGAGATGACTTTATCATCTATCATGTGGAAGCTGAGCCACTTACTTGTGATGGGGCTATAAAGACCATAGATGTGATCATCTGGGAGGAGACAGTCCATGACAAGATTGACTCCATAATATCCTACTATACTTGGGTGTTAGTCAATCTGCTTGAAGGAGCTAAACCCATCAGATGCAAATGGATCTTCAAGAAAAAGTTGAGGGTCGATGGAACATATGATAAGTTCAAGGCTAGGCTGGTAGCCAAAGGGTTTTTTCAGAAGTTGGAGATTGACTAATGTGACACATTTGTCCGAGTAGCATGGATGTCAAATATCAGGATACCGATTGCCATGGATGCTATTCATAAGCTGATTATTCATCATATGGATGTCCAAACAACTTTTCTAAATAAAAAATTAACAAAAGAGATTTATACGCGGCAGTCAGAATGATTTGTCATTCAGGGTCTTAAATACAAAGCTGTAGATTGGTAAAATCTCCATACGGCCTGAAGCAAGCTCCCAAGCTGTGGCATGATAAGTTTGATCGATTCATCAGGTCAAATGGCCACAGGAAAAGCGAGATGGACAAGTATATGTATATTAAGTTCACTGATGATAGAGGAGTCATCATTTGTATCTATGTGGACGACAAGCTATCATAGGCATGGATATATATTGTGTCACTAGAACAAAGATGTTCCTCTCATCCAAATTTAGTACGAAGGACATGAGATATGCATATGTTATCCTAGGGATTAAGATAATCCAAACATAAGCTCACTATATGAAAAAGATGCTCACATGCTATGGATATTAGAATCTTTCAGGGATCGATACTCATTACATGTGTGACTAGAAGCTGAAGCCAAATCCAAAAGAAAAGCGTCAGACAACTAAAATACTCTAGTGTCATTGGAAGCTTGATGTATGCAAAGAGTACCAGCAGATCTGACATAGATTTTTTCGTGGGGATGCTGAGTCATTTCACGAGTAATCCAATTATTGAGCGCTGGAGAGCTGCAAAGAGAATCATGAGATATCTCAAGATGACTCAGAGGGTTGCTCTGTACTACAATGGGTTCCCGACAATAGTTGAAGGCTTCAATGATGCCAGTCGGTGCTCAGAAGATAATAACGAAAGGTCCACAAGAGGATATGTCTTCTCCATGGGTGGTGCTGCTATATCGTAGAAGTCAAAGAAGTAGACTTTTCTCTCTCACCCATCTATAGAGTCCGAGTTCTATGCACTATCAGTTGCAGCAGATGAAGCAAAATGGCTTCAGAAGCTCATGTATGATCTTTCTATGGTTGGTGCGTAGATACCGACGATACCGGTATATTTCCACAACTAGGTGACTTCAGCAGTAGCATCAAATGATCTCTTCAATGATAAGAAGATTACTTTGCGTGTACGGAACATGACACTGAATGAGCGCACTAAGCATGAAATCATTACAATGGTTGATATTCAGAGTCAGGAGAATTTGGCAGATTCGTCCACAAAAGGCCTCAAGCGCCAGCCGGTCGAGGATACAGTAAGAAAAATGGGCTTAAAGGACCTCTTATATTGTGTGTCTGCAATCCTACCATAAAGTTTTATGCTATTAGTTCAAAGAGAAATCTACTAGGCATCTATCTTTTGGTTCAAGGGATGATCATTGACTGAAAAAATATCAGGTATAGTGGGTATTCCTTTGAGATATTGAGGGGATACGGTTCCAGAACCATTATGGTATACTAATTGTTCTTTGTCTAGAATAAGTCCCATGGGAGGATGGCTTCGACGCCTTAATGAGTTCTCGGGCATTTTGAATGTCCGACATGCTCTACAGGAAGCACGGGTAGACAATACTATAAAGGAGCGTATTACTCCATGCTATAGTGGGGTGATGCCACATGAGGTACCTCGAGAGGGTAAAGGCTCGGCTCTGGGCCATGTCACAGCAGCGTAGCACCGTATATAGGAAGATAGCCTAATGCTGTAGAATGGTGAGTGGTAGGCAGCACTACAAAGAGGCCGACGACCTCATGCTACAGTGATGTGATACCACAAAGAGGTAAAATATGTAAAGTCTCGGTTTCGCGAGCCGTCATAGGGGCGTAGCACCGCAAGAAAGTGCAAGTCTTCATGCTGGGTAGTACGATACTACAAAAAGGCCTATGTCCTCAAGCTATAGTGGTATGACACCACGATGAGGTAAAAGATGTAAAGTATCAACTTTATGCCATGTCATAGCAGTGTAGCACCACAAAGAAGCGCAATGCTTTATGCTGGGACTCTTTGAAAGAACTCACCTAGAGTGTATGAAAAGAGATGTAGGTCATCACTTCGGAAAAAAATTGTAAACGTAAAAAATACATACACCAAAACCAAGTTAGAACAGGACCTTCAATATATAATCAGAAGGACAATTGATGTCATAGTGTGAGTTAGAAGAATAACAGCTATGGTACAAAATTTAAGGCTTAGTCCATTCTTGTATCGTACTGTTGTTTGACCCATGCAGAAAGATTCAAGTCGTCATTGACATCTATCCTAATGCATGACAGACAGTCACTGTAAGGAACACTTAACACATATATATTGAGATGTGTGGGAGATTGTTGGAGTTTTTTCTTATGTTTATGGGAGGTTCTCCTCTTGCAAGGCTAGAAAGATAGTCCCATATTGGAAAATACTCCAAGTGCGTATCTCAAATATAATACCATGCTTGGTGTTGAGGTATGCACATGGGATGATGGCCCAAGTGGGTGCTATGTGGGATATTTTTCTAGTGGGAATAAGGTTAAACTCCTCAAGAAAGGATTTATGTTTTTTTTCATTCTCTAGAAAAATTCTCTTAGTAAGCACCAATGGGACTTAGCGACTCAGACTTGGGCTCAAGGACGCAAAGTGGCGCTTTGATGACACACTTTGCACTTAGTACGTCAGCATTATCGCATGGCAATTGTGCACATATGTTGCTCTCGTGCACTCGTTTTATGCACGAGTTGCATATGTGGTTGCTAGCGTGGGTGCATGAGCGAGTGCATGGGTGGGCTATGTACGGTTGCTGCACAGGTTGCATGCGAGGTTGTTGCGTATGTATGATATGCACGGTTATGCGCATATATGTGCATACGCAACATATGCGGCTATGCGCAACTTCGTGTATACAAGTCTACACGCATGTGCTACTGTGCTGTTGTGCATATGCACGGGTTGCGTTGATTTTATGTGACTTCGTTGATTGCAGGATTTGGAATATCAATCCTTATTTTGGGAGTTGGTATTTTAGTCCCACATTGGCTATGAGTGGAGATGGGTTTTCACCCTTCTCTATAAATAGAGTCCTTAGGCCTCCTTTTGGAAACACAATAAAAATGGAATAAGAAGAGTCTAATGAGTCCGTTCAAGTCACACACACATAGGTGACTACGAGCATTCCAAAAGTTCTTTTGTGAACTTTTTGGCTCTTGGATCCTGGAAGCAGATCGTCGATAGAGGACACATCTTGCTTTGAGCAACGATGGTCCTCACCACCCCAGCAAAATAAATTTTATTCTATCTTCTTCTAGTTGTAAATGTTCTATCTCAATTGTAACTGTGTTTGCAAGGAAGAACAAGTTCTATTTTATTGTAAACTATTTGTCCCAATTCAAACTTTGTTTGTAAGGAAGAATATGTTTTGGATCTTGAATTATGTGATTGTCACCTTCACTTTTTCAACTAGGGGTAGTTTGATAATTTGGTATGGGTATTTTTTTTAGAAATATATTATTAAATATTGTGCATGTTGTAAATATTATTTATTGTATTATTTATTTATTGTTAGATATTAGTATTTGATTTTGGACTTGTGTTAGTAGACCTAACTAGTTTAGATTAGATCCATGGACCAACATTTAATTCTAGTTAGAATTGAGCCCAATAGTAAGCCCATTCATTAGGAGGATGAATTAATTAGTTAAACCAATTAGACTAGAACCTTCCCTCCTTAATTAATTCCTTCATGACAAGCCCCAAGGGGTATTGTGGACATTTTATAGTAGCTTGGAGGAGGGGGTAGAGGACGGCCACCATAGGAGTAGAGAGAGACTATCTCTCTTCATTGTTTATTCCAAATCTAGATCTAGAATTTCTCTCTTCCAAATTTTTTTATCCCTACACCAATTTCTACCCAAATTTCTTTCTAATTCCTTCCATATTCATGATTGGAGGCTATTCAAACAAGGAGAAAGTAAGGATCTGCAAGGAAAAAGCAAGGATCTACAAGGAGGAGCAAGGATCTACAAGTTGAAGGCTCTTGACACTTATTTGGAGAATTTTATTGGGAATCCATCTTCCAATAGGTATAATTCAATTTTTTCTCCCTAATTAGACTCTAAATCTATAATTTAATTATTAAAAATCCTTTCATGTACTAAGGCTACCCATAATAATTTAAATTAGGTTCATAGGAGGCATATGGAGAAAGTTATGTGGTATTTTGTGTCAATTTTGGGAGAATTTCGAGATTGGCACATCTCGTGTTTGTTAATAGGTCAATTAGACCAAATTGACGTATGTTTGATTGTGTGTGACTAGTGTCGTATCCACAATTGGATACGTGTAGGCCATATCCTGACAATTTGGTGATATAGATTGATTTGGGGGTTTTCTTCCGATACAGGGCTTTGAGTATGTCATATTTTGACACGGGCACGTAGAAGAATAGCTAACACTTCGTGTTGCTTCTAATTATGATTTTAGACTTGCTCGTTTCCTTCGGGGTATGTTTTGTGGTGTGGTGGAGCCGTATCGCAAGCGTATCATAGATCAAGTGTGATACGGGTGCGGTGCACTCCATGTGTTTGTTCATTGTATTTTAATTCAATATATCTTGGTTATAGCTATTAGAGTATTATAATTATAATTGTTATATGATATATATGTATATATAATTATGTATATGTTCTATATTTTATTTTGATGTGTTGGTTGTCATGGGAGAATAGGAGAGTGCATGTACATCATTAGTGTGGGTATGTGATAACATATATATATATATATATATATATATGAGTGAGTGTATGTGTATATTAGATGTGTGCATGTGAGCTAGAGGGGAGAATTATAAGCAAAAGCATGCCGGATAAGCAGGCCAATAAGCAGCAGTAAGCTGCAGCAGAAACAATAAGAAGCAACAACAGAAGCAGGTAGTAAGATGCAGCAAAAAGCAGCAAGAAGTAGCAGCAAAAGCAGCAAGCAGAAGCAGCAAGCTACAACAAAAACAACAACAAGCAGTAAGCTGCAGCAGCATAATCAATAGCATTAAGCAGCGAGAAGCAACGATAAGCAGAAGCAGTAGCAATAAGCAGCAGTAGCTTGACTGCTTAGAAATTAAATTGTAGATAAGTTAAGTTAAGCTAGTAATAAGCTAAGTTAGTTTATATTGATAAATTAGTTATTCATATATATTATTAGTGAGTTAAGTATATATATATATATATATATATATATATATATATATATATATATATATATATATATATATATATATATATATATATAAGCACTAGTTAGCATTGGTTAGTATTATTTATAGTTTACCTTGAGTTACACCAAGGTAATGAGAGTTGAGGTATCTTGGGTATGGGTATTAAATATCCATTGGGTATGTTAGTTATGATAGTTGGTATAGTATTTTTATAGGTTTAAGTGCATGTTAGTGTATAGTGAGGTATGTTGGTTAATTAGCTAATGTTAGATATTGGATTATCTTGTGATACCAAGGTAATGTCAAGGTATTGGTTTATACTAAAGGTATTGAGTTTGTATATCAGGATGGGTGTGTAGCTGGTGTGATACCGCATTTGGTTCAAAGCCAAGGTATCCACTTAGCATTAGTTGGCTAGGAGTACTATATATTTTGTCTTGTATATATATATTATATTATTTTTATATCTAATAACTTTGTATCTTACGATACGGTATTTTGTTTGTATCCTAGTATCCTAACGTAGCTAGTATAGCCTAGTTACATAGTGTATGGACCCAATATCCTAGAGATAGACTCATATAATCTAGAAATAGCTAGTTTGACCAAGTTTGACTAGAGTTGACCTAGTTTGACTATTTTGACTTAGAAATGACTTTATGACCTAGAATTGAACTAGTTTAACTTATTTTTATTCTAAAATCTTGTATTGATGCAATATACCATATATAGGTCTGTGTGATACCAGCTTGGGCATCGAGAGACACACCTTGCTCAGGTCCTCAGGTAAGTACATTTATTTGTTAGTTTTTATTTTATAATAGTGTATATATCTCATGTTCTAGAACTGTATACTTGATTCCGACACAGTGGTTTCATGGACTGATACTACATGGATCTTGTCAAGAGATGTTATCCCTTACCGTGTTCAGCGAGTACTCCTTCACATGTATTTTATCGTGTGTATCCGGTATTAATTTAGTGTACTTTGTGTTCACACACTGCTCGTATTCAGTGTGCTTATATTCGTGTATACACACTGCTCGTGTTCAGTGTGCCAATATTCGTATTCGTAACGTGTCGTGATTGGATCCATTAGTATTGGTTGGGGATGGAGGAGTAGAAGTTGATTATGTGATCAAGCCCTAGTGTATTCATGTACATATCGATTACATATCACACTTGTAATCGAGTTACCATATTGTATTCGTGTTCAACCTAAAATAATCACATAATGAACTTGTATTCCATGGCACATTAACTAGATTTTAGTTATTTCTATTATATTGCAGATATTCTATTGTGTGTTCTTCTTTTCTATACATTACCTGTTCACTCTAGTTCATTTTATTCTATTGTTTAGTTATCTTGTATTCTTTTCTATTATCTGTTTTATATTCTTGATTATATATTTGAAATTGCTTTCAAAGGTATGTACTTCGCTCCAATCCTGACTCGATATATTTTTCAGATGATTGGCTCGTAGACCAGTGTCCCACATACTACGGACCACAGGAGGGCATACCATTAGAGGATACTCCTGTAGACTGGAGGACTTAGTACCAGAGCCTGATGAGGTTTAGATTATTTTGGTAGATTTGTATTAGACTGTTATTGAGACTTATGGCATGTATATTATTTCAGTCTTGTGGATGTATTATGATTCTCTTTCATTCGTTATTCCATTCGTTCTCTATCTTTTTTAGGTTGCATTATGATTGAGTATAGTTATATTTATGAGATACCATATTGTTCCTCCGTTTGGAGTTGAGAGGATTGACAGGTGCCATATATATTGTTTGGGATGTTTAGATAGTAGAGTTGACCCAGACAGTGTTCTACCGTCGATGCTACGGTGTAGGCTGGACGTACCCACGTACTCGTGCCCAAATATCCCGGTGCGGATCCTGACACTGATCCAGTAGAAGTTGTAATTGAAGTATTTTATTATCTTTGTTGGAATTGAGTCCTTCAGAAGATAAACTTGTTTGTGTGAACTTCTGAGTCTCGACTACAACTTCAGGATTAAATAGAGGGTAGACTAAAAATTTTACGTGAACATCTGTTCCTGGCCTCTGTTCTACCGTATTTGATTAATCCTCGGGACTAACAAAAATCACCATTGCTATCAGAGATTTACTTCCCATCGCTACAAAAACAAGCTCAATGGTTCAAAGTAATTGTGTCCTGATCATGACTCTATTGACACACTTATCCAAAAAATTTGTACTTTTTATAGATAATCAATCGTACAGTTAGTGAAAAGTTGTAAACTAATTTGTCTTTATTATAATACAAACAAGTTTTCCTCTATATCACTCTCGACCGAAAAATACCTACTTGTTACCATTGCCATAAAGCAGGGCACGCTATAGAAGCTAGTTCTTTATCTTCATGACTACTAGGTGAGAAATTAGCCTAAAGCTTCTTACCCATCCAAGGATATACTCAACATCGAAAATGGAGGAGTACGACAAGGTCAGGCCTTTGTGGCAGTGGATGAGCTCTAGTTACCTAGTCTTTGAGATGGAGTAGTTTAGTTATAGTTAGATAAGATTTTCTTTTGTATAAGTTATAACTAGAATGTAATGACTTGAATTTTAATTAATAAAGTTTTCGTTATTGATTACCGTTAGATGATAATGGAGTTATAATGGTAGCATCTCTGGAGGATATAGAACTGTGATGATCTCAAGATACATGAGTTTAGTAAGTAGTATAGAAGCATAAATAATCTCGAAGAAACATACGCTCACAAACCAAGCTGCATACCAAAACAATTATGCGCCACAAAATTTATGCGACCAAGAAGCTATGTGACGCATGACGACTCGAGCGCATGATGCCATCGGGCGCATGATGCCATCTCTATCAGTCACATCATCTATGACTCTGACCAAGTCATTAATGACTCTGAACGCCTCAATCTTGACGCTGACACTAGATGTTAGTGCTTATATTCCCGTCATAATTACCTTTGTCTGTATACAACTGTGCAGTGCCACGCATACACACGATAGGGTTCCATGTGTCAGCATCTCTATGCGTCAGGCTCTCCATGAGCCAAGATCTCTATGTGTCAGGCTCTCCTTGAGCCAAGATCCTAATGCGTCAGGTTTTTCATGAGTCAAGCTCCCTATGCGTCGTGGTCCTTATGCGTCTAAACGAACCTAAGATCGGATCCCTAATAAATCTTTCTGTTTCAACTAAAGAGATTCTCTACAACCAAGTGCAGGCCACGTGCCAAGCTGACCAAGTCACGCACACAAGATGAGAACAAACAAGATCTTCAAAAATAAGCAGATCACAATAAGATGCCACATGACAGCTCGACCATAACATGTGTTCACGATTACAAACGTTCTGTTGAGAACAGATACGTGGCAGCAACAGAATCTATGCGTGCATAGCCTATTGTAACTACCACTTTTTCGGATAGGGATATTTTGTCATTTCATAAATAATTATATTGTTATGTTCATACTTCATAAATATTATATATATATATATATATATATATATATATATATATATATATATATATATATATATATATATATATATATATATAGTGCATGATTATCCCCTTAGTTAGACTAATTATTAGTGAACCCAACTAGACTTAAATCTAACTTGATTTGTCATGACCAATAGTGTAACACATTTAATTAGTCTTGGTTGACCCAATAAGGTAGAGAGAATGAATAGTATATCTCATTCATTAAATTAGAACCTTCATTAGTTAAACCCCTTTATTAGTTAAACTCTTCATGACAACCTTGGAAGGGCATTTTGGATATTGTAACCAAGCCAACCCTAACCCTATAGAGTGGTCGGCCCTATATTAGAGGGGAATAGTCTCGTTAATGTCCACCACTTCATTCATTCATTCATTCCTCCCTTATTTATTTTATACTCAAATTCCTTCATTCCCCCTACCAAATTTCTCTAAACCAATCCCAATCCCTCTTATTTTTATCTCCAAGGAGAGCTAGAAGCTTGAAGATTGCAAGAGGCTCGAGGAAGAGAAATTTGCTAGGAGTTGGTGTTCATTCCTCACTTTTGTGCCCACTTGAAGGAGCTACATTGGGAAACCATCTCCCAATAGGCAAAATCTTATTCCCTTTTGTCATTTCAACTTTAGAATGGTGTAATAGACCCCTAAAAACCCTTCCTTGGTTTAAGACTATCCATAGGAAGAAGAATTAGGTCCATAGGAGGCCCATAGAGAAAGTTATATTGAGTTTTGTGTTCATTTAGAAAAAACTCCGAGGTGGCACACCAAGTATTTGATGGAATACCTAGTAGGTCATTCCTTATTATTTCATAGTGTATTTTCTATATTGGATGTGTTGCAAGAGTTATGGAGTGTTTGGGAGTGATTTGAGTGTGTATCAAGAGTGTATGACATGCGTATCAATGCGTGATACCCATGTGTGGCTTGATGCACACTAAGTGTTTGTTAGAATGTTATATGTATATGTGTGTGTCTATTTGAGTATTAGTTTTATATACATTTGGTATATTGTATTCATATATATATATATATATATATATATTATTTATTTGGTGTGTCTCATTGTGTGTCATTAGAGTGATGTGTTATTAGTGTGTGTGTGTGTGTGTGTGTAGAATGCAAGTGGAGGGGAAATCTTTTGCTGCATTCAACAGCTTTTCAGCTGCTTTTCAGTAAGGTTTTGCTGCTTTTTCGGCAACTTATTGCAGCAGCTTATAGCAGCAGCAACAGCTTCTTACAGTAGTAACAACATCTTCTGCAACAGCTTCTTGCAGCAACAACAACAACTTCTGCAGCAGCTTCTTGCAGCAACAACACCAGCTTATAGCAGCACTAGCACCACCAGCTTATAGCAGCAGCAACAACTTCTTGCATCATCAGCAACAGTTTCTTACAGCAACAACAATAGAGCTTATAACAGCAGCTTATGCATGCAGTGCATAGGTGCTAGTGTATGTGCAAGTTTTGAGTAATTTATAAGGGAATATTGAGTTTGTGTGTGCAAGATATAGGTGAGAATAAGTAAAAATAAGTGGTATCGTATAGTCCAAGTGACTTGGTTATGAGAGTGTCTAGTTAAATATTGTGATGTATGTGTGTGTGAAAGAGTAGTGTGAGAAAGTGTTAGTGCGAGATAATTTGAGTGAGGGTGGCATCATGAGACATTAGGTCTAGAATGAGGTAGTGATACTTGGTAGCATGTGATACTTAACATGTGGTACCATGGTACTCATGTACCATTGAGTAGGATTTGTGAGGTATCAAGTGAGTTTATATTGATATCAATAAAGAAATACTTGGTATCATGTGATACATTAATTTAATGTTTGGCATCTCAAGTGAGTGTTAAGGTAAGTTAATAGTAGGGTATTTAATAACTATAGTATACACTATGATATATCTATGTATATATAAGAGGTGGTTATAGGTTAAGCTTCCAAGTCTATTGGGTATTGGTATCTTGATGCCCCATTTTGGAAGAGTAAGATATTAGGTAATAAGACTAAGTTTTGGGTAAGTAAATAGGGTGTAAGGTATTGGTCATAACTAAGGGAATATATATATGTTAATATTTATGTGTCTAATTAAATATGCATATATATAGTATGATATCTAGTATACTTCTATCTAATATGTACTGAGTTAAGAGTCTAGAAGTACTAAGGTATTAGTCGATATACTATATATCAAGGTATTCGAGATACCAAGATATAGTTAAGGTATTTATACACTAAGGTAATAATAGATACTAGATAGTACTAGTATATTTATAAGTTACATATATAAGTACTTAGTGATATTAGCTAGTATAGCTAATACCTTTAAGGTATGGACCTAGAAACCTTGTTATAGCCTAGTATCACCTAATATGAACTAGTTTAGACTTGTAACCACCCTAGAAGCTAAATTTGGACCTAGAATCAAGGTATTGACCTAGATTTGACTGATATTACCTAGATTTGACCTAGAAACCCCATTTAAACTTATTTAAACTTGTTTATCCCTTTATTACACCAATAATATGTAAATTTATATATAGGTTTGTGTGACACCAGTTCGGACACCATTCTACCTTATTTGCTCAGGACCACATGTGGGTATATTTTTCTGTTATTTTTAGTACTTGATAGTGTATATAACACATTTTCTAGATCTGTATTACTTGATTCTGATACGATGTTATACGAACTGGTATTATATAGATTAAATCAGGAGATGTTATTTATTTAACGTGTGCATCGGGCATACCTTCTACTTGTATCTTATCGTGTACATTGTGTGCTCCTTGTGCTCGTATCTATTCGTGGGCCCCGTATGCTCATGCCATATTCGTGTGCTCCGTGTGCTCATATTATACTCATGTGCTTTGTGTGCTCACACCATATTCATGTGCGTAACGTGTCATGATTGAATCCACGGATATTAGTCTGGGAGGGAGAGTAGGAGTTGGTTAGGTAATCAAACCTTTAGTGTATTCGTATGCATGCCAATTATACAATACACGTATAATTGAGTTACCTTAGTGTATTCGTGCACCACCCAAGCCGATCACATAATGAACTTATACTCTAAGTCACATAGACAATATCACTAGTGCTCTTACTTATTGTTTATACTATATTGCCTGTATTTATCCTTTCAGTTATCTATCGTGATTATCTGCTTATTTCAGTTATACTTTTATTTCCCAGTTACATATGCATCTTGTATTCTTTTTTATTACTTGTCATATATGCTTTATCATGTATTTGGAATTGCTTTCAGAGTTTTGTACTTCGCTCCAATCCTGACTGGATATATTTTTTCAGATGATTATTTAGAGGACCGGTGTCCTATGTTTTATGGATCACATGTTAGAGAGCTAGTTGAGATAGCACTGTAGTACAGGAGGATCCAGTACCAGCTATTGAGGAGACACTTATTTAGTATTATTTATTATACTGGATTTGTCTCCAGCATAGACCTTGAGTTGTTATTCATATTTTAGACTTTATGTTGATGTTGCTAGACTTGGATATTGTAATGACTGTTCTAGTTTGAGACTGTGTGATTCCATTTCTTCTATTCCATATTGTTCTATTATCTCCCTCTAGTTTGGTGATTGAGTATTGATGATATATATATATATATATATATATATATATATATATATATATATATATATATATATACATTCATATATATACATTCATCTTGTCCTTCTTATGGAGTTGAGTTACCATTGACAGGTTATATATATATCATTGCGTGAGTTGTTAGATTAAGTTATGGACCTTTATAGTGTTCTACCGTTGATGCTGCGGCGTAGGCTGGACGTACCCACGACTCATGCCCATTTTTTGGGTGCGGGTCATGACACATATTTAGTGGTGGCCCATGCAGGTCTAGCTTCGCAGTTAGTACAATATCATGGTAGTGCAACAACTTAGTTGTACTACTGCGAGCCTGCGATAGGATATAAGATATATGATATAGTATATAGGATATAGGATATATGATATAGGAAGAGAGATTACTCAATCACAAATTAGGATTTCTTGAGAGATTCCTGGGAAGACCCTTGAGAATCTTACTATAAACTCTATTTCAAAATCTATTTCCACTTATTTTTTGTTCACTCTCATTTATTCGTTGTTGAATTTGATTCTTGATATTCATTGTTAACTTTAATTTTTGTATCGAGATAAATTTTATGGACTGAATTAAGGTATATTCTGATGACATATTTTGATGAGGATAGTGAGAAAGGTAACCGTCTTCTTTAGTTATGGAGTTTAGAGTTTATCACAACCATATTAGCTGGCATGGCAAAGACATAGAGCCTGATTTTGGATATACTTATTTTCGTTATAGAATTTAGAGTTTCTTGCAGTCATACCGGTTGGTGTGGTGAGAATTATAGATAACATAATTTTAGAGGTATATATCTTAGTTACTTACTCTATAGTAGATCGTAGCTATCCTTCCTGGCATGGCAAGGATTCTGGATAACATGATTTTATATAGACGTATATGATTATCAGATTGTATCTTAATTGGTTCTTAATATATTATTTCTATCATTCAACTTTTATTATCATTGGATTCTATTCCATCACCTTACTAGCTCAGGATAGAGATATCTTTAGTGCCTCTAGTCAGTCCCTTATAGAGTTTTACCTTTATTAGTTCCTAAGGCAGCTTCCATGATTGCGTAGTAGTTTATAATTTACAGATAGGCTGGGTCAAGTTAAGGATTAATGTTGATGGTTTGTAGTGTAGATTATGAATCTGATAGTGGTTCTTGGTTGGGTATATGAGCATTAGGTATCAGTATATAAGCCTAGAAGTGACTCATAAGGTAGTACCATTTGTAATAATTGATCTAAGTTTTGTGTGTCAGAGTATAATTAGTGATTGGTACCTTGGTATTAGAAATAAGAGAGTTGTGAGAAGGAGTAGCATACCCATTTGTAATTCTAGGTATTGATATCATATCATCATGCATGTTTTAGATGGATGTAGGTTCATATAGTTGAGTAATCCAAGTAGCAATTGAATATCATAAAATTGTTCTGAGTATTAATGGAGCCTCGGCATTCTATTGGTGCTTGACACTTGGTTGTGTAGAGATATTTATCCATGAGATGTATTAGTGAGTGTGCCATGGCAGAGTAGTACCCTAAGTGTATTGGTACCATAAGTTTATAGGTGAGTGTGATAGTGTTAGAATGTATTATTCTAAGTAGTAGAATTTGTGCTATATGAGGCATGGGAATAAGGTCAGTCATAAAAGTCTTCCACTGATGACTTGGGAAAAGTTCTTATACGAACCCCAGGGCAGGGAGTAAAAACATTACTCACACACCCATGTGCTCGGTTTACCCGTGCTCATAAGGAGGGTGTAAATGTGAATCATCCGTCGCCTAATTTACGTGATACGATCAATCACAAATGCAAAGCGAGGGAAACTTCTACGGCAAGTGAGACGTTCCCTCCGTGGTATCACTATACCAATATTATCATCAACTGCTGCTGTACTAAAGTAGCAGCACCTGCAAGCATGCACTCGGTATTTTAGTGACTCCAATCCTCCACTCTCGGCTAGCGTATTGAGAAGGCAGAGGCAAGAAGTGGTACCAACTGAAGATGTGTTCTTGGGCACCCGCTCAAAGAAAAAATTGTAATCAGCTGGGGGTAGTATTGCCTCAAGATCCGAGATGACTCTGCAAGCTAGGGGTAGCAATCCTCCAAAACTCTATAATAACCTGTCGTTCCGAGGAGACATTGATTCTTAAGGAACAGATGCTGAGATTCCTGGGGGTAGTCACCCTCGTGAAAGTGAAGCACCTTCCAATATTGGGAGTAGTATTCCCTCCGATTCTGAAGAAGATGCAGCGTTGCCAGCCTTTCCTGATAATAGTTCGATACAAGGATCCGAGGTAGAAAGCGAAAGATCCACCGTCCCATCCGTCTCTCCCTATGAAAGGACATTATATATGGATGGGGAGGACAATGAAGGCACCAACGATCGACAACGCCTTGAGACCCTGGAGGCCATGATGCAGACCATGAGTGCTTCGATGCAGTCTCTGACCCAGACGGTACTAGAGCTCATGGCAAGCCTGGTCCTGCAACCACCAAGAACCTCTACGTAAGCAAGCTAGGATCCTTGGACCATCGAAGACGCAAATACAACTTCTTCTCTGCGGATGGCATCTTACCTTCAGAGTAGCTCTTCAGATCTGAGGTGCAGGAATTAGCCTGACTGATATAGTAGTGTTTGAGTCTGAATGACGTTATTAGTCGAGCTCTCGTTGAGTCTGCGTTGAGCTAAGTTGATGCTTATCTCTACGTGTATTATCTTTATCATCTCTGATTGCTATTAGGTATTCACTTCTCTATTCGTCTGATATCTCATTATTCTCTCTTCTTATTATCTTACTTGTCTCATTATCTCTCTAGTTCTTATTTATTTATTTTTTTTTTTTTTTTTTTTTTTATTTTATTTTTTTTTTTTTTTCTTTTTTGTTTTTTTTTTTTTTTTTTTTTTTTTTTTTTTTTATTTTTTATATTTTTTTTTATTTTTTTTTATTTATATTTTTATTTTATTTATATTTTTTTATTATTTTTTTTTTTTTTTATTTATTTATTATTATTTTTTTTTTTTTTTATTTTTTTTTTTTGTACGTGAATACATAGAACAATACAGACAAGTTGCACTAAAACTACCCCCGAGCAATAATGAGTCCACGCTGATGGACACATACCGAAAAAATCTACTTTTAGCAACAAGGCTCTGGACGGGTGCCACTCAGTTCAAATATTGGACGACATTTATCATAAGTGCTATCCTTGTTGAGAAGAACAGAAGGATGCCCGACTGCTGGGAATACAGATCTCCATCGCTGATGATAGGAGAAAGTATCCCTTACAAAAAAAAAATAAAACAACAACAACAACAATATAATAGTAGCCATGACGACAAAGGTAAGCAGTCCCTTACCGTTAGTGTGTCTAAAAAGTCCTCTAAGACGGATCAGAAGCCAACAGAAGATCCAAAGCCGAGAGAGACTTACTCTTTTGACGACGATGATGTCATGGAATTCTTCGACGTACTGATAAAAGGCAACAAGCTCCGGCTCCTCGAGATCAAACGCCCTGATGAGGCAGACAAGGTCGATGACCTCAAGTACTTCCACTTCCACCAATATGTCCACCATCCAACACAAGATTGCTACGTGTTAAAGTAATACATCCAGTGTCTGCTCTATTCCAAAGCCTTCACCTTAGAATTTAAGAAAAAAATGGTCACGACCAATATGGTATCTCTCTAGTTTGATAACTTTCCAGTAATGGAGGCCTAATATGGTGTTGTCCCTATCCCGAGGGCAACGATGAAGGTTGTTAATCTCCCTCCGGCTTGTAATCAAGCAGCCAAACCGGTATCACTTATCATACCATAATGCAAGGTCATGTGGGTCCACCCAAATCTTGCTCAGGACGTAATACATCAGCCGATGCCTTCCGTCACTAAGTCTAAAGGGAGGAAGTCCAAATCTTGCCACATGGTTTCTTCTTCCACGAAGAAGCTCTGGCAGGTGCAACTAGGCCGGGCCTAGCCAACCAGCATGACTATGATGCTTCTGAAGACCTTATTCCTCTAACCAAAACACCTGCTGCATCTGATCCAGGTCCATCCTTTCATGCCACGATTTTCGTAAAGGCCGATCGCCTCGCTTTAGCACATTGCAGAACAGATCATCCTCGTATGGGTATGATGCCATGCAAGCCTAAGTTGTACTTCAACAATGCCAAGACTGGTGCAATAACAAGATAAGCTGTTCAGAGATAGAAGCAGCGGTACAATATACAAAATAGTAAATGAACACAATGGTATAAGAAAATAAGCTCTTTTTTAATATCTGACGTGATTACAAGGTTTGCCAATTGGCTACATCTCTTAGAATATAATGGCATCGTTCCATATATTACATCCCTTTATAGAAAAATATCTCGATATAGCTGAAGGTATCGACTCCCAATTTTTTGCTCCTGAGGATGATGACCTGCTATCGCTTCTTCGGATGATCCAGAACCTACAAACAAGACTGGTGGGGGGGGGATCAGCACTTTAGGGAAAGTACTGGTGAGTATAAAAGCAACGAACAAAAGCAACACTCTCTAAAACCAATACTAAGTAAGCATGTGATAAAATATTATGTTACTAGTGATTTTGCTACTTTTATCTAGGTTTATTTAATGCAGCACATGATTAGAGTCAGATTACTTCTTTCAAAAATATATCTTTGAAAGAAATTTGCATATTAAATACATTCATGCATACAGTAGGAAGTGTTCTATCGTGAAGTGCGCAACATATATCGTGAGCCATATATGTTTTCACTAAGGATCATAAGCAGCATCTAGTCGGCTATTCATCTTATCAAGGGAATATCAATATATTCAAGTCAAGCATGCAAGTCTAGGAGCAATACAAGATAGTAAGCAAAATCGATAATAAGTACATTATTTATTCAGTGATTCTTACTCTTTGCCGAACGATTATCCTTCAACAAATATACAAGTTAGCAGTAATTTACATAAACATATAGGTACTCTTTCCTGTTCATCTCTAGATCAAAAGGTTAGGTATGCTAGAAGGCTAAAATTCTAGCATGCGCCCTAATTACATGATGGCCCATAGAAAACCCGTGATTAGTAGCAGTATTATCATGGCCCAGCACTACACCAAAATACACTCAAAATGGCTGATTTTGGCATGTGAACCAGCTAACTAATAGACATAAACACCCGCCTAATAGCGAGGACTTTACTGCCTCAGGGTGTTCCGATTAGCCTTTCCCGGGCTAAACGGTTTCCAGTGCCCCAGAATACTGCTCGAAAGACCCGATACCTTGTGCACAAGTTGTCAGACCGATGTATGGATGCACTCCTATCAGATAGTTCTATAATACAAGAAAACAAATATTTAGAAAACTTCTACCTCTTCTTCTTATCAATCGATCGATAGGTTCTATTCATGGCCTAACACTACACTAGTATACGCTCATACTAGCTGCTTTGACACGTGATCAAGCTATTCTCTAAACGAGTTTGATAACAAGTCTATGTTTCAAGCGGAAGTTATTTTAACATGAAACATGTAACAGTTCTATAAATCTAGCATGCTACAGTTCTATCTTTTTCATCAATGACAAGGAAACATATAACGATATCTAATTAAGCAAGCATGGCACAGTTCTTCTATCTCTTCTAGCTAAGCATGCAGTTCTACTCTTGTTTAGCATACCATATATTGACATGTTCAATCATTCTTTTACTCTTATTATTGGAAAAGTTTTGTTTGATAGCCATGTTAGTGTAACTTAGTATGCAACATACTATTCTTTACTTAGCTTGGCAAGTTCATCTGTTATTACTAGCATATAAGTTCTTTAGTTAGCATACAGGGTCATGATCTATCATTCTTATAAAGAAAACATTAATCTTCTTAGCAATAAGCATTATAAAGCATAGATTCATTATTAAGGTATGAAAGAATCAGAGAATAAAGTTATGCCCACTCAACTAGATCAGTCGTCTTCTGGTTCAACAAGAAGCTCTTCAGGAATGTTTACTTTTTGAGTCAGCAAACCAATATCTCTTGTATATAGTGCCATCGCGGAGCGGGATACTACACATCCCAGCCACCTGCAATGGACTGACAAAAGCAAAAGAAGACCTGTTTTGACAAACCCTTGCGAAAGAATACATCTCAAGGGCTGGAGAAGCCCTACAACTTTGATATATTGACACAACTTGCCAATACCCTAGCCAAGTTGTCCTTCTTCGAGATCCTTCGTCTCTCCAAAGACACCCGTGATGCTCTGAGTGAGGCATTACAGAACGTTGACTCCTACCTAGCCCGGGTCAAGTTGGCGGCCAAGAATCCCGTAGCGTGCCCCCACTGAAACAATGTGATGGAAGCAATACCGAATATCATATTCTCGCAACATGACATGTTGCTAAAAAATAATAGGCACGATCGCCCTCTTTACTATACAGGGTACATCGGAGCCATCTAGGTCGATCAGATGCTCATCGACCCTGGTTCATCTCTTAGCATCATCCCACATAGTCTACTTCAAACCTTGGAAATCCTAATGCATTGAATGGCAGCAACTAACACTACCATCAGTAGATTTAATGCTGAAAGAAGCTACCCTCTGGGAAAGATTCGCCTGAAATGTCAGATCGATGACTTACGAATATAGGTCACTTGCTAAGTCATAGACATAGACCTATCCGACAATTTCTTGTTAGAATGTTCGTAGATACACGAGTACATGATTATGCCATCAACTCTGTACCAATGTCTGATGTATATTAACGATCACGACATCGTCAAGATGAAGTTTGTCGATGTGGATCCATTCAAGGGAGTCGAAGCATATTACTTTGACTCGATCTTGTACAAACAAGTCCAATAAGGAGAAGTTGGTAACGACGTCGATGATGAAACAAAAGTTGGCGCAACACCGGATGAACCCTTGAGGGTCCGCCTTAAAGGATGTGCCCCCAATACGGCTCCTCCCCTCATGGTAAAACTTCACAAGAAGACACCAGAACCTCTGGTCGTTCGTTTATAGAGATTGAGTCGAGCACCAAAAGAGGATCCAGCACCTGTTATTTCTTTCGAACCCTTGGTCATAAATCTTTGTAAGAGGCCTCCGAAGCCGTTACTCACACTTGAGGCATATCTCGGTAAAGAGGGACTGGGAGAATACATGGCTTCTCATGCTAACATCCCTTCTTTAGATGATGTAATCCTCGTAGACAAGATACGTTACTTTATCAATAAAGGGTTATCTTCGATCTACTCTAATGTTGCACATTTGAGTATAATATATTTCTTAGAATACGATCTAAGGGTTATAACTACTCACACAAGTAACTACCACCTATGCCGTGAAGCAGATTCTTCCAAGTCGAGGCACCTACTTTATAGTGTCGACCACAAGGAGAGGTGGCAAACACATCATTTTTGAAAAAGTAGAGGGTTGTCAAGACCTTCCTACAGAAGAACCAGAATGTGACAGCAATAAAATACAATTATACCATTATAACTCAAAAGTCCAGCACCTCATGCAAAAGATGGGGTATGACCTAAAGTGCGACTAAGGCCTAAATTATGGCAAATGACGATGTCTACCTCTACGATACTTTGCTCCTGCAGGAAAGTTTGAGACCTAATACCAGCAAACTCGTTATGTCTTGGGCTACGTCATACCACAAACAACTCCCGAAGGGTCATAAGAATAGGATGAATCATAATCTCACTCTTCAGATTCCTACGCACGGGACTATGATATAAGTATTGGAGATATACTCTAGCAAACGCTATATGTCAACATGGAGTGCACCTAAGCTGTAAAGTACAATAATATAACCCAAGAAATTAAATATAAGCAGTGTAACTAAGACATAAGAATATGGAACACATAGAGAAAACAAGTCTACTAATGTGCATAATGGAAATAAGTCTGAAAATGTATCAAAATACAATACAGATAGAGTCACACGGGAACAAATCCGCTAATACAAATACTAAATGAAAGAAAGCAAATAAGATAACTAAGGCCGATATCTGTAACTAGATAATGATACCGGGCCCAAGTGTAGTCACTACCGGTAATCAAGCGAAGTTCTCGGGAAGGATCTCATCCTCTGCAACAAGTCCTGCTCCTGGATATACACCCGGTCCATACTCCTCCAGGTAGTCCTCCCCGCCTATGCCTATAAGTGAACCAGGTCCTCAGAGGGACGTAACAAGGTACAAAAATAGCATGCTATAGTAAAACAGAAGGGAAATATGTGATACATCGATGTAATCTAGAATAACCACCTAAGTGAGACACAACATGAAGACAATGTTCGACACGTGGACTTTCTAAATATAAATTTATAGCTCTGAGGCACAGACACACACGGTGCGTACCCGTAGCTCCGAGCATAGAGTCACACAGTAAGTACTACGACTACGGATACATGATATCATAAATAAGGATATATATATATATATATATATATATATATATATATATATATATATATATATATATATATATATATATATATATATATATATATAGTGCATGCGAAGTAGCCCAAGCGTCTAGTAACTGTCTTTTCCTCCCAATGCGGTCAACAAAGCGCATCCGCGGCTCACTGAGCCTGAACCTCTATCTAGCAGTCTTGTCATACTGAAGTATCTAGCACCAATCACGATCCTATAGTCATCACAGGTTTCGGTCATGTTGATAATATCAAGATACAGGAAGTCTGGTACGATGACAATGTCTGAATGTGTCTTAGGGTTCCGATGTAACCAAGTAGGTACATAAAGGTATCGAGAAACATTTAACAATCGATACTAGACGTTACCGACGATCGTCTGCACCTGGATATGAACCGGACACTAAGTATGCATGTCGCAAAATATAAGCTATCCATCACCTGAGAACAAGCAAACTGTTGGTGGGTTAGCACTTTGGAGAAATTACTGGTGAGTATAAAATCAACGAACAGAAGCAACATTTCCTGAAACCAATACTAAGTAAATATGTCGCAAAATATTATATTACTAGTTATCTTGCTACTTTTACTTAGTTTTATTTCATGCAACACAGGATTATAGTCAGTTTAAATCTTTTTGAAAATGTCTTTGAAACCAGTTTGCATATTCAATACATACAAGCAAGATATATAGACTGTGTCCTATTGTGCCGTGTGCAACATGTATCGTGAGCTATATTCAATCTTTTAGGAACAAAAGTTATCTCTAGTGGACTTTTTCATCTCAAATCAGGACAAGTGCATCAAGTGGACAAATCAATTCAATGGGGCCAGTAGCATATTCAAGTAAAACAGATATATCTCATTTAGCATAAATGATAAGAGACATAAGAAAATACAAGTGATCACTTATTCAGTGATCCTTACACATGGCCGAACGGTTATCCCTGTAGCAGACATAAAAGTTAGCAACATATGTATATATATATAAATAAGATTCTCCTTCCCTGTCTGTCTCTGCCTCAAACAGTTAGGTATGCAAGAAGGCTAGCCTAGCATACACCCTAACTACATGATGGTCCCCAACACAGGATTAGCAGTTGGGACATATAAGCTCATCTCACCAATAGACCTCTATATTATACCCTTCCGTAAATAAGGACTTCTAGCCTCAGGGTATTCAAGATCTCTCCTAGGCCGAACGATCCTAGTGCCAGAAAATATTTGAGAGATAAACCTTGTGCGCAAGTTGTTCAGACCAAATGCATGAATGCAAGTTCCTATCAGATAAATATGCTATCATGCAACTGATGAACAATGAACAAGCAAGTCTAGCATATTAATCAAGCCATAGAGCCGGAGCTCTCAATACTCTTGCCTAATAGCCACATCCTCCCGCCTCAGGGTGGACTATCTGTCTAGATGCACCAGTTTAAGCTATTTATACCGTTCTATCTCTTTGCAAAGCGATCAATAAAATATGTTCAAGAAATCGAGTTCTTTTAACAAGTAATAAACAAGAATATTTCTATAAATCTAGCATACAATTCTATCTCTTTAGTGCGATAGCGAACAAGCAAGATATCTATTATTTAAGCAAGCATAGTAGTCATTCCTCTATTTCTTTTAGACAAGCACGTAGTTCTACTCTAGTTTAGCATACGATAAAAATATATGAACATTCTTTTACTCTTGTTTATTATCATGGCAGCGGTTCGTTCGATAGCGGTGTCCGTGTAACTAAGCATGGAATATTTTTATCTTTTCTTAGCATGGCAATGGTTCTATCTCTTTTAGACAAGCATTCAAGTTCTCTAGTTATGTAAGCTGACTCATTTCAACGACACGCTATACGAGTTCTCTTATCTAGCATGCAAAGTCAGGTTCTATCATTTTTTATATGAAACTATCTTCTTAGAACAAGCAATAGAAACTCATATTCATTATTAAGGTGTGCAAGAATCAGAAGAATGAAGTTCTGCCCACTTACTTAGATCAATAATCTTGTGTTTCGATCGAAGACCACTTCGAGAAGGCTTCCTCTCTAGCCAGCAAAGCGATATCTCTTGTACATAGTGCCTATGCGGAGCGGGGTGCTATATACTTACCCACCAAGAAAGAGTTTCGTTCTGAAAACTCAAGAAAAAACTTTCGATATCTAGAGCAGCGATAGTCCTCATCCCTCACCATCCTCAATCGAAAACTCTAGCAATCAGAACTCAATAAAACTCTAGCCATCAAAAATCATAAATCACAACTCAAGCAATAAATCAAATCCAAAAAACTTTTATCGGCAACTTTGAGAATATTTACAGACTTATTGTATGGAGCACTCACAGAGGCAACGATATCAAGTGGCAAAGAATATCTTGAGTTGAAGCTAAGCAGCAGAATGGGTATAGGTTCGAGTCGCTCTGATACCATTATGTCACGCTCTGGTCCCGCAGGGGGGCCGTTCGTCCTCGCTTGGGGCATGATGCCGTACAAGCCTAAGCTGTGCTTGCATAAGGCTAAAGTTTTGAATAAGGGCAAGTAAGATATTCAAGTCGGGAGCAGAGGCACAATATTGCAAAAAAGTAAAGAACACAATGACATATGGAAACAAGATCTTTATTGATAATCAAGATGTGTTACAAGCGGTGCTTGATCGAGATTATAATTCGTTCAAGCTATCTTTCTCTCGATTATAATGACATCGTTCTATACATTACATCCTTTTATACAAAAGTAGCTCAAAGAAATCTCCATATGGCTCAAGGCATCGACTATAGATTTCTGGGTCCTTGGGATGAGGCACGGCTATTGCTTCCTCGGAAGATCCAACACCTGAGAACAAGCAAACTGTTGGTGGGTCAACGCTTTGGAGAAAGTACTGGTAAGTATAAAATCAACGAACATAAGCAATATTTCCTGAAACTAACACTAAGTAAGCATGTGGCAAAATATTACATTACTAGTGATCTTGCTACTTTTACCTAGGTTCATTTCATGCAGCACATGATTAGAGTCAATTTACATCTTTTTGAAAACATGTCTTTGAAACCAATTTGCATATTCAATACATACAAGCAAGCTATAGAGACAATGTTCTATCGTGTAGTGCGCAACATGTATCGTGAGCCATATTCAATCTCTTAGAAACAAAATTTATCTCTAGTGGACTTTTTTTATCTCAAATCAAGACTAGTGCATCAAGTGGACAAATCAATTCAATACAATGGGGCCAGCAACATATTCAAGTAAAACAAATATATCTTATTTAGCATAAATGTTAAGGGACATAAGAAAATACAAGTGATCACTTATTCAGTGATCCTTACCCAAGGCCGAACGGTTATCCCTGTAGCAGATATACAAGTTAGCAACATATGCATATATATATAAATGAGGTTCTCCATCCCTGTCCGTCTCTATATCAAACAGTTAGGTATGCAAGAAGTCTAGCCTAGCATGCGCCCTTACTACATGATAGTCTCCTCCATGGGATTAGCAGTCAGGACGTACAAGCCCATCTCACTAATAGACCTACATATCATACCCTCCTATAAATAAGGACTTTTAGCCTCAGGGTATTCTAGATCTCTCTTAGGTCGAACGATCCCAGTACCCCAGGAAACGTTCGAGAGATAAACCTTGTGCACAAGTTGTCCAGACCAAATGCATGAATACAAGTTCCTATCAGATAAATATGCTATAATGCAACCGATGAACAATAAACAAGCAAGTCTAACATATCAATCAAGCCATAGAGCCGGAGCTCTCAATACTCTTGCCTAATAGCCATATCCTCCCGTCTCAGGGTGGACTATCCGTCTAGATGCACCAGTTTAAGCTATTTATACCATTCTATCTCTTTGCAAAGCGATCAATGAAATATGTTCAAGCAATCTAGCTCTTTTAACAAGTAACAAGCAATAACAGTTCTATAAATCTAGCATGCAATTCTATCACTTTAGTACGATAGCGAACAGACAAGCAATCTATTATTTAAGCAAACATAGTAGTCATTCCTATATTTCTTTTAGACAAGCATGTAGTTCTACTCTAGTTTAGCATACGATAGAAATATATGAATAATATTTTACTCTTGTTTATTAGCATGGAAGCGGTTCGTTCGATAGCGGTATCCATGTAACTAAGCATGCAACATTTTTATCTTTTCTTGCATGGCAATGGTTTTATCTCTTTTAGACAAGCATTCAAGTTCTCTAGTTATGCAAGCCGATTCATTTTAATGATAAGCTATATGAGTTCCCTTATCTAGCATGCAGAGTCAAGTTCTATTATTCTTCTTATGAAACTATCTTCTTAGAACAAGCAGTAGAAACTCAGATTCATTATTAAGGCGTGCAAGAATCAGAGAATAAAGTTCTGCCCAATCACTTAGATCAATCATCTTATATTTCGATCAGAGAACACTTCGAGAAGGTTTTTGCTCAAGTCAGCAAAGCAATATCTCTTGTACATAGTGCCTACGCGGAACGGGGCACTACAATTACGGGATCGATGACATAATTTGGATTAATTGCCATTCCTGTTATCAGTCTTCCCGTATGGTTGTAAAGCGCTTGCTCTTTCTCTTTCCTTGCTATCCATCAGCATAGTTTTTCCATATACTGAGGTTTGTACTATGGAGTGGTAAGCCAAAAAGCATTAAATTTTGCTACAGGCTCGACTTGTGTCAGTAGCGACGACAACACGGAGGGGCGCTTCTAATAATTTTTTTTTTGTATCAACGAGACTTCATGGAAAACCCTTTAAAATAGGTATTTATCATATGTACTCATGACCTTGAATACTAATGAGAACCCTTGAATGTAATGGATTTCCATCATATGTACTCATAATCTTGAATATTAATTAATGAAGTCTCTCCTTTTTTAGAATTTTTGTATGTTGTGGACTTTTGGGTATTGTACTGGAGATATATGAATATAGTACCATACAATAACTTTTTAAGGATATCCTACTGGGAGATTTTTGGTGGACCTATTACCCTTTTGCATACTTGTAGTACGAGTAATAGATTCAAAACAAACCCTATCAGAGGTAATATGGATGTGATAGGTTTTATGGATTGTAAGGACATCCAGCTGGAGAATTTTGGTAGATCTATTACTCTTTTGCGTACTTGTGGTACGAGTAATAGATTCAAAACAAACCCTATCAGAGGTAATATGGACATGATAGGTTTTGTGGATCTATTACTTTTTGTATATGTTAGTGCAAGTAATAGGGTTGAGACAAGCCCTGCCAGAGGTAATATAGACATGGCAGTTTTTGTGGACTTAATATCGCAGGCATACTCCGGATTGGATATGGGTGATAAGTTGGAAGACAATCGATATCAGAGGTAATATGGACGTGATGATCGATGGTCAAGGCCAAAAAGTTTGCTTAGAGGTAATATGGACATGGCAGACTCCGCCAGAGTAGTGTATTAGAGTGACAGTCCAGAGGTCCTGTGGACATGAACCAGCACCTAGGAAGATACGCTATAATTGGGTAATAGAGGAGTACTAGTCTAATTTAGACGTAGTACTTTTTGAGAAACTTATCGTTGATAGGCATCATGAGCAAGTCACCGTTAGGTTTTGTTAGCCGGTATATACCATTAGAAAAGACGGTTTCCACAATGAACGGACCCTCCCATTTAGGTTAGAATTTGTCGGCCATCTTGTGGGTCATAACCATCAGACTTTTTACTGTTAGAACGAGGTCACCCACTTGAAATATTTTCTATTTTAATCGTTTATTTAAGGCTCCATTAAAGCACTTGATACAGCTCTATGCATTGTTGGGCTAAGAGATATTTCTCGTCGAGTGATTCCAACTCCTGTAACCGTCGGCGGTAGTTATTATCCGTGGTTAGTTGGTTGGAGAGAATGTCTTATTTCCAGTAGATGTCCAGACTGTTGTTCGGTAGGCCCAAAGACATTCATCCAGCTTCTCGTTCCAGTCGCGTTTGTCGGAAGATACAAATTTCTTGAGGAACTTGATGAGGGTTTTGTTGAACGCTTCCTCCAGACTATTTGCGGCAAGATTGTATGCCCTGGAGGCTATGTTTTGGATTCGGTTCTTGTCACAAAATCGATAAAAGGCATAACTTATAAACTGTGGACCATTATCGTGGACGGTCCTACGCAGCAAGCCAAAATAATATATGATGTGATGCTTGATGAAGTTAATTACGTTGGATGTCTTGACTTCAGCCAGCGAAAAAACCTCTGCCCATTTGGAGAAGTAGTCGATGATCGCTAGGATGAACCAATATCCCTTTGATAAAGGCAAATTGATTGGCCCGATGATGTCCATTCCCTACGCCTCAAACGACCAAGATGCTTCTGTTGGCTGTAGGAATTTAGATGGTTGGTAGATGAAGTCTGAGTGGATTTGGCATGCTTGCTACTTTCTTGCGTAATCGACAACATCTACTACCATCGTCGGCCAATAGTAGCCCATTCTCCAAAGACGGTCCTGTTGCTTTGGACGGGGTTGATGCGCTCTTTAGACGCCGTCGTGAGCTTCACGGAGGGCTTGTTTTGCCTTTACGTTCAACAAGCATCGGAGCAGAAGGCCATCGTAGGACCGATGGTACAATATTTTGGTCTCCGCATCATAATAAAAATGGAGGGAGCGTCTTCTGATTGCATTAGCTTTCTTTGGGTTTTCAAAAAAAATTCCATAGATTTCGTAGTCGATGAATAGAAGCCTCCAATCTTGAGTATCAGTATCAACCTCTATCACATAGCTGAGGCATAAGCATAGGTTGCTTTTGGAATAAACCAGCTCTTGACCGATTATCATGATTAACTGATGGGTGTTATCTGGGACTGTCACGACCCGCACACAGAATTGGGGCACGAGTATGCGGGTACATCCAGCCTACGCTGCAGCATCGGCGATAGAATGCTGTCTAGGTCAATCACTATCTAAAACAATCTCGCACTAGTATCCAACTCCATGAGGAGACACGGATACCACAAAAATAATAGGAACAACATACTCAATCACAACTACAGCACGATAAGATCTCAAGAAACAAAATGCAACAACAGTCTAAATAGAAATAGTCTACTCAACAATAATCCAAGTCTCAAATAAGATTGTCGGAGACAAATCCGGTACCAAAATAGACAATTGAGAAACTAACTAGATAACTAGTGATTCCGGCTAAACCTCCCAGAATCACGACTGAACTACTAAGTCCAAGACTGCAGCTACTCACCCGGTGGTCCACAAGTGTTGGATACCAGTCCTCTAGGCATAGTCTGAAAAATGTTTTCCAGTCAGAAATGAGCAAAGTACATTTCTAAATAGCAGTTCTATATCAATGATATAAACTATGTAGCAGTATATAGATGAAAATATACAAGATGCATGTATATGTACGAGAAATATACAATAAAGGATATACTGGAAATACTGTAAGCAAATACAGGAAAGGAAACAATATGTCAATGAGCAAGAATACTATGACTAAGTGTGTGAGTACTAGCTTTAACATGTGATCGGCTTGGGAACTTGATCAGGCTGGTTACATATGATTAGCTATAATTCATGTAAGGTCAGGCTAACTATTGGTTAGCTATGATGCATGTAGAGGTCAGGCTAATCACATGTAACAGCTATAAAGCAGGTAATGGTCAGGCCTCACCCGACGTGAGATGTGGGGTGAGCGATGATGCATGTAGAGTTGGGTATGATCATATATCTACACTAAAATACTCCCCACCCCCGACTGGTATAGTAGATCCAACCATGGTACGCTATGGCACAGGATTCCCTAGGGAGGTAGCATATCTCTCCGGAAATCAGTGTCTGTGCATGTACAAGATATCAATAAAACAAGACTTGTACAAGCTACACCATGAATAAGGAATAACATCTCATGACGAGATCCGTATACACCAATCCGTGTAACCATCGTGTCAAGAATATGGATATTTATACTAGATACAATGAACATAGGGGATATCATAAATAAGAAGCTAATCAGAGAATATACTCGCCTTGGGTCCTTAGCTGGTAAAACTAATGTCCTGTCCCAGAGTATCGTTTGGAGGATCCAACAGTCCTATAAACATATAATAAATGTAACCTTGCATCAGATGCTACACTAACACAATACAAGTGTATTGAACTCAGGGGCTATGCCAGGTATGATACTGGTCAACTAGGGTCATCTAGTAGACAGACATCTATAACACATTACACCTATTTAACTAACATATACATTAATGTATATATACATATATACTGATTTGAGGATGTACTATATATATATATATATATAGTATATACTAAGTGAAATTACACATATACCATATACGTATATATGTACATATTTATACAAAAATAAATATGTATATTATGCTACACATACATATATACTAAAATACGTTTTTATTAAACATATACCAAAATAAATATGTATATTTATATTTATATATACACCAATTAATAATTACATATATATACTAAAAATATATATATACATATATACCAATTTTATATATAGAAAATATATTAAGTATATACAAAAAAAAAAAAAATTTATACATGTACCAATAATACATATACTAGAATACATATATATATATATATATATATATATATATATATATATATATATAAATCATATTAAATATATATACATATACATATACATATACATATATATTATGTATATGTATACATATACATACACACTATTAAATACATACGTATACATATACATATTAGACATTAATTAAATACACTTATACATATACATATATTAGTATATACACATATACGCACACATATACCTATATACACATATATACACACACATATACACATATATATATATATATACGCACATACACATACACCTACACACATACGTATACAATTAAAGGAGGGAGAGGGAGAGGAGCTCATAGGGGGTTGGCCGGAGACCACTGGCCGGATTCGGGGTGGCTGCCGGGTTACAGTAGGAGGAGGAAACGCAGGAGGAGGAAGTTGGGGTGCTCGCTGAAGTTGAGCAGAGGGATGTCGGGGTGCCGGAGGGTGCTGGAGAAGGCCGGGAGGAGCTCGGGTCAGAGTTCGACGGGTGCAGGGGAGTCGGGTGTGGCGAGATGCGCCGAAGTGCAGCGCCGGAGGGAAGAGTATGGAGGTGGTTTTGAAGTTCGTGGTGGTGGAGATATGGTGGAGGGGGCTGGTGAAGGCGTTCGGAGACTGGTCGAGGAGGAGGCAGGGGGTGGCGAGTGCCTGGATGGAGTCGGGAAGGTGGTAGACGGGGAAGAGGCTGGTGGTTGTGATGGCTATGGGGTCAACCGGTATTCAGTCGGCAGGGGGTTGCTTGAAAAGAAGGTCGGGGTCGATGGAGGCTCCGGCAATGGTGGAGGCGGCGGCCTTGCTGGGCTAAAGGTGGAGCGAGGTCGGCCAGACGGGTCTGCTCCGGCAATGGAGGAGCTGTGTATTGGAGGAGGAGGCCGGCGGCTAGTCGAGTGCAGGGGAATGAAGAAGCAGCGGGAATAAGGTCGTCTTGTGGTGAAGCAGCTCGGCTCCGGAGGAAAGCTCGGCGGAGGAGTCTCGGATGAGTGGAGGGCCTGGTGGTGGAGAACGGGTAGGGGCCGCCGGAGTTGGACTTGGCCGGGTGGCCGCTCGGGAAGAGGCCGGGCAGGGGGAGATGGTAACAGTGGTGGTGGTGGTTTGATGATTCCCCCCCTCTCTTCAAATTCAAAAAAAAGAAGGAGAAGAAGAAGAAGAAGGGAAGAAGAAGAAGAAGAAGAAGAAGAAAGGAAGAAAGAATGAAGAAAATGTAAAGCCTACGGTTGGAGGCTTGTGAGGAGGTGGGGGTGTGCCTAGGTTTTGGGGATTAGGGCTTGTGATGGGACATTAAATAGGGAGAGGGTGTGTGGGAATGAATGGTGGTAATGGCTTCCATCTAGAATGGGTGGCCATGATTTGATATGGAGAAAATTTATTATTCATGGAGAGAGTTGGTTGACTAGTCAAATGTTGGCCTTCTCCATTTGGTTGAACCAATGGGGTGTTGACACCTAATGCAAATTTTTAATTTAGCCCCCTTAAATTTGGGTATTTGTACAGACACATAAAATGATAAAAATTTGGTGGGCGATTTGGTGTTCGGTGTTTTGTAGGGAGAGGGAGTGTTGTGTGTGGTATGGGCTTAATTAATAGGGTACTGAAATTAAATCAGGATTTACAGAATCAGTCAAAATGGTATCCTCAATTTAATTAGGAATAAAATGCAAGCTGTGTTCTAAAATTAATTAGGAGTACATGGGGCCAAAATCAGGTCGGGTCACAATTACCATTAGTGAAGAAGACTCAGAACAAAATATTATCCTAATTTGGGTCGCACGGAAAAATGGCTCAAGATTGCCTCCAATTTCGATTGGAACGCACAACGATACAAAATTAGAATTTATTTAGAAATTAAATAAACGTCCGCGACGATTATTGTACGGCTAAAATGAAGCACAAGAGAGCATAATTATGAGTTACAAAAAGGTCAGAATGGAAGGCGGGCATGTCTAGGGCAAGGCTGTAAAATTTATTGGAAGGCAAAAGCTAGGGTAGCGCTCCAAATATCGAAGCAACGGTAAGGTGCATCGATTAAATAAATTACGGTAATTAATTACGACATCCAATAGTTAAATTCTAATTAATACAATTAACACGTAATCCTAAATTCGGACAGGTGTTCGTCTAGTAGACTTCTAGGTCAAGTCTACTAGCTCAGACATTAATGAACACTGTATATAATATAATATATTTAATACACATCTCATGCAGTTATTTAATTTAAATACACGAAATATTAAATATATAAAAAGTCGAAATTACCCCTGTTTTCAGAATATGGTAGTGACAAGTCTACCCTCCTTAAAAGAATTTCGTTCTCAAAATTTAAAGTCCTCATAGTAGTGTTTATTTATTATATTATTTTCCATCAATGATTAAATTCACCAACCCACATAATCCTGAAATAATCCACCTTGTCATTTCACAATTTTTAAAAAAATTCTGAAATTTATCGTATTCTTGAAAAATCCTCGAATTAAAATCAAATTTCATTTTTATCACGATTTCCTCCAAAATTTTAAGTTAATAATTCAGTACTCAGAATTTAATATCCACTCCTCTAAATTAATCCAAATAATGCATATCTTATAAATTAAGAATTTTCAACTAAAAACACTAATCCATGAATCCAATAAAATGTAAAGAAATCTCCTCCAAAAGTTCGTGTTTAAATACTAACCCATTTATCATCTTACTCCTTAATTTAATTTTAATTAATGCATATATATAAAATCTAAATCTCATCCCAAAAAGTCTGAATCCAAACACTAATCCATCAATGATCTTATTCCTTGGTTTCCTTTTCCCTCAAAATACTCGACAACGCGATACCTATGGATCCTTCAAATGCAACGTCCATAATATAAAAATTTAAAATTCATAACTTGCAGTCAATAAATATAATGATAATCTCCTTAATTTCCTCAAGTCTTTAATGATAAATATATCATAATCAATAATCATCACTCCTACCATATTAAATTCTTAACCTCTCATTTAAATTAATGTTTATCCTCGAATTTAATGATAATTTAATCATATCTCAATCTTGACAAAATCAATGATTCATCAACTCTGCCATATTAAATCCTTAACTCTTTATGCTTATCCTCCAAAAATTTAAGCATCTTGTTTCTCTTGTCAAGTTATAACCTCTTCATAAATCTACTATGGTCAAACCCCAATAATCATGGTTTAAGAAAAATTCTACCTACAGCCATGCAATCTAAGAAATATATGTACGGTCATGTGTCTTTTGTCATGGTATTGCAGTCTTTGTCAGGGTGTACTACTAACTACATTCTAACAAAAAAATTATGCATACGAACTACAGTACTAGGGAAATCAGTCAATCAATCAAATAGAAAGGAACAGAAGGAAGGACAGAACATAGTCTTCTAACCCATTACTTGGATATCTTCATCCTCTAATATACGCTTAACCCTGGCATATTCGCTAACTAATTCTTATCCTTATACACTGGTACCCATATCAACTAAACATTAGTCCACAAGACATTCATAAATACATTCTTATTACATACACCTGTCTATTAATACCTAAATCTGATACCAAGAATCTCTAATATAACCATGGTTCAATAATGCATCCAAGTTTGATACCTCTATCTCTTTAGTACCCTAGTTTTTACTACAAGCACACTCACTGCTAGCTCTCTTACCTACTATAATTGTTCATACTAGTTGTTCTTATCACTCAGTGCACACCAAGTGTAACACACCATACTAAGTACTGCTCTCTCCAATACAACTTTAGATGGACACCCAAGTCAGTCTGCAGTGCCCTCTCAATCATGCTCTAGTCAACAGATCCTTACACATGTATATCATCTACTCATATACTAATATATATTTCTCATCCACCATAAAATTTTATCCTCATAATAAAATCATCAAAATTTAACCTTTGAACAACAAAAATGTATACTTCCTCAAGGGTCAAATATTCAATATTGAAATCAAATTTTAATCACGTCTAAAATCTTTATAGCCTTGACCATGTTTACTGAATTGAATTTGAACCCTCAGAAATTTAATGACATAAATCTCAACTCCTCAATAATTCTTAAAAATTAAAATTCATTTCCACTCTTTAATTTATAAATCCACAAATATACATATAAGTGCTCACGGTCTCTAATACTCGAGGTGCACTCAATACATCTATTGTCTACAACTTCCAACTGGGTACTAAAATTATACTGCCCGAATTAATTGTACTATTACTCCCAATGATTTAAGTTATCATCACACATATTTTCTTCTATAATTTTTAATCTATATCAACTAGTATATCATCTAATTATCATCACACAAAGTGCTTACTGTTATTAGCATCATTCTCGACTAATCCTTGATATAGAATCATTAGTACTCTTGGTAAGATAACACTAGCTTCATTATTGGATCATCTCATCAAACTTATTAGAACTCATGATTACCTGTACCTTCTATAACACTCATGTTTCTTTACTCTCATGGGCAAGTATATGGTTCCTCATCTCGATTGATGTTTATGTATTTCCCTTTAATCTTTTACAGCCTGTTAACTAATCTGTGATACGCTTCACCATTTTTATTACCAATTCCGATATTTCTCTGCTCATGATACCTCATTATAACTCTTTATGCATATACATTTCCTTACCTTTAACACTCCCGATATCAATTATCAAATTGAACATCATGGTCCATTAATCCTTAACACAATTCCTGGATACTTAATTGCTTACATAGATTATCTAATCACATAATCATGATTATCCAGGATGGGTATCTTGGCTCTGACTAACTCTCGAAACTATCACTGATACTCTATACTCTCATTTACTCACAGTACTATAATGACACCTATCCTAGAACTATTGCCACAAGGTACTATGCTATGGGCTAGCTCTAGATTAAGGCCTACTGCTCACATGTCCAACTAGGAAATACTTACAACTCACTAGCAACACTCAGTCAATACTAATACTCAAGACACAGACATAATTACAAGTCACTAATTATCATACTTAACAAGAAATCCTCAAGGAATAGGAGCTCAAAAAGACTGGATTGAGGACTGAAGGTGTTTCTACTGTTAGCAACAAAAAGAAACGATAGAAAAAGTCCTGTATAATAGAAATAGAAAAGTGTTGAGATGATACTTTAAGAACCAATTTTAAGATACAACCTGATAATCATACACGTCGGTCAGAAATCATGACGCTGAGAATCCTCGCCATGCCAGTAAGCATAGGTGCGATAAACGACAGGTTCCGTAACTAAAGTACGCAACCCTATAATCATGTCATCTAGAATCTTCGCCACGCCAACCGGTATGGTTGCGATAAACTCTAAGTTCCATAACCAAAGTAGATGTTTTACCTTTCTCACTGTTCTCATCAATATATGTCATCAGATGATATCGTAAAGTTTAGTCCGTAAAATTCATCTCGATAAGAAATCAAACTCTACAATGAAACCAAGATCCTAATTTAATTAACTGATCAACAATAATCAAATTCAATATCAACGAGTGAGGACGGACGGAAACAAGGGCGAAGGATTTAAATTGGAATTATAATAAGATTCTCAAGGAGTCGTCCTAGGAATCTCTCAAGAATTTTGTGATTGAGTATCCCCTCTCATCCTAGTATCTTATGTCCTATATTCCAAAGCAGGCATGCAGTAGTACAACTATGACGTCGCACTACCAAGACATCGCACAACTTGTGAAGTCTGACCTGCATGGGCCACCAATAAAAATGTGTCACGACCCGCACCCGAAATTGGGGCACGAGTACGCGGGTACGTCCTGTCATGCCCCAATCTCCCGCAAGCTCAATAGTCCCCGCTGAACGTGAATCACCACGTTTACAGCTCTCCCGCAAGACTATCGTTCTCATCGGAACGTGATGCCGTACGAGCCTGGAGTTGCGCTCGTACAAGGCGATGTTGTTAAACACCAAATATTATCATTGAAACAACCAAGTTGCAGCGGAAGTCAAGTATTGTGTACCAAGCACACAATCAGAGTAATACGCAGTGAAGCTCACGATAGGGTCAAATGAAATGCCTCATCGAAGACAAGGCCACGAAGGCGATGCCACGAAGGAGATGAAATACTCTTGCTCTTTTCTCTAGCCCACAAAGGTACTTACAGTTCATACATCATGTCCCGTATATCCAAGCAGTGCCACTACACCTGCGTACCTGAAATAATGCCCATAAACGTGGGTCAGTACACAACCGTACTGGTGAGCGGGGTAACCCACTCGCCTAAGCCGACACTAAGTAAAATAGTGAATGCAAATAGTTATATGGTGATCTTTCTAGTTGAATCCTAGATTCATTTTATGGCATAGGGATGACATGTTAAGGAAAGCTGTAAAGCAGTTTAAGCATGCAAGCACTCAACTCAAACCAAACGACAAGCAAATATATAAGCAACTCGAGGGAAACTAGCATACAAACCGTCCTGCTCAAGTCCAAGCAACACGATAACATGTCGAACCATCAACCAAGCCTCAATATCCATCCTCAACCAACACTTACAATCCAAATCTCACAGTGCACACTCTTGCCGAGGCAAGGTGACCGCGCCTACACGAAAACCAAACCAACAAAAGAAAAGCAAGCCAACACTATACTATATGAAGTCACTGGCCAAGCCATAAAGGACTTGATCGGACTGATCAAATGCGGTTCTCCTCGAAATAGCGCTAAGTAGCTAACCCACCTGGATCGATTCCAACCGCTGGCACCGCGCCCAAGACGCGTTACCCAATTTGTCTCCTCCATGGCCGAACGGTCCCGGTGCCCCGGAGTACCCGTTCGAGGAGACCAAACCCTGTGCAATACAGGTTGTCCGTGACATGCAGACACCAAGTAGGTATGACGAGAGGATCGAACATTCTCGTCCCACCAAGCGATCCTAGACTCGTTCCGCCAATAATCCAACCAACACATCCATAACCATTCTTCCAACATATAGCCCAAGGCACCATTCACAAGTTATTCCCATAGGCACAATGCCTCTTCTCAACACAGTATTTCCAATGGTGCAACACCCATGCTCAAAGCTAACCCATGGCACAATGCCATTTCAGTGGCACAATGCCCCATTCGTGGCACGATGCCCCATCAAGCGGCACAACACCCTCGCCGATGCAGTTGTTCGGTTTTGAACCATAACTGCTCGCTTTGCAAGACAAAGCGACCAAGTGATACCCGTGCACGGATGCACGCTCGCTCACCCAAATCTCAATATTCCCAATCTCTCAATGCATCATTCCAACTGTCCAAGCATAATCCCAATTATCCAACCAACTGCCTCAAATGTAATATTCCAACTCTAGCTCCAACTATCCAACGAGCAAACCAAATCAAGCCACAATCCTACCAAGCCAACGACGTACACTCTATGCATGCCTCAGTGTAGTAATTTCCAATGTTTCAGCCCAAGTGTTCAAGCCTTTTACGTGTTTTCCATATTATTAGGCATGAAGGAGTAGAGGAGAAGGGAAAGAGCCCACTCACAATGATTGATCCCGTTAGGCATCCTGTCCTGCCGATACGGCCAATCCCCTGAACCCGTGGTCCGATGCAAGCACGATCTACTCAACTGGTATGACCGTGCGAGCAGGTCGTGCTCTACAAATCATCCGACTGATCGGACTAAGGAAGATGGCATTATCATTCCAACTCAGCTATCTCAGTACTGCTCTAAACGAACACTTGATTTCCATCGAACCCGCTAGCCATCTGTACATGAAATAACTCAATCAATACTTCTTCCCAAAATCTAACAAATCAAATGGAACCAGCATTTATTTCATTCAATCCGACTCAGCGTAACGCTCCGAGCGGTTGTGGGGCGTTACATAATATACCACTTAGAATCAGGTTCGTCCACGAACCGTGCTGGTACTCATTCCTATCACATGCCACTATCCAATTCCATGGATCTGCTCTATGCAACTCACTTTATCCTGATCCAGACTCAGCATCTCGCTCTGTTGAATGCTCGTACAAATTCTATATTCCCACATCCTCCTTGCAGCTCAATACGAATTCCTCGTATCGCTTAGTTTTGGATCGATACACATATTTAAGGCGTCCCTAAAATACATGTATTTCAGCCGAGCTTTGCGATAGCAAATTTGAACAAGTTACAAGGGTATCTTTATGTTCGAGGCATCTATTAGCTTCACTCCCAAATCGAACCAATCCTGATTTCTATTCCAACATATTCGCTTGAGCACTATTTTCAATATGATGATTTTCCACCGATCAATCAGTCCGAGTTCCAACTCAATCCATCCAACTATTTCTGAATCCGCACTAGCAACATCTCCAAATATATCTCATGTATCGAACGATCAACTCAAATGATACTACCCCATCTAGGCGACTTACCCAAATATCAATTTTGCTTTCATCAGCTCAGTCCAACACCTCTTCCTCAATCTCAATACCTCACAGGGTGAACATCTATATTGAGGTTTGTGTGATCCACAAAGATCTCGCCGCCACGCCAAAGGGATAGTGTCGCCACGATTTCAACGTGGACACACTCGCCATAATTCCTAGGTTGCACATGGAATAGTTCTTCGTGCTGCTTCCACTGCCTCGAAGCATAAGATATCACCTTCGCCTTCCGAATGAGCACGCTTCCCAGACTAAGTTTTGAGACATCTTGTAAATCTGAAGCACATCTGTCCCTTCCAGTATTCGCAAATATTTGATTTAAACGAGCCGCCACAGTCGTCCATTCATATAAATGCTATTCCCTTCCAGAGTACGATGAGTCAGAGGCGATGCCATCTACAAAAATCTGTGACTCTGAATCTCATCGGTTGACTTAGGCCAATCCCACAATCACTTCGGTCTTTCGGCTGCATCTTCAGCTGAAGGCTATCCCAAGGATCTCTCCAATCCAACACTCAGTCAATAAGCCAAATCTCATTGCTCACATCTGCCCTCGACGCATTCCCAAATATGCTGCCTCAAGGGTCTTTCTATGGGTCTACCATATTCATATCCGATTCAGCGGGCAAGTCGCTAGGGTCAGCTGTCCCGAAGCTACGCTCGATAATTGTAATCATCACGATGGACAGTTACTGAAAACTATGCTACATCTTATCTGCAAATCCGAATCAAAATCCCACCATTCCATCCGAGCGAACTTCCGAATCCGAGAAATCATGCACTACCTCTGCTGATCTGTCAACCAATGCTGCTTAACCACCTAGAGTCTTGCTATCTATCTAAGCCACAATTCAAGAACTGTGCTCGTTTGAAACCGTCTTCCATCAATCCGCTGTTATGCCCTGAATCCATCAAATTTTCCGAACTGTCATGTTCGTCTTCTCGTACTACCACTGCAATGATTTCCGAAACTCAAGACTTGCTCCAATTCTTATCCCTTTGTCGTATTCTATAATGCACGTCCAACTTTCTCAAACCGCATAGTGATTTGCTCCGACGTTGCTCCCACGTTTAGCTATCTTCAAAAGTCTGTCTGCCACTAATTCTTGCCTTTAGTTGTTGCCTTATTCCGTCCACGTCTTTCGGAGGATCCGTCTACCATTGTTGTAATATCTTGCCCAAAATTTCACTTCACTAAACCTGAGTCGACTTCTCGAGCAGCAATATCCAAAACCCTTCCAGTCCGTTCAAGTCCATCGCATTGTCCCTCCAAACCAAGATCGTGTTTCATTGCTCAACCAACAGCTCAAATGTGTTGCCCAAAATCGTAGTCCGTGCTCGCTATCATTCAATTCACCCGTCGCTCGTTCAAGCGTAACCCAACTATTCATTCCGACCTTGTCCATCTCTTAAGCCCAACGATACTTCCATTTGCACTAGTCCGTTCTCGATATGCTCAACTCAATATTCGCTTGCTCCATTTTTATTCTTCCCAACTCAACTGACGTGCACCAACCAAAATATTTCAATTCCTTGCTCAATATGTGGTTATCCCATATACCACTCTGAATCAAGTCGATACTCGCATTACGATTTTCTTGCACTGGATCCAAGATCCGTCCGAACTATCCAAAATGTGTGATTATGCCTTTCTTAACTCAAGTCTGACACAAAAACTCAGACAATGCCTGAATCATCCAAATCTTTTTCAACCCGTCTGATACCTTCTCAACACGAGCAATAGTGCAATGATTGTCTTCCAAATAGTCCAACCCAATACCCAACGGTTTCACACTTTTGTTGTACGAGCAACTCGTACCAACTTATCCATATATTCCTGAGCCAAACTCAAACCTGCTCAACCGATGCGCCACAGCCAAAATTCCAACTTCTATCCAATACAATCGCTAGACGAGCAACTCGTGCAAGGATCTATTCTCTTCGAATGTTCTACTCAAAACATGCCGCATAACCAAATCTCGTTAGCCAACCAACTGATCCATTGAGGCAATCAGAAACTCCCGAACGCTAAGCCAAGCCAACCCAACAAAAGCCCACACTTGTTGCACAAATGCAACAACGCCTAACGAGACTAAGCGATCCTACGAAAACCAACCAAGGCAACCCAACCAAGAAATAAAATACAGCCAAAACCAGCAATAAATAGACTTATTGCATGAAACATCCAATGCGACACCGAGTAGAGTCAAGAGCTAAACGACACGCGGAAGCTATTTAGAGTTTCTGATGAAGCGAAGGACCAAGTCCGAGAAAATGAACCTGGCGCTCTGATACCAATTTGTCACGCCCCAATCTCCCGCAAGCTCAATAGTCCCCGCTGAACGTGAATCAGCACGTTTACAGCTCTCCCGCAGGACTATCGTTCTCATCGGGACGTGATGCCATACGAGCCTGGAGTTGCGCTCGTACAAGGCGATGCTGTCAAACACCAAATGTTATCATTGAAACAACCAAGTTGCAGCGGAAGTCAAGTATTGTGTACCAAGCACACAATCAGAGTAATACGCAGTGAAGCTCACGATAGGGTCAAATGAAATACCTCATCGAAGACAAGGCCACGAAGGCGATGCCACGAAGGTGATAAAATACTCTTGCTCTTTTCTCTAGCCCACAAAGGTACTTACAGTTCATACATCATGTCCCGTATATCCAAACAGCACCACTACGCCTGCGTACCTGAAATAATGCCCACAAACGTGGGTCAGTACACAACCGTACTGGTGAGCGGGGTAACCCACTCGCCTAAGCCGACACTAAGTAAAATAGTGAATGCAAACAGTTATATGGTGATCTTTCTAGTTGAATCCTAGATTCATTTCATGGCATAGGGATGACATGTTAAGGGAAGCTGTAAAGCAGTTTAAGCATGCAAGCACTCAACTCAAACCAAACAACAAGCAAATATATAAGCAACTCGAGGGAAACTAGCATGCAAACCGTCCTGCTCAAGTCCAAGCAACACGATAACATGTCGAACCATCAACCAAGCCTCAATATCAATCCTCAACCAACACTTACAATCCAAATCTCACAGTGCACACTCTTGCCGAGGCAAGGTGGCCGCGCCTACACGAAAGCCAAACCAACAAAAGAAAAGCAAGCCAACACTATACTATATGAAGTCACTGGCCAAGCCATAAAGGACTTTGATCGGACTGATCAAATACGGTTCTCCTCGAAATAGCGCTAAGTAGCTAACCCACCTGGATCGATTCCAACCGCTGGCACCGCGCCCAAGACGCGTTATCCAATTTGTCTCCTCCATGGCCGAACGGTCCCGGTGCCCCGGAGTACCCGTTCGAGGAGACCAAACCCTGTGCAATACAGGTTGTCCGTGACATGCAGACACCAAGTAGGTATGACGAGAGGATCGAACATTCTCGTCCCACCAAGCGATCCTAGACTCGTTCCGCCAATAATCCAACCAACACATCCATAACCATTTTTCTAACATATAGCCCAAGGCACCATTCACAAGTTATTCCCATAGGCACAATGCCTCTTCTCAACACAGTATTTCCAATGGTGCAACACCCATGCTCAAAGCTAACCCATGGCACAATGCCGTTTCAGTAGCACAATGCCCCATTCGTGGCACGATGCCCCATCAAGCGGCACAACACCCTCGCCGATGCAGTTGTTCGGTTTTGAACCATAACTGCTCGCTTTGCAAGACAAAGCGACCAAGTGATACCCGTGCACGGATGCACGCTCACTCACCCAAATCTCAATATTCCCAATCTCTCAATGCATCATTCCAACTGTCCAAGCATAATCCCAATTATCCAACCAACTGCCTCAAATGTAATATTCCAACTCTAGCTCCAACTATCCAACGCGCAAACCAAATCAAGCCACAATCCTACCAAGCCAACGACGTACACTCTATGCATGCCTCAGTGTAGTAATTTCCAATGTTTCAGCCCAAGTGTTCAAGCCTTTTACGTATTTTCCATATTATTAGGCATGAATGAGTAGAGGAGAAGGGAAAGAGCCCACTCACAATGATTGATCCCGTTAGGCATCCTGTCCTGCCGATACGGCCAATCCCCTGAACCCGTGGTCCGATGCAAGCACGATCTACTCAACTGGTATGACCGTGCGAGCAGGTCGTGCTCTACAAATCATCCGACTGATCGGACTAAGGAAGATGGCATTATCATTCCAACTCAGCTATCTCAGTACTGCTCTGAACGAACACCTGATTTCCATCGAACCCGCTAGCCATCTGCACATGAAATAACTCAATCAATACTTCTTCCCAAAATCTAACAAATCAAATGGAACCAGCATTTATTTCATTCAATCCGACTCAGCGTAACGCTCCGAGCGGTTGTGGGGCGTTACATAATATACCACTTAGAATCAGGTTCGTCCACGAACCGTGCTGGTACTCATTCCTATCACATGCCACTATCCAATTCCATGGATTTGCTCTATGCAACTCACTTTATCCTGATCCAGACTCAGCATCTCGCTCTGTTGAATGCTCGTACAAATTCTATATTCCCACATCCTCCTTGCAGCTCAATACGAATTCCTCGTATCGCTTAGTTTTGGATCGATACACATATTTAAGGCGTCCCTAAAATACATGTATTTCAGCCGAGCTTTGCGATAGCAAATTTGAACAAGTTACAAGGGTATCTTTATGTTCGAGGCATCCATTAGCTTCACTCCCAAATCGAACCAATCCTGATTTCCATTCCAACATATTCGCTTGAGCACTATTTTCAATATGATGATTTTCCACCGATCAATCAGTCCGAGTTCCAACTCAATCCATCCAACTATTTCTGAATCCGCACTAGCAATATCTCCAAATATATCTCATGCACCGAACGATCAACTCAAATGATACTACCCCATCTAGGCGACTTACCCAAATATCAACTTTGCTTTTATCAGCTCAGTCCAACACCTCTTCCTCAATCTCAATACCTCATAGGGTGAACATCTATATTGAGGTTTGTGTGATCCACAAAGATCTTGCCGCCACGCCAAAGGGATAGTGTCGCCACGATTTCAACGTGGACACACTCGCCATAATTCCTAGGTTGCACATGGAATAGTTCTTCGTGCTGCTTCCACTGCCTCGAAGCATAAGATATCACCTTCGCCTTCCGAATGAGCACGCTTCCCAGACTAAGTTTTGAGACATCTTGTAAATCTGAAGCACATCTGTCCCTTCCAGTATTCGCAAATATTTGATTTGAACGAGCCGCCACAGTCGTCCATTCATATAAATGCTATTCCCTTCCAGAGTACGATGAGTCAGAGGCGATGCCATCTACAAAAATCTGTGACTCTGAATCTCATCGGTTGACTTAGGCCAATCCCATAATCGCTTCGGTCTTTCGGCTGCATCTTCAGCTGAAGGCTATCCCAAGGATCTCTCCAATCCAACACTCAGTCAATAAGCCAAATCTCATTGCTTACATCTGCCCTCGACGCATTCCCAAATAAGCTGCCTCAAGGGTCTTTCTATGGGCCTACCATATTCATATCCGATTCAGCGGGCAAGTCGCTAGGGTCAGCTGTCCCGAAGCTACGCTCGATAATTGTAATCATCACGATGGACAGTTACTGAAAACTATGCTACATCTCATCTGCAAATCCGAATCAAAATCCCACCATTCCATCCGAGCGAACTTCCGAATCCGAAAAATCATGCACTACCTCTGCTGATCTGTCAACCAATGCTGCTTAACCACCTAGAGTCTTGCTATCTATCCAAGCCACAATTCAAGAACTGTGCTCGTTTGAAACCGTCTTCCATCAATCCGCTGTTATGCCCTGAATCCATCAAATTTTCTGAACTGTCATGTTCGTCTTCTCGTACTACCACTGCAATGATTTCCGAAACTCAAGACTTGCTCCAATTCTTATCCCTTTGTCGTATTCTATAATGTACGTCCAACTTTCTCAAACCGCATAGTGATTTGCTCCGACGTTGCTCCCACGTTTAGCTATCTTCAAAAGTCTGTCCGCCACTAATTCTTGCCTTTAGTTGTTGCCTCATTCCGTCCACGTCTTTCGGAGGATCCGTCTACCATTGTTGCAATATCTTGCCCAAAATTTCACTTCACTAAACCTGAGTCGACTTCTCGAGCAGCAATATCCAAAACCCTTCCAGTCCGTTCAAGTCCATCGCATTGTCCCTCCAAACCAAGATCGTGTTTCATTGCTCAACCAACAGTTCAAATGTGTTGCCCAAAATCGTAGTCCGTGCTCGCTATCATTCAATTCACCCGTCGCTCGTTCAAGCGTAACCCAACTATTCATTCCGACCTTGTCCATCTCTTAAGCCCAACGATACTTCCATTTACACTAGTCCGTTCCTGATATGCTCAACTCAATATTCGCTTGCTCCATTTTTATTCTTCCCAACTCAACTGACGTGCACCAACCAAAATATTTCAATTCCTTGCTCAATATGTGGTTATCCCATATACCACTCCGAATCAAGTCGATACTCGTATTACGATTTTCTTGCACTGGATCCAAGATCCGTCCGAACTATCCAAAATGTGTGATTATGCCTTTCTTAACTCAAGTCTGACACAAAAACTCAGACAATGCCTGAATCATCCAAGTCTTTCTCAACCCGTCTGATACCTTCTCAACACGAGCAATCGTGCAATGATTGTCTTCCAAATAGTCCAACCCAATACCCAACGGTTTTACACTTTTGTTGTACGAGCAACTCGTACCAACTTATCCATATATTCCTGAGCCAAACTCAAACCTGCTCAACCGATGCGCCACAGCCAAAATTCCAACTTCTATCCAACACAATCGCTAGACGAGCAACTCGTGCAAGGATCTATTCTCTTCGAATGTTCTACTCAAAACATGCCGCATAACCAAATCTCGTTAGCCAACCAACTAATCCATTGAGGCAATCAGAAACTCCCGAACGCTAAGCCAAGCCAACCCAACAAAAGCCCACACTTGTTGCACAAATGCAACAATGCCTAACGAGACTAAGCGATCCTACGAAAACCAACCAAGGCAACCCAACCAAGAAATAAAATGCAGCCAAAACAGCAATAAATAGACTTATTGCATGAAATATCCAATGCGACACCGAGTAGAGTCAAGAGCTAAACGACACGCGGAAGCTATTTAGAGTTTCTGATGAAGCGAAGGACCAAGTCCGAGAAAATGAACCTGGCGCTCTGATACCAATTTGTCACGCCCCAAACTCCCGCAAGCTCAATAGTCCCCGCTGAACGTGAATCAGCACGTTTACAGCTCTCCCGCAGGACTATCGTTCTCATCGGGACGTGATGCCATACGAGCCTGGAGTTGCACTCGTACAAGGCGATGCTGTCAAACACCAAATGTTATCATTGAAACAACCAAGTTGCAGCGGAAGTCAAGTATTGTGTACCAAGCACACAATCAGAGTAATACGCAGTGAAGCTCACGATAGGGTCAAATGAAATACCTCATCGAAGACAAGGCCACGAAGGCGATGCCACGAAGGTGATGAAATACTCTTGCTCTTTTCTCTAGCCCACAAAGGTACTTACAGTTCATACATCATGTCCCGTATATCCAAACAGCACCACTACGCCTGCGTACCTGAAATAATGCCCACAAACGTGGGTCAGTACACAACCGTACTGGTGAGCGGGGTAACCCACTCGCCTAAGCCGACACTAAGTAAAATAGTGAATGCAAACAGTTATATGGTGATCTTTCTAGTTGAATCCTAGATTCATTTCATGGCATAGGGATGACATGTTAAGGGAAGCTGTAAAGCAGTTTAAGCATGCAAGCACTCAACTCAAACCAAACAACAAGCAAATATATAAGCAACTCGAGGGAAACTAGCATGCAAACCGTCCTGCTCAAGTCCAAGCAACACGATAACATGTCGAACCATCAACCAAGCCTCAATATCAATCCTCAACCAACACTTACAATCCAAATCTCACAGTGCACACTCTTGCCGAGGCAAGGTGGCCGCGCCTACACGAAAGCCAAACCAACAAAAGAAAAGCAAGCCAACACTATACTATATGAAGTCACTGGCCAAGCCATAAAGGACTTTGATCGGACTGATCAAATACGGTTCTCCTCGAAACAGCGCTAAGTAGCTAACCCACCTGGATCGATTCCAACTGCTGGCACCGCGCCCAAGACGCGTTATCCAATTTGTCTCCTCCATGGCCGAACGGTCCCGGTGCCCCGGAGTACCCGTTCGAGGAGACCAAATCCTGTGCAATACAGGTTGTCCGTGACATGCAGACACCAAGTAGGTATGACGAGAGGATCGAACATTCTCGCCCCACCAAGCGATCCTAGACTCGTTCCACCAATAATCCAACCAACACATCCATAACCATTCTTCTAACATATAGCCCAAGGCACCATTCACAAGTTATTCCCATAGGCACAATGCCTCTTCTCAACACAGTATTTCCAATGGTGCAACACCCATGCTCAAAGCTAACCCATGGCACAATGCCGTTTCAGTGGCACAATGCCCCATTCGTGGCACGATGCCCCATCAAGCGGCACAACACCCTCGCCGATGCAGTTGTTCGATTTTGAACCATAACTGCTCGCTTTGCAAGACAAAGCGACCAAGTGATACCCGTGCACGGATGCACGCTCGCTCGCCTAAATCTCAATGTTCCCAATCTCTCAATACATCATTCCAACTGTCCAAGCATAATCCCAATTATCCAACCAACTGCCTCAAATGTAATATTCCAACTCTAGCTCCAACTATCCAACGCGCAAACCAAATCAAGCCACAATCCTACCAAGCCAACGACGTACACTCTATGCATGCCTCAGTGTAGTAATTTCCAATATTTCAGCCCAAGTGTTCAAGCCTTTTACGTGTTTTCCATATTATTAGGCATGAAGGAGTAGAGGAGAAGGGAAAGAGCCCACTCACAATGATTGATCCTGTTAGACATCCTGTCCTGCCGATACGGCCAATCCCTTGAACCCGTGGTCCGATGCAAGCGCGATCTACTCAACTGGTATGACCGTGCGAGCAGGCCGTGCTCTACAAATCATCCGACCGATCAGACTAAGGAAGATGGTATTATCATTCCAACTCAGCTATCTCAGTACTGCTCTGAACGAACACCTGATTTCCATCGAACCCGCTAGCCATCTGCACATGAAACAACTCAATCAATACTTCTTCCCAAAATCTAACAAATCAAATGGAACCAGCATTTGTTTCATTCAATCCGACTCAGCGTAACGCTCCGAGCGATTACGGGGGGTTACACATCCAGCCTACGCCGCAGCCTCGGCGGTAGAACGCTGTCTAGGTCAATCACTATCTAAAACAATCTCGCACTAGTATCCAACTGCATGAGGAGATACAAATACCACAAAAATAATAGGAACAACATACTCAATCATAACTACAGCACGATAAGATCTCAAGAAACAAAATGCAACATCAGTCTAAATAGAAATAATCTACTCAACAATAATCCAAGTCTCAAATAAGATTGCCGGAGACAAATCCGGTACCAAAATAGACAATTGAGAAACTAACTAGATAACTAGTGATTCCGGCTAAACCTCCCGGAATCACGACTGAACTACTAAGTCCAAGACTGCAGCTACTCACCCTGTGGTCCACAAGTATCGGATACCAGTCCTCTAGGCATAGTCTAGAAAATATTTTCCAGTCAGGAAGGAGCAAAGTACATTTCTAAATAGCAGTTCTATATCAATGATATAAACTATGTAGCAGTATATAGATGAAAATATACAAGATGCATGTATATGTACGAGAAACATACAATAAAGGATATACTAGAAATACGGTAAGTAAATGCAAAAAAGGAAACAATATGTCAATGAGCAAGAATACTATGACTAAGTGTGTGAGTACTAGCTTTAACATGTGATCGGCTTGGGAACTTGATCAGGCTGGTTATATATGATTAGCTATGATTCATGTAAGGTCAGGCTAACCGTTGGTTAGCTATGATGCATGTAGAGGTCAGGCTAATCACATGTAACAGCTATGAAGTATGTAATGGTCAGGCCGCACCCGACGTGAGATATGGGGTGAGCTATGATGCATGTAGAGTTGGGTATGATCACATATCTACACTAAAATACTCTCCACCCCCGACTGGTATAGTAGATCCAACCATGGTACGCTATGGCACGAAATTCCCTAGGGAGGTAGCAAATCTTCCCGGAAATCAGTGTCTGTGCATGTACAAGACATCAATAAAATAAGACTTGTACAAGCTACACCAAGGAATAATATCTCATGATGAGATCTTTATACACCAATCCGTGTAACCATCGTGTCAAGAATATAGATATTTATACTAGATACAATGAACATAGGGGATATCATAAATAAGAAGCTAATCAGAGAATGTACTCGCCTTGGGTCCTTAGCTGGTAAAACCAATGTCCTGTCCTAAAGTATCGTTTGGAGGATCCAACAGTCCTATAAACATATAATAAATGTAACCTTGCATCAGATGCTACACTAACACAACACAAGTGTATTGAACTCAGGGGCTATGCCAGGTATGATACTAGTCAACTAGGGTCATCTAGTAGATAGACATCTATAACACATTACACCTATTTAACTAACATATATATTAATGTATATATACATATATACTGATTTGAGGATGTACTATATATATATATACATATATATATAGTATATACTAAGTGAAATTACACATATACCATATACGTATATATGTACATATTTATACCAAAATAAATATGTATATTATGCTACGCATACATATATACTAAAATACGTTTTTATTAAACATATACCAAAATAAATATGTATATTTATATTTATAGATACACCAATTAATAATTACATACATATACTAAAAATATATATATACATATATACCAAATTTATATATAGAAAATATATTAAGTATATACAAAAATATATATATATATATACATGTACGAATAATACATATACTAGAATACGTATATATATATATATATATATATATATATATATATATATATATATATATAAATCATATTAAATATATATACATATACATATACATATACATTATGTATATGTATACATATACATACACACTATTAAATACATACGTATACATATACATATTAGACATTAATTAAATACACTTATACATATACATATATTAGTATATACACATATACGCACACATATACGTATATACGCATATATACACACACATATACACATTATATATATATACGCACATATGCGTACACATACACCTATACACATACGTATACAATTAAAGGAGGGAGAGGGAGAGGAGCTCACAGGGGGTTGGCCGGAGACCACTGGCCGGATTTGGGGTGGCTGCCGGGCTACAGTAGGAGGAGAAAACGCAGGAGGAGGAAGACGGGGTGCTCGCCGGAGTTGAGCAGAGGGATGTCGGGGTGCAGGCTGATCGGAGGGAGGAGTTGGTGCCAGAGGGTGCTGGAGAAGGCCGGAAGGAGCTCGGGTCGGAGTTCGACGGGTGCAAGGGAGTCGGGTGTGGCGAGCTGCGCCGGAGTGCAGCGTCGGAGGGAAGAGTATGGAGAAGGTTTTGAAGTTCATGGTGGTGGTGATATGGTGGAGGGGGCTGGTGAAGGCATTCGGAGGCTGGTCGAGGAGGATGCAGGGGGTGGCGAGTGCCTGGCCGGAGTCGGGAAGGTGGTAGACGGGGAAGAGGCTGGTGGTTGTGATGGCTATGGGGTCGACCGGTGTTCAGTCGGCAGGGGGTTGCTCGGAAAGAAGGTCGGGGTCGATGGAGGCTCCGGCAATGGCGGAGGCGGCGGCCTTGCTGGGCTGAAGGTGGAGCGGGGTCGGCCAGACGGGTCTGCTCCGGCAATGGAGGAGCTGTGTATTGGAGGAGGAGGTCGGCGGCTAGTCGAGTGCAGGGGAACGGGAAGCAACGGGAATACGGTCGTCTTGTGGCGGAGCAGCTCGGATCCAGAGGGAAGCTCGACGGAGGAGTCTCGGATGAGTGGAGGGCCTGGTGGTGGAGAACGGGTAGGGGCCGCCGGAGTTGGACTTGGCCGGGTGGCCGCTCGGGAAGAGGCCAGGCAGGGGAAGATGGTAACAGTAGTGGTGGTGGTTTGATGATTCCCCCCTTCTCTTCAAATTCAAAAAAAGAAGGAGAAGAAGAAGAAGGGAAGAAGAAGAAGAAGAAGAAGAAGAAGAAGAAGAAGAAAGGAAGAAAGAATGAAGAAAAATGTAAAGCCTACGGTTGGAGGCTTGTGAGGAGGTGGGGGTGTGCCTAGGTTTTGGGAATTAGGGCTTGTGATAGGACATTAAATAGGAAGAGGGTGTGTGGGAATGAATGGTGGTGATGGCTTCCATTTAGAATGGGTGGCCATGATTTGATATGGAGAAAATTTATTATTCTTGGAGAGAGTTGGTTGACTAGTCAAATGTTGGGCTTGTGTTGACACCTAATACAAATTTGCAATTTAGCCCCCTTAAATTTGGATATTTGCACAGACACATAAAATGATAAAAATTTGGTGGGCGATTCGGTGTTCGGTGTTCGATATTTTGTAGGGTGAGGGGGTGTTGTGTATGGTATGGGCTTAATTAATAGGGTACTAGAATTAAATCGGGATTTACGAAATCAGTCAAAATGGTATCCTCAATTTAATTAGGAATAAAATGCAAGCTGTGTTCTAAAATTAATTAGGAGTACATGGGGCCAAAATTAGGTCGAGTCACAATTACCATTAGTGAAGAAGACTCAGAACAGAATATTACCCTAATTTGGGTCGCACGAAAAAATGGGTCAAGATTGCCTCCAATTTCGATTGGAACGCACAATGATACAAAATTAGAATTTATTTAGAAATTAAATAAACGTCCATGACAATTATTGTGCGGCTAAATTGAAGCACAAGAGAGCATAATTATGAGTTACAAAAAGGTCAGAATGGAAGGCGAGCATGTCTAGGGCAAGGCTGTAAAATTTGTTAGAAGACAAAAGCTAAGGTAGCGCTCTAAATATCTAAGCAACGGTAAGGTGCATCGATTAAATAAATTACGGTAATTAATTACGACATCCAATAATTAAATTCTAATTAATACAATTAACACGTAATCCTAAATTCGGACAAGTGTTCGTCTAGTGGGCTTCTAGGTCAAGTCTAGCAGCTCAGACATTAATGAACACTGTATATAATATAATATATTTAATACACATCTCATGCAGTTATTTAATTTAAATATACAAAATATTAAATACATAAAAAGTCAAAATTATTCCTGTTTTCAGAATGTGGTAGTGACAGGGACTGCCAAGAAAGCAGTGAGGCCGGCTAAAGCGTCTACCTCAATATTTTATAACTGAGGGACATGCTTAATAAAGAATATTTTAAACGTTGCGATGATGTTGTGTGCAGCTTGGTGGGGGATCAAGTCTTCATTTCGAGCATCATATACTCCCTGAACTTGATTAGCTAAGAATCGCCGTAGGCTTCCAAGTACTCTATACCAACTTGTTTGATGAGCTAGAGTCTGATGATTAGGGAATTATACTCTGCCACAATATTGGAGCATGGCTCCGTGAGATAGAATGCGCGATTGATGATGATGCCGTATGGGAAGATCAACACTATCCCGACCCCCACGATGATGTTGCCTTTGGGCCCTTTTCTTGAAGCACCGTCAAAGAAAATTCACCAAAATACTTCGTGTGAGATAATATTGGCGTCTGCTACTTTGTCTAGAATCTCTTCATAGAGCTTTGATGCTTCTGACCCCGGGTGGGCTTCCAGAAAGTCGGCCAATGTTTGACCCTTGACGGCCTTCCGTGGGACGAATACCATATAATATGGAGATAATAGTATTGCCTAGGTAGCCAAGAGGGAGCTAAGTGCCCAAGGTTTGGTCATGAGGACCCTGAGGGGGTTAACTCGCAAGATTACATGAATGGTCTGTCCATCCACGTAGTGTCGAGTTTTATGGATGGCGAATACCAGCACAAGGCATTCTTTCTCGATGACGGTATATCTATGCTCTAGGCTGACCATCATCCGGCTGAGGTAGTATATGGCCTGCTCGTGGCATGAATCACTATTCTAGGCTAATAGAGCACCGAGAGAGTGATCCATTGCGCGTACATAGAGCAGGAATTGCTTTCCCATGACCGGGGCCACCAGCACAGGAGGGTTTGATAGGTATTCTTTGATGTTGTTGAATGCTTGTTGGCATTCTTTATTTCAAACAAAAGAGACACCTTTCTTCACGAGCCGTGTGAACGATCGGCAATGTCTAGAGAGGTTCGATATGAACCTCCTAATTTATGCCAACCTCTTTTGGAGGTCGCAGAGTTTCCGGAGGTTCCTTGGCGGGTGCATCTCTAGGATGGCCTTGGTCTTGTCGGGGTCTATGTGGATACCCCGGGAAGTGATGACAAAACCCAGGAATTTGCCTCTGGAGGCTCCCAGGAAGGACTTAGTAGGGTTACTCTTGAGGCGGTGCGCGCACATTAAATCGAACACAGTCCTCAAGTCTTAGAGATGATCATCCTTGGAGCGACCCTTGATGGTGATGTCATCGATGTAGCATTCTACCGTCTTGCACAGATGTTCACGAAAAATGGTGCTCATAGCTCGCTGATATGTAGCACCTGCATTCTTTAGGCCGAAAGGCATGATCGTATAACAGTATATGCCTATCGGGGTCCGAAATGACGTATGTTTCTCATCGTCGGGAAATATCTTGATTTGGTTGTAGCCCGAGAAGCCATCCATGAAGGACATGCACTCGAAACCATATGTATTGTCGATAATTACATCGGTTATTGGAAGAAGAAATTCGTCTTTGGGACATGCCGCGTTTAGATCATAAAAGTTAATGCAGACTCAGATCTTTCCATTCTTTTTAATGATGAGCACGATATTGGCTACGCAGTTGGGGTGTTGTTCCTCGTGGATGAAGCCACTAGCTATCAACTTATTTACTTCAGCTTCGATAGAATCTATCACGTTTGGCCGGAACCGTCGTTGCTGTTGCTTGACTGGTTTGAAAATTGGCCGAATATTAAGTTTGTGGACCATAATTTTAGGATCCAGTCCTGGCATGTCTTCGTAACTCCAAGAAAAGATATTAATGTATTCCCTGAAGAGTTTTAATAGGGATTCTCTGTCTTCGTCGGGCAGACTTTTGCTGACGAAGATAGGCTTTAGGGAGGTCTCGTCACCTAGATTGACTTGAACGACTTCATCCTCGGTAGGCAGTTTTCGCTGCTAAAATCATATCTTCCATTGTGAAACTAGGTGTTGGGCTCAAGGTTCCATCTTAAAGAGCTCGGGTGGATCATCATTGTCTGCCTCGGCAGATACTATATTGGAGGACAGTGTTTGTTTGAGCATATTTTCGATGCTAACGATGTAGTCACAGGATAAAGATTCTAAAGAGTGTGAGCGCTCTTCATCTTCCTTTTCTGAGCCCTCGGGGGTCGTAGGAGGTGTTACATATCCTAAGCCATGCTTAGTCTTATGATAGTAATCCTCGGGCTTGCCCGCAGGGGAGGAAAGTCGTAAAGACGTCCTTTGGCCTTTGCCGTAGTTTAATCCTTCGGTGACCTCCAGGTTGTATCCCATCTTTTGGATAAGATGAAGGGCTTGCATGCTGTACCGGTAGAGTGATATTCTGCCTATCTCGAATTCTGGTTCTTCTTCTTCTGGGATTAAGGACCGGGGGTATTCCACTTTGCCGAAGATGATGATCTTATCTCCCTTCTTTCTGGGTGGGACTAAAAAATAAGAATCCTGACTAGGGCAAAGCCGGTGCATGGTGCATGTAGTAGTCACTTGTGTGTGCAGGTGAAGGCCTAGACCGTGCTCCAGGGAGTTGAGTGTACTTATATGCATACGCTCCAAGTAGTTCAAAGATAGTCATTTATTGAGGAAATAAGGTATCTCTTCCGACGAGATTACATCGCCAGGGGAAGGAATATTGACATTGGCGGATATATATTCCTTCAGCTCATCCTTCTCCTCGGCTACCCCTAGCGTAAGCGAAGGCTTTGGTAATTTTTTTGCATAATTTTATCACCAAAGGTCCGAAAGTTGCGGCCGCTGTCGGGTCTCCCTTTGGTGGTCGACTCGGCCTGCGAAGGTGAACGACCATTGGTTCGAAAGGCGTAGATAGGGCAAAATCTCCTCTTGGTGGTCGATTCAGCCTGCGAAAGTGGACGAACATTGGTTCTAGCGATGCAGAAGGTACTGGAGATTCAGGTGCCTTCCCGCACGATTTGACGATGAGTGGTCCGGCCTCATCGGGAGTGCGAGTCCAGAGACAGATTCTTATAGGCTCCTCAGGTGCTGTTGTGGCCTCGACTTTATCGTCAGCCTTGTTGCCACCTTTATCTTGGCAGGTTTTCTTGTAGAGGATCGAGTCGGAGTAGTAGATCTCGATACCTTTAAATGGATCGACGTTAGTAAACTCTGTTTTGATGAAACCGTGTTCGTCTACATATTTTAGGCACTCGTGGAGGGTGGATGGCACAATCTTGTATTCATGTATCCATGGGCACCCCAAAAAAGATATTATAGGATGTATCTACGTCTATGACGTAGCAGGTGACTTCTGTTTTTAAGTCGTCGATCTGGCATTTTATGCGGATTTTATCCAGAGGGTAGCTCCTCCCCTTGTTGAAGCCACTGATGGCGATATTGGTGGCCTCCAGATGATGCATCAGGATTCCCAGGGTCTGAAGAAAATTTATCAGGATGATGCTGATCGACGATCCTGGGTCAATATGCATTCGGTCCACCTTGATATCGCCAATATACCCTGTGTAGTATAGGGAGCAACATGTCATGTTGTGAGAAGATGATATTGGGTATTGCATCCATGACATTGTTACAATATGGAAAAGTAGCAGGATCTTCGGTTGGCGGCTTGACTTGCGCCAGGTAGACATCGGCGTTCTGTAATGCCTCACTCAGGGCAGCCTGAGTGTCTTTAGAGAGCCGCAAAAGCTCAAATAGTGACAATTTTGCCGGAGTATGGGCTAATTATTCTAAGATGTCAAAACTATAGGGCCTTTCCAGCCCTTGTGGTGCATCCTTGCGCAACAGTTTATCTAAGCCTGTCTCCTTCTGTTTGGACTTGTCCATTAGTGGGGGCTATGATGGCCCGGGACCCGTCATTGTAGGTGCGACAACCGGGGGCGTATCGCCGTGTGTCGGTTGGTATATTGCGCATGACCTTGTTGCACCTACTGCCAGCTCTTCAGCCGAAGAGAAAACTGTGTAACTGGTCTTGGATTTTTTGCCTTTGGATATGGTGGTGGAGGATGTCGCGGGTTGTGTCAAGTCTGACACGCGGTCGGGATGGACCCACATGACCTCTCCACGTGGTATGCCAAGAGGTATTAGCCCGACCGTCTGGTCTCGAGCTAGTGGAAGGTTGACCACTTCCAAGGTCGTCTTAGGGACCAGGACTACTCCGTCTTGGGATTCTATCGGTAGGAAGTTGCCAAACTGGAGGGACACCATGTTGGTGGCGACCGTTCCATTAGCAAAGTCCAAAGAAATAGGTGTCTATCAGACGTTGGATATACAACTTTAGGGTATAACACTCCTGCGTCGGGTGATGGATGTAGCGGTGGAAGTGACAATACTTCTGGTCGACAATCTCCGTCGCCTTAGGCTGATGTCTGACGTCGGGGAGATAAATTTTGCCTCCCTGCATCAGCATGTCGAAGATGGGTTTAAGATCAGCATCTTCGAAGGAGTAAGTCTCCTTGGGTTTTGGAGGCTCCGCCGGCTTTTCCTCAGTCTTCTTGGTCAAGGTAGCAACCATAGCCTATTTCCCCTTTACGTCGTGGCTGTTATTGCCGCCAGTGTTATTGTTATTATTGTTGTTGCTGGGACGCTTGCTATTTTCCTCAAAAGTAGGGATATGGATCTCCAAGTGCCGAGCGTCTTTGAGTTTTTCTCAGCGTTGACAATACTTACAATGAACGTTGTCCAGTCCTTGAACTGGCTCTCGCCCATTCAGAGGCTGACTTTTGGGAGCATGTTCTTCTGACACATCTCCATGAGTGTGGCCTCGGGGTTGATAGAAGGCAATCTTAGTGCGTTCTGATGGAACCACTCGATGTAGTTTCTCGTTAGTTCCTTCTTACCCTAGGCGACGTCCATCAGAGAAGACATCGTCATATCATTTTCTGTCTCATAGAATCTATTAAGGAACAGATGCTTGAGGTCATCGAATAATGAGATACAGTTATCTTCAAGACTGCAGAACCAATCGAAAGCTACCCCTGCCAATGGTCCGACGAAGAGCCTAGTAAGAATAGCGTCGTTGCGGGGTAAGTTTCCCGTGGTGATCTTGAAGGGCTTGTACTTGGACATGAAGCGACGAGGGGAGGACTTCCCGTCAAATATGTTAATATTGAAGGGCTTGTACTTGGACAGATATGGTATATCCCTCCTTTCTATCGTGTATGGTTGCCGTACCCCGAGATCACGGAGTGAGTCCCAATTGCTCATGGAGTCTAGGCGAGCCCGAAGTTCTTGGACCTCCTTCCTTGCTTCCTTATCTTCATCTCCTGCCGAAGGCGCCGACGGGCTAAGTAGGAGAGGATCGCCTCCCACAGGTGGAGCAGTCGTATTTGAATCCCCGTTGGTCCCGGGGTCCAGGTTTTCTTGCCCAGAGGCCCTTGCTGGCTGGGAGGCCATATTTGCCTTGATTTTCTATATTGTCTGGGTCAAAGCTTGCATTGATGCACTCATCGTGTGCATCATGGCTTCAAGCATCTCCAGGTACTGTCGGTCACTGGGGCCTTCATTGTTATCTTCGGCCATGTACACCGTCCTCACACGGGGAGAAATGGAGGGGGCCGTGGATGCTGTGCTCCCTTTTTTATACCCTTGTAGTAAGTAGTCCTCAAGGAGGGTAGGAGCCATTATGTCTTCCTCGGATTCAGAGGGGATACTAACCCCAGCGTTGAAGATTGTGTCGTCTTGGTGGGAGTAGCTATCCTCCGGGATCTTGACCTTCGCTCCTTCAGAATCGTAGTCTCCTTGGAATGCCGGGTTATCATATAGTTCCAAGGGGACACTACCCCTAACTTGGGACACCCCCAGGAGTTCTGAGGATGAACTACCCCCAGGAGGTGACATATTCTTCCTTGAGCGGGTGCCTTGGAAGACGCCTTTCGCGGGTGCCGTCGTCAGCCTTCCAGGTAATTGCTGCTTCACGATGTCGTGGTAGAGAGCGCCAGACTGGAAGTATCCGATTAATTTCTTTTCTTGGTGGCAGAAAGCTTTCCAGTTGAGTAGCATGAGATAAAGGAAAACTCCTCCTCCTTTTATAATTGCACCTGATCTTCGGGTTGCCATCGGGTAGGGGCTTTCTGGTGTAGTCACTGGAAGGCCGACTGGCTATTTGTGAGTACTGCTGGTTTATTATAGCAGCAGTTGCTAATGATGCTGGCACAGCTGTGCCTCAGAGAGGACATGTCGTACGTTTTAGTAGTTTTCCTCTCTTTGCGATTTTGAGTAATCACGTCATGCAAATCATGCGAAGGGTGTTTTACCTTTGCATCCTCTTTATGAGTCCGGTATCCCGGGCACACGAATGTGTAGGGTTCATACACGAACTTGCCCCAAGGTACTGGTAGAAGACTTTTGAGACTGGCCCTGTCCACTGGTTCCTGTGGGCTGGACGTACGGGTCAGTCTCGTACAATTGTCCGTCAGAGGCTCTCATAATAACTAGCGATGCATGTTGGCGGCCGGTCGTATGAGCAGTTGCTTAAGCTGGATGGGCTCGTATTGCCTTAGACTTCTTCAGCTTAGCTACTGCAGGCCCGTACTAAGAAGAGTTCAGCTTTGGGTTTTCACCATTCTCAGTGGGTTGCATAGGATCTGCGCCGCAGGAGATACGGTCAAAAATAGATATTATATTGTTATTGGGGTCGCATGCGACCTGCTGTTTGCGGTTATGAGTTGCTGCCACTTGGGCAGTCTTATACAGCCTCCTCCTTGGCCGCATAGAGGCTGCCTCAGCACTAGAACATCTAGAATCATAGTATTTTTCTCTACCAGAGTCAGGGTGCTGAACAGTTTTTGCGTCAGCCCTGGATGTCGCATGGATATTGACGTTATCGATGTTCGTCTAACAATCGTCATTGGAAATAGAGTGAGAGGCAGGAAGCATCTCCTCCACAGCTGGATAGGGCGCAACGGCCTTGGCTACCCATGTTCTGCGGGTCCTCGAGTGGAAAGCACCCTTTCAGCTGGAAGAGGCTGCTACATAGACAGGGGCTGCATGATGTGCGATTCCTGCAGTTGGGAGAGAGACGAGGAGCGCATGCTCCACAGTTGGGTGAGGCATAGTGACCTTAGCTACCCATGTCCTGCGGGTCTTCTTGGGCTTTGCTTGCCTCGGAGAATGACTCTTGCTGTCCCCGGAGAGCATGTCCTCGAATACTTGCTGGTCGAAGTGGTAGCATTTTTGTGTCAAGATGAGCTTAGCCACATCGGATTGCATCACCGACTTCTCAACAGAGGAGAAGGAAGTCCCCAGCAGAGTCGCCACGTGTTTTCTATTTAATATCAAAACGAGAACTAAGGGAATTGGATTTGATTTAATAAACTAAGAAAGTACAAAGAAGAGTCCTAGGAGACAATCAAGTACAAATTAGTTTTCTAGGGGTGACGATGGAGGGTTAGGAGTGTAGGAACTCCCTTTACTCTGTGGACGATCCAGTGCATAAGCTCTTCTCTCTCCCTTGAGTGTTGATTCGCAAATAGCCAGCCTGCTGCATGGGTATGGTACCCTAGTATTTATAGTCATATTTGTGGCCGCCTAGATTTTAGGCCGCATGGATGGTGGGGTTTGCCACGTGTTCCCCCTCAACGGAAGGGTGCTACAACTGTGCACGGGAATTCAGGCTCCGCTGCCACGTGAACATTTATTGAGATTTTGTTATTTGCTTAGTATTTGGGCGGTTCTCAACTGTGTAGACGTGATTTGGTTAAATGGATACGTGGCCGCTATTTAGTTGGAGAGGATCACTCAGTTGTAACAACAAGACTTGGTCGACGTAGAATCTGGAACACATGTTGCCAAAGATGCACGGGACGCACAAAGTCTGGAAACCACGAGGCCAGAGATGCATAGACCGCGTGGAGTCTAGAACACATAGGCCAGAGTCCCTTGGGACGCATGGGCCAGAGCCGCATGGGATTTTTGTGTCGCATTGTCCACGTGGCTCTATACCATCCTTAGAACTTCTGTGTCTTAGTGTGTTCTCGTCCTTCGAGGTGATCAGAAAAATTATTTTTGTCAGGATTCTATGTCAGACGCTATCTTTGTGTCAAGACGTCATGTCAGGTCGTCCTGCGGCCAGTTTTCAGTCTGCTTGTTTGGACCGCATGGTGTCATTGCGATCCATCTGTTGAGTTTTTTTGGAGGGCACATGGACGTCGGTTACATGGCTACATCTTTTCCATGCTTCTATAGTTAAAACATCATAACTCGATCCCCTCTTACCTGATACATATACTCCTTGTAAACCAACCCAACTCGAGCTCACTATTCCTTAACCTTGCTGTTACTACAGTGGATATACATGCAGTTGGCCCTCCACTCGAGTACCACATACATCAAAACTAATATGTATCAGTCACCAATTTCACAGTTAGCCTCAATCACAACCACCTGCACACAGTTTCATCACTCGAGCAACTATACCTGAACACAGTGCATACAGTCACATATCTGCCTATGCAGTCATCCCCAAAATCTACACATATACGTTCAATGATTAAGACACACACAACACACACTGATATCACCAGTCTGTAATTCACTGGTTGACACAGACTTCACTAGCCTCACACACATATACTCCCTCACTCACAGTCACTTACACACAGTCACATAATTACCATATAAATATATAGATACACAAAATAGAAATAGAAAAAAATATATGTATAAACACTTATTATCATATACCTATATCTATAAGATACAATAAAGACATATAAGCAAACACCTAGAGTGTACACCTAATAAATTTATGATATACTCCCAATTAAAAAGCCAATATCCCAATTCTCCACAATAATTATCCTTATTTACCAATTACATAATAATATAGCTAATACAACTTGCTACAATGGGAATTAAAGAGTAATTGTACAAAATACCAAAAATAGAGCTCCGTATCACACAATATCATACCATATCGTGATACGACCTACTCGTCCCCAATTATGGGCACGTAGCTAGTATCGCAACCCTGATCTCAGTCCAATATGACTAAATTAATGTCATGACACATACTTGATGTGTCAATCTCAATTCCCCCAAAATGGACACAAATTGCCTAGTAGAAATTATAATACACAACCAAGGAGCCTAGAACTTCTTCCATAAGTAGCGCTATGCCATGGGATAGTTCCTAATGGTCAAATACATGAATTAGAGTCTAATTTAAGGGTTGTATTCAGAATTTATCTATTGAGAGATGGATTCCTAATAAAATACTCTATGGAAACAATTATGACACGATCTCCTTGCCAAAGCTCCTTCTCCTAGTGCTCCATGCAACTCCAAGTTCCAATGCTCCTTGAGTGATGAGAATGAGAGAGAATGTGAATGAATTGAGAGGAATTAATGGATGGATGAAGTAAATTGGAGATCTAGGAAATTGGGGATCTAGAAAAGAGTGCAAATAAAGAAGAGAGAGAGAGAGAGAGAGAGAGAGAATAGCCTCTCTATATTGGCCGGCCCTTTTCTCCCTCTCTAAATCACCACCAAATGTCTAAGTTGTCCCTACATAAAGAATTATGGAGAATAGTTAAGGAAGGACCTTTTGGAAAGTTTTTACACTAATGCAAATTAGTCTAATCCTCCTAATTAATTAGAGAGAATGGGTCTAATGGGCCTAGTTCATATTGGGATCAATAAGTTGTCATGATAAGTCTAATTGGGTTCACTAGTGTCAAGTCTAATTATATGCTACCCTACTAACTTTAATTAATTAATACAAAATACAAATAAATATATACAACACTCTAATTAAATATAATCTCTAAATATAAATTAACTATTCTAAATTACAAAATTATCCCTATTTAGAAAAGTGAGGGTGACAATTCTACCCTCCTTAAAAATATTTCGTCCTCAAATTTTAAGAAAGAAACTAACTACCAAAAGTAATCACAAAAAATAAGAAAGAGTTATACCTCACGGCTCAAGCAGATAAGGTATCGATATCGCTCACGATTCTCGGCCTCTCGCTCTGTCTACCCCAGTCTTGAGACCAAATTTATAATAAGGATGTTGTTCAGATGGAGAGCCAGGTATCAGTATCACACACCAAATAATAGACAATACACCATTTCACTTATCTAATACCAACAGCCTACCTATCTAAACTAAACACTCAGGTGTGCAAACAAATCCGAATGCAACACTCACTAAACCCTGCAGCTGTTGTTCTCTTATCAAGACAGTGCACTCAAGTGAACTATCAGTTTCCAGGTCCTTCTTTACCTTGAATGCACACTGATAACTGTGAACCCCCTCCAATTTACTACAATATGTTATTGTAGTTAAAACTTCACAACTCAATCCCCTCTTACCTAATATATATACTCCTTGTAAACCAACCCAACTCGAGCTCACTGTTCCTTAACCTTACTGTTACTGCAGTGGATATATATGCAGTTATCCCTCCACTCGAGCACCACATACATCACAACTAATATCTATCAGTCACCTATTTCACAGTTAGCCTCGATCACAACCACCTGCATACAGTTGCATCACTCGAGCAACAATACCTGAACATAGTGCACACAGTCACATGTCTGCCTATGCAGTCATCCCCATAATCTATACATATACTCTCAATGATTATGACATACATAACACACACTGATATCACCAGTCTACAATTCACTGGTTGACACACACTTCACTAGCCTCATACACAGATACTCCCTCACCCATAGTCACTTACACACAGTCACATAATGACCATACACACATATAGATACATAATATATATATATATATATATATATATATATATATATATATATATATATATACTTATTATCATATACCTATATCTATAAGATACAATAGATACATATAAGCAAACACCTAGAGTGTATACCTAGGAAATTCATGGTATACTCCCAATTGAAAAGCCAAATTCCCAATTCCCCACAATAATCATTACCACTTACCAATTACCAATTACACAATAATATAGCTAATACAACTTGCCAAAATGAGAATTGCATAGTAATTGTATAAAACAACCAAAATAGAGCTCTGTATCACACGGTATCACACCATATCGTGATACGACCTACTCGTCCCCAATTGGGGACATGTAGATAGTATCCCAACCCCGATCTGAGTCCAATATGACTAAATTAGCGTCATAACACACACTTGATGTGTAAATCTCGTAATTCTCCTAAAATGGACATAAATTACCATGTAGAAATCATAATACACAACCAAAGAGCCTAGAGCTTCTTCCTATAGGTAGTCCTATGCCATGAGAGAGTTTCTAATGGTCAAATACATGAATTAGAGTCAAATTTAAGGGCTGAATTCAGAATTTACCTATTGAAAGATGGATTTCTAATGAAATGCTCTATGGACACGATCTTCTTACCAATGCTCCTTCTCCTAGTGCTCCTGGTAACTCCAAGTTCCAATGCTCCTTGATTGATGAGAATGGAAGGGAATGTAAATAAATTATGAGGGATTTATGGAGGGATAAAATGAATTAGGGATATAAGAATTTGGGTATCTAGAGATGAGTGCAAATGAAGAGGAGAGAGAGAGAGAGAGAGAGAGAGAGAGAGAGAGAGAGAGAGAGAGAATAGCCTCTCTATAGTGGCCGACCCCTTTCGCCTGTCCAAGTGACCACCAAATGTCTAAGTTTTTCCTACATGAAGAATTATGGAGAATACTTAAGGAAGGACTTGTCATGATAACTTATTGAGCCATTTGAATGATCGCTCTAATTAAATATAATCTCTAAAACTAGCCTACAAAATAGAAATAAATATATACATCACTCTAATTAAATATAATCTCTAAAACTAAAATAACTTTGCCAAATAACTAAATTACCCCTATTTGGAAAAGTGAGGGTGACATATGGTCGCCGTCCTTAAACTCCTAAGGATGGCGATGAAGATCTGTCCACTGCTTCTGTCTGTCTTGCGCTGCGCGCAAGTGCCCTTGTATCCTCTTCACCTTCTCCACAGTGCTGACAACCAACTCTGGTCCCAAGATCTGATGTTCTCCTACATCGCTCCAACACACTGGAGACCTACACTTTCTTTCATACAAAGCTTCAAACAGAGCCATTTGAATGATCGCTTAATAACTATTATTGTAGGAAAACTCCAAAAGATGTAGGTGGCCCTCCCATGATCCACCAAAATCTAACATGTATGCCCTCAACATATCTTCCAAAGTCTGAATAGTAGCTTTGACTGCCCATTTTTCTATGGATGATAAGACGTACTGAACTTCAGATGAGTCCCAAGACTCTCATGCATGCTCTTCCAAAAGTGAGACATGAAATATGAGTCTCTGTCTATCACAATGCTAACCGGAACCCCGTACAATCTCACGATCTGCCTCATGTATAATCTGGCTAAAGCTTTTGTAGACTGGCCAACTCGAAAAGGCAAGAAGTGATTAGACTTGGTGAGTCAATCTACAATCACCCAAACAATATCTCACCCATTTAGACTCTTCGGGAAGCAGAGATTTTATCCGGATCTACAGAAATACCATCTCTAGTGACGACATACCCAAGAAAAGAGATCTTATCCAAGAAGAACTCATATTTTCTAAGCTTCTCATGCAACTGCTCTCTCCTTAATGTCTCTAAGACAATCCATAAGTGCTTCTCATGCTCCTCATAGATCTTCGAATAGACAATGCTGTCATCTATGAATACAACCTTGAACTAGTCCAAATACTAATGGAAGACTTGATTTATCAAGTCCATAAAGATAACTTGAGCAATGGTCAATCTGAATGGCATGACCATAAACTCGTAGTGTCTATATCTTGTTTTGAATGTGATATTCAGAATGTCTTGCTTTCACACCTTCACCTGGTGATACCTCGATCTCAAGTCTATCTTTGAGAACACCTTCGCTCTGCTAAGCTGATCAAATAAGCCATTTATGTGCGACATAGGGTACTTATTCTTCATAATCACAGCATTCAAGGCTCTGTTGTCAATGCACATGCGCACTGACCCATCCTTCTCTGGTACAAACAACATCGGAGCTCCCTAGGGTAATGCACTCGGTCGGATGAAGCCTTTCCCCTCCAACTCCTCTAAATGGGCCTTTAACTCATTAATCTCCTTTTTTGCCAATCTAAAAACACACGACGCTATAGGGGCTGCCCCTGGGGTCAACTCAATTGAGAATTCTATATCTATATCTATATCCGGAGGAACCCCAAGCAATTCTTCTAGAAAGAAATCTTAAAACTCTGAAATAATGAAGTGATAAATGACATCGTCTAAGGCCATCTGAGCACCATCATGTATCTCAGTGGATCCTCGTGCAAACTCGGGCTCTGGCTGGCCTGGTACTCTAAAGAGAATGCTTCCTCCATAGCAATCGAAGAAAGCATGATACATGATTAACCAGTTTATCCTTAGAACAACATCGAAGTTCGGCCTAGGAAAGACTAAGAGTCGAGCCTTCATCTCTCTGCCATGAATTACTACAGAACAAGATATACAAACACGACTAACAAGTACAACTCCTTTCCCTGTGAGAATTCTAACACAACTAGACATGGGTGTAGTGGCAATATTGTGCTTGGAATAAAACTAGATAATATGAACGAGTGTGTGGCTACCATATCAAATAATATCATAGCAGAAAAATTAGCAACAAGGGTAATACCTGTTATAACATTAATCTCCTGCTCTGTGTCATCCATCTACATAGCAAAAGCTTATCCAATCCTTTGAGGAGGTCCCGGTGGCCTGGCTCTCGCAAACTGGTCCTCTTGAGCAGGTAGCAGTGGTCCTCGTTGGAATCCTCCACCTTTTGGAGGTCAAGGTGCTCCCGCTGTTGGTGCTCCTAGCCTCGTCATCTGCTGAGTTGGTCGTGGTACTGGGAGTGTCGGCCTCTGCAATGGCTGAGGAAGTGCTAAGGCTTGCTGCATCGGACAGTCTCTAGACATATAATGTCCAGACCCGTATCGCAGACACTGTCCCAATCGAGTCCGATACTCTCTGAATATGCCCTAACTTTCTACAGTTATGGCAAAGGGGCTTCTCTCGGGGTTGATAGGGTCTCGCTCTCTGCTACTGTGGTTGCTGCTGATGTGCCAAAGGGCGTCTAATGGGTCTGCCCTGAGGTACTCTAACTAGTGCTATTGGTGCGGGATGTCTATGCATCTGCTGTATCTCCTTCAAAAGGAGCTCCTGACTTCTCGCTTCCTCCATAACTGCTACATGGGATATCCTCGACTGCACACTAGTGAAGCGCCTAATGTCAGGGGATAGCCCACGGTAGAATCTCTTGGCTCTCTCCAGTTTAGTGGGAATCAACATCTCGCCAAAATGACTCACTAGGCTAAACTCTGCGTCATACTGCTCCACCGTCATATTCCCTTGCTTGAGGTGAAGAAACTACTCATAGAGAACATCATGAATATTGGCAGGGAAGAACCTCTGTTGAAGAGTTCACAGAACTCCTCCTATATTTGGTTGGTGCCATATTGCCTCTGCTCGGCCTTTCACCTGTGGTGAGCATTTTCCTCAAGTAGAAGGTCTAATGTTGTCATCCATATGTCCTCTGGTAACTGCGATGCCTTTAGTAACTTCTCGGTTCTAATGAGCCACTCAGAGACTTCCAGCAGTGTCTCCATTCCTCTGAAGTGCTTGGGTTCATCTGACTGAAACCCTTGACATTGCCCTCATAAGGTCGCGGTGCTGGGGCTGGTACAAGGGCTGGTGGCCTGTTTATTGCAGCTATAAGAGCTTGTCTCAGTGGCTCATTCTTTTGACACCCAGCCTGCATCATGGCCTACATAAATTGGGTCGAGGTAACATTCCCGTTAGGTTGTAAAAACAGCAGAGGTGGCACGAAGGGTATCTGTGATGCGAACTGAGGCAAAAATTTGGATAGCGGTGGTGGCATAATCCCACCTTGGGGATTTGGAGTCTGTTGCTGTTGATGCCCTACTAGAGGTGCTGGAGTCTGAGGTTCTGGCTGAAGCGATGGTGGTGTCTAGCCTGCCTGCGATGATTGTCCCGGCTGGAGTGGTGTAGTCGGGAACATCACCAATGAAGGCAGAATTCCAGATTCCTCCTGTATTGCTAAGTCGCCTGCAGTGATGGCGAGGGTAGCAACATGTCAATTAGGAGGATTCATCTCGCAGGGCACGAAGATAAGGACAACGTTAGAACAAGTTCAAGTTAGATGCAAATCAAGTAGTCAAGGAGAGTAAGAAATTGGAATCAAGGAAGATGATTAAATAAGTGGATGAGATCCTATACTTTAATCCTATTTGCAGGCTTGCTTGGTAAAGTAATATAACCGAGAGAATATACTCTCGACTTGCATGGGCCACCACAAAAATATCTTTCGCCCTAGTCCAAAAATACGTAGGTCTAGGTATCGTAGCATGCCAGTCGTATGTATATGGAAACACTAATATGTTGGAAAACCATAACATATATGTACGCTATTTTATGAATAAATAATCCACAAATGGTACATATATATTGTCAACACAAGTCACAGACAACTATATCTCATCCACAGACACAAGTAGAGAAGTACCAAAATAAATACTAAAAGTTTCTAGTATGAAGCAAGAAAATAATAATAATTGGGTTAAGACAAATCCACTACCAAACGACTATATCAACTAAAATGATAGAGGAAAATGGAACTCCAATATAAAATAAATGTCAATAAAGGAAATAACAGCAAAAGATCCACCAGCGATGAAGTAGTCATGGATACTTAGAGGGTAAGACCTCCTCGAAAGAAAATGATGCGTCAGGCCCGGGTCCATACTCCTGGCGGATAATCCTGATCGTCTATACCTGAAAAGAGACCAGGTCCTCAGAGAGATGTAACAAGATACATAAAATTATGCTAATAATGTACTGAAAGTAAACATCCAATATGGTCGCCAAATCAGTCTATGCGAAATGCAATTTAAGAACAAGTTTCCCGCGTATGGACTATCTGGCTAAAATAATGGGATGGACGTAGTTCTCTTGGAGATCCAGGGGCCACGTGCATAACATCACGGACGTCAGAGGCCGCAAAGTAAATATAGGGTCATCATGACTCGCATCTCCAACAGAGCGTATGGCCTGAATAGGGAATGTAAAGGAGTCACAAACGCTTTCTTATTGTTCTCCCAACCCAATGATACTAACGTGTCACATCCATAACATACAAACACCGCTAGTAACTGCTAAGTCCGCTAAAATAATATATTTTTATTAACAGTAATTCTTATCCATTGCACGAACTATACGTAAAGCTGGCCAGCCTATTACGCAAGTTCGTGTCCTACATGAGACTCACAACTAGGGTAAGAACTGTGTCATGGCCAAATAAAATATAATGATGCCTCAAAATCATGGAATGGTCTCTTAAAACTAGATCAACATGCATAATAAAAATAAAAGATAAAAGGCGATGCAACCGTCGTTGCACCCAAGTCTTTCTTGGATGCGCAATTTTATATAGCAAAATAAATAACAAAACATAAATATGCGGTAAAGGAATGCAACTAAACTGTAATGTAGAAGGTATACTTTTCTAGCAAGCAATCCGTGTAGTATAGACGTCTAGACGACAAGCACAAGAAACCCAAAGTAGGGACCCTGAATGAACGTATCCGTATGCTGAAATAAATATTATCGACGTCTCAAGAATCAGCGAGATAATCAAAAAATACTACCCTTTCGTCCAATTTAGACACATGAACAAAAAGATAATTTTTGGGCCAAAGTGGGGTCCACTTCGTACCGTAAAATGTGCTAGGGGCAAAGGTCTCTAAATTGGACAAATTATAGGTCAAAAAAAATCCTAATCGATGATACGAACTCAACGATATGTCCAATTTTAGAGTCCGGTGAGCCGATCACAAAATTGCTTGTCAAGTCGAATCGTGGGGCCTACGAAAGGACAATTTGTCGACTGACTCAGAATCGAAGGAAACTCGGGCCACAGGACAAGTCAAACACTACAAGTCCAATGGACAAATTTTCATGGTAATCCGATGATCGAACATAAACTAATTTGGTATTTTATAAAAAACTAATACGGGAGACTTTTTACGGATACGAGTTAATTTCGGCGTGCACACGCATCCAAATCAACTTCCGCAAAAGACCACACGTCAGAAAATACCATACACATATTTTGGTGCAATTAATTTACGATGAGGTGGTCCCGTTTGGCAGGGTGCACTCCGTAACACACAATTTTGGATTTTAAAAATATGGGTTTTGGCCATTTTGAAAACAGAATAATTTGACAAATAAGGCCAACTAAAAAAACTTAAAGAATAGAAATAACCTTGGTATGTTGTGAATAAGTCCTTTTAAACAGATTTTAAAAATATTTAACGAGTTGGTAGAAAACTTGGCATGAGCAGAGGCACTTGGACTAAATTTCTGAACTATTTCGAACAATTTTTCGTCCAACTTTGGATTGACTTTTCAATCAAATCAGGGCACCTAAAATCATTCTATTTGAAATTTTTTCTAGAGGGTTATGTTGTGAACGCAACGCAATCGACCACTCGAAAAATGATGCAATAAAGGAGGAGATATACATAACGAAATAGGGAGGGGTTGAAGTCGATTCCTACTGTGTGCGCGTCGCTGTTCGCGGCAACCGACGATCGGGTGCGGCGATGATAGCCGAGGTTGTGCCGGGTATCGGGGGTGAGGTCAGGGAGGAGAAGTGGAGTTAGGGTTAGGGTTTGGGTTTGGGTTTGATGATTATATATATATATATATATATATATATATATATATATATATATATATATATATATATATAGAGAGAGAGAGAGAGAGAAAGAGAGAGAGAGAGAGAAATAGGAATCGGGGGGTGCTCGCGGATCAGCTGGTCTGCGCGGGGGCCTGGGTGGGTAGTTTGCTAGTGTGGGCTGGGTAGGTTAGCTATTAGTATTAGTTTAGAGTTTGTTTAGAATTATGATTAGTTTAGGGTTTTAGAATTTATATTTATTCTTTTTCTTTTATTCTTTTATTTTACTTTTTTTTTCTTTTAATTTATTTTTCTTTATGTTATTATTATTATTATTATTTATTCTTCTTCTTCTTCTTCTTTTTCTTATTATTATTATTATTCTTATTCTTATTCTTATTCTTATTCTTTTTCTTATTCTTATTATTCTTATTCTTATTCTTATTCCTATTATTATTATTATTATTATTATTATTATTATTATTATTATTATTATTATTATTATATTTATTTCTAAAGTCATTATTATTATCTAATTATTATTATAATAACTTAAAAATATATTTCTATTGTTATTCTCATTCTACAAGGCTACTAGTTTTTATTATTATTATTATTATTATTATTATTATTATTATTATTATTATTATTATTTTATAAGCGCATATGATTTATTCTATTACCAATATCTTTTATTATTTAAAATTTTATTCCTTTACACACGTACCATTATGCACATATTTTTATATACTAAATTTATTTATTCCTATTGTATTATTAAACTATACTCATGCATACTACCATGAGCAGGAATACCTATTATATACTTTGATTATTCATTTAATTAGTTAGAAATTCTAGGATAGTTATGGGATATCATCGGGCTAATTAGCCCACTGTCATCAAAAAGGCACCAGTTCATTCTCGCCACAACCGATTACTTCTCCAAGTGGGCGGAGGCTGTATTGCTTGCTGAAGTAAAAATGTAAAACGTGATCACCTTTGTCAAATATCACGTTATTTTTCTGTTCGCACTACCTCAGAGGATTATCTACGATAATGGTTGTCATGACCCGCACCCAGAATTTGGGCATGAGTCGTGGGTACGTCCAGCCTATGCCGCAGCATCGGCGGTAGAACGCTGTCTAGGTCTCAGTAATATACTAAACATAACTCACAACATGTCAATGATATCAACTCCATAAGGAGTACAATAAAATAAATATCTCTCAATATCTTATAATGTATACTCAATCATAATAGCTATAAGAATACAAATGACATGATAAAAGATAAGAAAGAATGACATAGTCAAACACCATGTCTCAAAATAGAGATAAACCACAGTCTAGATGCCCAACAAAATAAGTCTCCACAAGTCTCAAATTAAACTCCACATAAGTCTAAACAGCTGCAGGTAGTGTCTTCTCTAATGGAATAGACTTCTCTAATATCTCTGGTGTGTAGTCTGCATCTATACCTGGTCCATAATGTGTAGGACAGAAATCCTCATGATCCTCTAAAAAAATATACAGTCAAGATTGGAACGAAGTACAAGCACTAATAGCAGTTCCACATATATTGATAAAAACTATAATACAGTGTAAAGAAATACAAGATGGATATAAATACTGGCAATAAGAAATACTGGAGATAATAAAATACTGGAAATAGAAATACTAGAGCATATATCATCATCAATGGTACAACTAGCAATGAATAGATACAAGTGCATGCTAGAACAATGAACTGGATTATAAGTGAATGCTAGAACAATAACTAGAATATAGAGGAATGCTAGATCAATAAACTAAAACATAGAGAAATGCTAGATCAATAAACTAGAGATACATGTAGAGACTATCTAGCTAAGTATGTGAAACATCAGCATATCATGTGATCGGCTTGGGACTGATCAAGCTTGTTACATATGATTAGCTATGATTCATGTAAGGTCAGGCTAACCATCCGGATAGCTATGATGCGAGCAATAGTCAGGCTAATCACATGTAACAGGCTATGAGGCATATAATGGTCAGGCTGCACTGACGTGAGGTATGGGTGAGTTATGATGCATGTAGAGTTGGGTATGATCACATAAGCTACTAATATCTCCCTGTCCCCAGCTAGCACGATGGATCCCAATCATGACTCCTTGTGAAAGGTCTCCATGATACCAACTCATGTATACATAGTGTCAGAATCATGTATGCTATACAACTAGAATCATAGAGATAATCAATATAATGAAAACTGTCAGAGAATGTACTCGCCTGTGGTCCTCTGCTGGAAATACCAATATCCTGTTTCTGAGGTCTTGTCTGAATAATCCAACAATCCTATAGACATTATTTAATAATAATACAGAATCATTCGATACACTAACATACACACAATCAATAGTACACAATGAACTCATAGACTATGCTAGGGGTGACGCTTGTCATCTAACAGGGTCAAGTGTGCATCTAGCTGCATGGGTGTTACGTCTGCAATTGCTGTGCAATCAGGCAGTCAATCACCAACACAGGTCTCGCCAGTACGTCAGTGTACATAAGGCAGATAACTCATAATTCACAGGGTCACATGGTCAAGTAATTACGGGATGTCTGTAATTAACACTAGGGTCTCAAAGTACATATATAAATATATTCATACTAGTATTAGTACTTAATTACTTATATATATATCCATATATATATATATATATATATATATATATATATATATATATCAATATGATTATAATACTCATATGCATACGTATACGCATACGAGTTTGGTTTACTTGCATAACATCTAGCAATCAATATCTAATGAACATGCCATGACAACACACGCTAAAATCCTAACACCATCATACGTATATATATACAACATGAAAGTAACAACTCGAACTTATGCGCACGTGAACGAGGGGGTGTTCGACGTCGAGGTGTGCTGCTGTCGTTCAGGCGAGGCTCGATTTCGGTCCAGTCGTAGGAAGTCGTCGGTTCAGCAGGGTCGGGTTCAGGCATGTGTTGTCGATGAGTCATCGAGGGGATGGTGAAGTCTTCGGCGTCGATGAGATGGTGGCAGTATTCAGTCGAGGGGGCTAATGGATGGCCGCGGCGGGATCTCAGGAGCTGTGTTGTAGCTCCGACGGTCCAGTGGATGGGTGGTATCGACAGGATAAAGTCAGGCGGGTGTAGTCGGTCGAGGCATCGACGGGAGGTCTGGTCCGCCGTTAATGGCAATTCAGCGGTGATGGCGGGTGTTTATAGAGATAAACAAAGAGGGTTCATCTATGAAACCTTTGTTTACAAACTAGAAAAGAGAAAAGTATAATTAATCCTATACGAGGATGTTAAGTACAATAAAAATAATTCTGGGGAGTATTGCTATGGAAGTCTGATCTGCGGTCGATCACTTTATTTCGTGGACTACACGATGATGAAGAAGTGCTGTAGAAGAAGCTTCAAACTTTCTCTGAACTGGAGGCAAAAGCCGGTAAAAGGAAAGTTGCAAGAAGGGTCGAATTCCTGTTGCCAAAGTTGTCAGCCAAAACACCTTTGTCTCCTCTTTTTGTTTTTTTGTCCTTGTCTCTCTGTGCTCTGTGTGTTGTGTCTTGTTCTCTTTGGTCCGACTAGGAGTCTCTATTTATTGAGATCAATCCAATAACCACCTGGTTGGCATAAAAGCCAAATAACTGTCTTGTTGGCGTAAAAGGCTAAACTGTGAAGAAGATTGCCTCATTTATGCTGCGGTTATAATAACTGCTACCCACGTTCAAATAATCTTCTGAATCTGCGTATGACATGTATCCCATTATAAGGTAATACATATAACTGCTTTTCGAAGATCATGGCATGCAAGCCACGTAGGTAACTGCCTGGTTGGCGTAAAAGCCAAATAACTGTCTTGTTGGCGTAAAAGGCCAAACTATGAAGAAGATTGCTTCCTTTATGCTGCGGTTATAATAACTGCTACCCACGTTCAAATAATCTTCTAAATCTGCGTATGACACGTATCCCATTATAAGATAACGCGTATAACTGCTTCTCGAAGATCATGGCATGCAAGCCACGTAGGTAACTGCTCCTTGCGTAAAGCTTGATGATTCATGAATAATAGATAACCAGCATAAAGTAGCCAATTATCCTTCACGACTGAGGTCTTGAACATATTCTGGGCTAAATAGCCTTATCCACGTACCTTTGCAAATATAGTCGAGTTGGCGTATTTTGAGGAGATAACATACGGCGTACTCCTATAGTTAAAAATAGCCTGGTTGGCGTAAAATGCAAGGATGGTGATGTGAGTGTATTAGTCTCAGTCTTAGCTTTCCCAGTCATGACAAATTTTGAATATAGAATAAAATCTCGTGCATTAAATGCAGAGATATGCCTCAATCTCGTGCATTAAATGCAGAGATATGCTTCGAGCTCTGTACAAGAAATAGCTTTTGACGTGGTGTCTGATTTTGTCTTATCTTGAGCGTAAAAAGTTATTTCTATCAATGTAGAATAGGCAACGTATTCTGAAGACTCAATTTCTCTTCCTTTGCATGCATAAAAAATGACTTGTATCAAGAATATGTCACAAAACGACAACCTGGGTCTCTGTGCAAAACTCATCATCACAGCCGTGCAATACTTTTGTCGGATGTCAGGTTCATTGATTTGACTGACAAATTCATCCGAGGAATACGAAGCGTTTCCTCTTTCAACTTTATGCTGCATAAAAAATAACATATTTTAAAATTTACGCAGGAAGGTGTAGCAACCTTTTACGCAGAACAGCCTCCCTTGAAGCTCTGCTTTACGCGGAGAGGTCTGAGGCCCTATTTTACGCTAAACAGCCTTGAAGTTCTGTTTTACGCAGAGAGGTCTAAGGCTCTATTTTACGCCAAAGAACCTTGAAGCTTCTGTTTTACGCAAAGAGGTCTGAGGCCCTATTTTACGCCAAATAACCTTGAAGCTTCTGTTTTACGCGGGGAGGTCTGAGGCCCTATTTTACGCCAAACAACCTTGAAGCTTCTGTTTTACGCGGGGAGGTCTGAGGCCCTATTTTATGCCAAACAACCTTGAAGCTCTATTTTACGCAGGGAGGAACTTCATGTATGTTGGAGGATTTTGACTGTAAAATACGCGGACAATTCTCCAGCGTATTTCAAGCTTCTACAAGACCCCCTTCAAAGTTTTCCAATTTCTTGTAATTTGAAATACTTTGAATGAAGTATGAAATGGTCAAATTTGACTAGTTCTTTGAGGCTAATTTTTTGGCTATATTTAAGGAGTCGTTGGAATTTGTATGTTCTCTTCTGCCTATATAAGGGCCAACAAATGAACTTGATTTTCCACACTTCTTTTACCACAAAGATGAATGCTGAGATTCATTGGGCTGAACTGAGAAAGAAGAAGATTATGCTCTTCCAGCATGTAAGGAGCCGTAAAAAGATACGTCTTCGAGCAAATATTCTCTGCATTAATGGATCATGGAGGGATATCATAACTTTCTTTGCTCGAGGTAATCAACGATTTTATATGGCAATTCGTCAAAGAGAGAGGACGAATCGTATTAGACCACACAGCTTGCTAGCTATATTTTCCCCTATTATGAAGCTGGATCCTGGGGTGCAGCTTGGCCGTGTCTTCCAGTATTGTGTTGGGTCTAAATCCCAATCACAATTCTAAGCATGGCCGCCGATGACGTATGGAGGGTAGGCTTAAATAATTTAAATAGGCCCAGTTTTGTATCCTCCCTCCATTCACCATTTTCTTGGCACCCAGCGTATAGGAGACGAAGAAGTGTTGTAGAAGAAGAAATAAAGATCTCCATCAGATGAGAACCTAGCATAATAGATTCCCATCATATATAATCATGATCTTGAATATTAATAAAAATTCCTTTGTAAAATGGATTTTCATCATATGTAATCGTGATCTTGAATATTAATGAAAAATCCTTTGTAAAATAGATTTCTATCATATGTAATCATGATTAATAAACTTGTGTTCTTTTACGTACTATTGATTTGCCATGTTGCTGTGAGAAAGTCTGGTAATACGCAGCTTCGACATGCTTGAGTAATTTTTACGCAGACTCTGATAAATATGCATCCAGTTATGTTCCAACTTTTAAGCATAAAGGAAGATGGGTAAAAACTCTTGAGCATTAAATTATCTTAAAAATCTAATTGTCATGCTGTTTTGACGAGAAGTCATATAGAATTCTGAACTGCCATTTCTCCTTTATAAATACGAAGAACATCTGTTCAGAATATCATCTTCAAAAATGGCTTCTCGAAAGATTCTCGAGACAGGGCAAGAAATGTCCGCCGAACAGGCCATCCTTGAACTAGATGTAAAAGATCCTGAGTAAACTTCGAATGAACTACCAATGACCAAGGAAGAAAAGTCATCTCCTATGAAGATAGACATTTTCAGGAAACTCTTTGGCCCTTCGTCTAATGAAGTCCTCATGGCTGGAGAAGAAGAGAAGTTACTGAATACTCGTCGTCTGTTTGCAAACGCTGATATTTGCGTATTTCAGGCACTTGCAATGTTTGTAAACAATATGGAATCAAAAGATCATTTTCTGTGTAAACTCTTGTTACTTGCTTTCTCGAGCATAAAAACTCAGATTATTAATGTATACGCATATTCTGCTAACTGATCTGTCCCGCATAATTTAAGATTTTTATTTTGTGCGTAAAATCATAGATCCGTAGCATCTGAGCGTAAAATCATAGATCCTTGCTCTGAGCACAAAATTATAGATCCTTGCTCTGCACGTAAAATCATAGATCCGTAGCATCTGAGCGTAAAATCATAAATTCGTAGCATCTGAGCGTAAAATCATAGATCTTTGCTCTGCGCATAAAATTATAGATCCGTAGCATCTGATCATAAAATCATAGATACGTATCATCTGAGCGTAAAATCATAGATCTTTGCTTTGATGGATCCTTTACGCAGCATGATTATCTGTCTTCATTTTCAAATTATCTGCTGACGTGGTCCCAAATCATAACTGACTACGATAAGATCAGATTTGATTAAGGATTTGAAGAGTCATTTGAACTTTATAAATAGGCCTAGTTCATGAGAGAGAAAAACTCTTCATCTCTTTCTGAAAAATCATTCATCTTTTTCTGAAAAAACCTTTTTTTCTGCCATGGCACCAAAACAGACCTCCACCGCTAAAGAAAAGCAAACCGCTTCATCATCTCGCTCATCTGCTCAAGCACGAGCGACTCCTCCTAGGCTAAGCGAGCCTCGTTCTGAACGAAGTGCTCTGCTGTCTAGCTGTGCACGGGACATCACAGGTAAAACTTCAAGAAATAAAAAACCCTTCGCACACGTTATACGTGTATGTGTAAGGTTATTTTTTGTGCTACGAGTCTCTTCGAGGAAGATGATGCACAGAGATGATTTATCAGTATGCCCATATTTTAATATGTCAGCATAAAACTCCATATTTTACAATCTGGCGTAAAAACTCAGACTGTTAAGTTTGGCGTATATTGCAAGATTTTTACTCGCCTTGCGTTTTACGCACTGAAAGTAAATTCCATCATAAAACTGACTTATTCTCTTACTTTTTTTTGCAGTGGACCTACAGATCCCCTCTCTGGCTGAAGTAATGGGTTCTGCTGCCAGAATATTAAATTCCAACTATTTGGAGGACTTGTCCTATGTAACTTTCCCTATCTCCGAAAACGAGTATCCTAAAGAAAGGGGAACTCTGATCTTGGCCCAAGGAGAAAGAATGTTGCTAACTATGATCAACGGGGAACCCTTGACATACATAGATGGAACCGAGTATAAGAAACCAACTTTCTTATTTGGAGATGCTGTTGATAAGCAATCCCAAACAAAGCCCAAGAAGGAAGACTGGATATTTTTTGTTGAGGGCACCATTATGTACCTGCCAAAGATGTTCAGAGACTACCCCATCTCTGCATTCTTCCTGCCACATATCCCAGAAGGATGGCATAGACTCTGACTCCTGATCTTTATGGCCAACCAGGGAAGATCTTTTATAAGAAAAGATCGGACTGAGGATCCTTCGTAAGTAGTCCCTCAGGTCCTATTGTGCTCTTCAGAGGTTTACTACCAGGCAGCGTCCCAAGTGAAGACTCTTCTTTGATTCAGCCATTTCAAATAGCCATTTTCTGCAATGACTTTATGGGACAGGGAGGAGTATATCCCAAAGTTAACCCTCGCACCAGTGGATGGTTTAACCCCCACAATCTTCGATGGGCCAGATTAACTGCATGGGCCCTGAAGCATTTTCAAATGGAGCTAGAAAGTATCAATTTATTTGATGCTGTCAGTGCTACTAGTGTTGGACTGCCCATCAATACAAATTTATTCTTAGCTTTGATGGAGCGATATAACTCGCTTACTGGGACTTTTGCTACTCCAATAGGTGAGTTGGGCCTAGCACTTCATGAGATGGCAGATATCTCAAAACTGCCAATGGGGGATACTCCCTATGAAGAATACATTCCCACTAATAGAGAGTTAAAGGATGTCAACCCTCGGGCAGTGGTTGTATACCAAGAATTGATGAGCCACTATCTTGCATGCACCACTTTTTACAGAGAGCCTTCTGATTTGGCTCATATTAACAAGTGGGTATCTTATCTTTTCTTCCATCAGGCTAGAAATGCCAAGCAGGACAAAGTTGTAGAAGGCAAAGACAAACCTTTGAACCCTCTAAGTATTCTTGATGCCAACACAATCGATGATCTTATTGAAGATACAGAAGATCCAAATTGTGTTCTCAATGAAGATATAGAGAGTTATCCTGCAGGGACTAAAGCCTACAGTTATATGAGGTATTGTCGAAAACCTCTGCCAAAAGAAGCTCAACTGGCTGGCTTTCTTTCTATTTGGCTACGCCGATGGGTGGTGCCTGGCATCACGTCTGCAGATTATATTCATCGCAACACCCTATGGCCTTCAGTGCGTTTGGTATTTGGAGCCAGATTGGGCCTACTCCCTACCATGGTGTGCAGGATACAAGCTGGCCTGAGGGATATTACTGATGGACTACTGGCCAATACCAGTCAGCACGAAAGATATCCCAGAGTGGAATTACCATTCTTATATCTGATGGGATGGTTAATCCTTCACAACACCAGAGTAATGTCTCCCGGATCCGCCAGTGGTTCGGGCAATAACTTTCTGTTGAATTACAAGAATTCTTCTTGGAATGTGACTAGCGTCATAGATTGTCGACTAGCACTGAATTTTGCCCATAGTTGGAAATTTTTCTGCATAGTTTCCCCCGTACATATTAATCAGCAGGGGACTAAGCTTTATGATATAGGTCAGGGGAAGTCTATTCTTTCTCCTGAAGTCTTTTACTGGTTGGTCTGTATTAGACCTTTATACCTTGTACAGAAGTGAGGACCACCACTACCTGGAACCTTATCTTCCTAGCCGTTTCGCCAGGCAATTTGGATATAATCAGTTGCACGTGGGAAATCCCATCACCAGTTTTAAATTCAAAGGTGGCCTTATTGATGGAGCTAGAGGATGGCGTTATTTCATCATGGGTTGTACTGAAGCAACCTTTGCTGTACCCGCGACTTCTCTCTCCATGGAATTGTGCATTCTTCTTTCATACGTATAATTTTATGCGTCCATTAATACCTTCCATCGTGATTTTGATGTATATGGAAGTTTCAGAATGCCCTCCTATAAATCCACTGGAAGATAGGAGATACCATATGTTTCCTCTGATAAAGGTGATGAGACTACTGGGACAGATGATTATTTATTGATATTACCGAGAGGCATAACAGCTCCACCAGCAGAGCCTCTCATAATTTCTAATAAAAGAAAGGCTTCTACTCAGAAAGAGCCTTCCCCTCGCAAGAAGAAGCAGAATACTAAAGGTCCTAAAAGGACTTCCACCAAGGAGGCCTCTTCCAAGAGTGAACCTATTATTTCCCCTATTAGGGATGATTCTGTGATTAGGGATTCTATATCCCCTCATTGCCCTTCGCCTTTTAAAGAAGGAGCGTCCATAGTCCTAGCCGAAAGTGCTGGAGATTCTTTGGCAATGACTGCTGCTGCCATTACATCTACCACCGTTACTAGTGATGCTTCTCTATCGCCTTCGAGGCCGAGTTCTTTAATAATTACTATACCTTTTTCATTATTTGTAAGACAAATAATGGGACTAGCCCCTCCTTCATCTGTAAATATTTCAAGTGAGATTCCACCTGATGAGCCTCGAATAGATTTGGATGATGACTGGGATGATGACCCTCAAGCGTCAGTTGGTGTACCTTTCTCTCCAGGTATGATAGCTTGTTTAGCATCATTAAGAAATGATTTAGCTATACAGGCTGCAGACACAATATACATACCATCGGCCATGGGTAAATATTGCCTTTATGCTTTTTTCGGGAAAATTAACATCAAATTGATATTAACTTTCTCTTATCTTATTTTTAGGCGAAGATATTTTTGGGAAAGGCGGAGCTAAAACAACCTCTGCTTTTGTTGCGGATTCAGCTACTGAAACGGCTGTGATCACTGTCAAAGAAGTATGCCTTGAAACCGCGATATTCTCAGAGATAATCCCACTTTCGTCGAGTATGCCAACAACTTCAACTGTTATTGGTGTCTCTTCTTTTGTTGCGTCATATGTTGAAGCAACTACTGTGGCAACATCTTCTGCAGTCATTCCAGGAAGGAGATTTACTGATGTTGCAGCCACTCTGAGCTTCCATTCGAGCCTTGTTATGCTAGTTGAACAATACACTAGCATATTCTACCTCACTTTAAAAGAATTAATCTCCATGGTGCTAGAAAATAATCTAGGCTTTGATGCTTTAAAGACGTCTTCCATGCTCACTATAGCACAAATTAGAAATTTTAATGACGCTGACAGAGCTAATGTGCTAGAGCATGTTGTTAATGGTTTAGAAAAATCCATTAACGAATATTTACAATTATCCAAAGGCAGCATCGATGACTTAGTTCAGGCTGAGTATGACTTGCTAACTTCAAAATTTGCTCGGAATGGCAAAAATCTTAAATAACTCTATTCAGGAACAGCAACAAAAGATGGAGAAAGAGCAAGCAGTATTAGTGGAGAGTATTCCTCAGCTAGCTCAATGTAGTGCTGAATATGAGGGATATGAAGTAAGGATTCAAGAACTGGAAGCTGAACTTGCTCAAACAAAGAAGAGGCTTCTCAAAGCATCACTAGTTCGTGATGTATTGGAGGGCAAAGTGAATACGGATCAACAGAACTTGACACATGTGGGTGTCATCCATGCAAGTTTTGTTGATTCTTTGTCTGATCTATATCTTTTGAGTAATGACGAAGCAAGACTAGAACTGGCTCGCACCATAATTTTGAACTCCAGGAATGAAAGGATGGCTGCCTTAGCGTAATACATCCGCGATTTAACTGCTCCTCGATAATGATGGATTATGTACTTTTTTGCTCCTTCTTTACCATATAATTTGTAATTCTCAGTGATAATGAAGATACATTTTCTGATTCTGTGGACCCATCACTTAGAATATAAATGATAGGCTAAGATGAAAGTGATATCAGAGGTAATATGGACATGATATACTTTCGGTAACTGGTTTTGCTGAATATATCTATTTAGAGGTCATATGAACATGATAGAATATGATCCAACTAAATTTGTATACAAAACACTATCAGAGGTAATATGGACGTAATAGGTTTTGAAGTTTCAAATTAGTTAAACATATCCTATTTAGAGGTAATATGAACATGATAGAATATGATCCAACTAAATTTTTGTAGATAGTATCATCAGATAAAATCTTCATCATACTCCATTAAGCAAGGGAGCTCAAGCATAATACCTCTTCAAGAATTTTCCATTGATAGGAGCCATTATCAAATCTCCATTAGGCTTGGCTAATCTGTAAGCGCCATTTGAAAACGTTGTTTCAATCACATAAGGGCCCTCCCATTTGGGCTAGAATTTCCCCTTATTTTTATATGTAATGATCATTGGCCTCTTTACAGCTAAAACTAGCTCACCAACTTTGAACACTCTTTCCTTTACTTTTTGATTAAAAGCTCTGGAGATGCGTGCTTGGTAGAACTCAATGCGCTGTTGAGCTTGAAGGCGTCTTTCGTCTAATCCTTCTAGCTCTTGAAGTCTTAAACGATCATTATTTTCCTTAGTCAGCTCATTAGCTACTGCTATTCTGAGTGATGGAATTTGAATTTCAATAGGGAGAACTGCTTCACACCCATAAACTAATAAAAATGGAGTATAACCCGTTGGTGTTTGTACTGTTGTGCGGTATGCCCATAGACATTCCCCTAATTTCTTCTTCCAATCTTTTTTGTTTGAAGAGACAAATTTCTTCAAAAGTTTGATAATGGTTTTGTTGACGGCTTCTGCCAAACCATTTGCAGCAGGATTATATGCCGTTGAGGCCACATTTTGTGTCTAATTTTTATCGCAAAATCGATGAAATGCTTGACTGATGAATTGAGGCCCATTGTCATGAATTATCCTTTGGGGTATCCTAAAGCAATAAATTACATGATGCTCGATAAAGTTGATCACATTGGATGTCTTTACCTCAGCAAAAGGAATTCCTTCCGCCCATTTGGAGAAATAATCAGTGATGGCTAATATAAACCGATGTCCTCTAGAAGATGAAGGATGGATAGGACCAATGATACCCATACCCCATACTTCGAAGGGACATGATAAGATAGTAGGATATAAATATTCAGAAGGTTGATGTATGAAATCTGCATGAACCTGACAGGCTTTACATTTTCTTGCATATTCTACGGCATCTGCAATCATAGTCAGCCAGTAGTAGCCCATCCTCCTGATATGATCTTGTAACTTAGGACCGGGTTGATGTGCTCCATATACTCCATCATGAGCTTCTCGGATAACCCGCCTTGCATCATCACCGGAGAGACATCGTAACAATAGTCCATCATATGTTCGGCGATACAAACTTTATGAAGAAGCATCAAAATAGAAACGTAGCGATCATTTTTTGATAGATGCTGCTTCTTTAGGATCCTCTGGTAAGATTCTATATGATACGAAGTCTATAAAGGGACTTCTCCAATCTCTCTTAGGAGGAACCATGTTTGTAACATAGCTGCGTTCTATGTGAAAATTATTTTTCACACAAAACAAATCTCTGTTAAGAAGGATCACCGAATTCTGTCTTCTTATAGGAATAGCTAGATCTGCAGCTAGACTGTCCAGAGCATCAGCTTCCAAATTTTGAGATCGAGAAACATATTCTAAGAAGAATCCTTTAAAAGATATTGCTATCTTGATTGTTGTTCGGTGATAAAGAATGAGATCTGGATTGCGGACTTCATATATTCCTCTGACCTGATTGACGATCAGCTGAGAGTCACCAAAAGCTTCCAAGTATTCAACATCAAATTCTTTAGCAACTTGAATCCCAATCAATAAAGCATTATACTCTACCACATTATTAGAGCATGGTTCACTAAGAGAATATGCTCGATAAATGACGAGTTTATCAGGAGTCACCAGAACAATCCCTACCCCTGAAACCACGTTTCCCTTGGGACCAGTTATGGAAGCACCATCAAAGAATAGCTGCCATGTATCACCTTCTATTGCGGAATTACATTCTGCAACTTCGTCGGGAATGTTATCATATAATTTGGAGGTTTCTGGAATTGGATGGGCCGCTAAGAAATCAGCCAAGGCTTGACCTTTCACGAATTTCTGAGGGACGTATACCATATCATACGGTGTCAATAGCATTGCCCAAGTCGCGAGTCGGGAATTAAGAATACTTGGCTTATTCATCAAAACCCGAAGTGGGTTAACTCTGGATATGATATGAATAGTTTGGCCTATCACGTAATATCGCATCTTCTGAATGGCAAACATTAGGGCCAAGCATTCTTTTTCCACTGGGTTATACCTGTGTTCTGCTCCAACCATTATCCTGCTTAGATAGTATATAGCCTGTTCATGACCCTCATTGTTCTTTTGTGTGAGGAGAGCCCCTAAAGAATGATCCATTGCTCGAACATACAACAAAAATGGTCTTCCTAGGACAAGAGGCACCAGAACTGAAGGATTAGTAAGATAGCATTTGATGTCATTAAAAGCTTGTTGACAGGCTTTGTCCCATACAAATGACACACCTTTCCTCATTAGACGAGAAAAAGGTTGACATCTTCTAGAGAGATTGGATATGAATCTCCTGATATAAGCTAGACGACCCTGAAATCCCCTAAGTTCTCTGAGATTACGGGGTGGTCGCATTTCTAGGATAGCTTTTACTTTATCAGGTTCAACTTGAATGCCTTTAGCAGTAATGACAAATCCCAGAAATTTTCCACTGGATACACCAAGAAAGGACTTTATAGGGTTTATTTTGAGTTGATGTTGTCGCATCAAATCAAATACTATCTTCAAGTCTTGAATGTGATTATCCTTGAGGCAGCTTTTGACAGCAATATCATCTACGTAACATTCTACCATTTTGCATAAATGCTCATGGAATATGTTTCTCATAGCTCGTTGATATGTGGCCTCGATATTCTTCAATCCAAAAGGCATGACTGTATAGCAATATACTCCTAACGGTGTACGAAAAGCAGTATGCTTCTCATCTTCAGAATTTATTTTAATTTGATTATATCCTGAAAATCCTTTCATGAAAGACATGCGCTCAAAACCACATGTATTATCGATCATGATATCTATAATGGGAAGAGGGAATTCATCTTTAGGGCAGGCCGTATTTAGATCTCGAAAGTCGATACAAACATGCACTTTTCTATTTTTTTCATAACTGGGACAACATTAGTGACCCAATTAGGATGTTGTTCTTCCCGGATGAACCCACAGGCTATTAATTTTTTAACTTCAGCTTCAATGGTATCCATCATATCTGGGCAGAATCGGCGTTGCTGTTGCTTCATAGGCTTTGAATTAGACAATATATTAAGTTTATGAGTAGCTACTTTTGGATCAAGACCTGGCATATCTTCATAATTCCAAGCAAAGACATCGATATATTCTTTTATCAGCTGGATCATTTCTTCTCTTTCTTCTTCAGAAAGATTATTACTGATAAATATTGGCTTTGGTAAAAATGTATCCCCAATATTAACTTGGATAACCTTATCTTCAGTGGGTAGTTCTTTTTGTTCGAACCGGAGTTCCCATTGTGTATCCATTTGTTGTGCCCAAGATTCATTTTCAAATGGTTCAGACTCTTGTTCCTCTGTTTCCAGGGAATCTGTCAACACCATATTTATTGATAAGCCTAATTCAAATTCATCATCTGAATCGGAGGATGACAAATCATTTTGAGTAGAGGAAATGGTCTCCTCACTTAACTCAGAGCTGCTTAGAGTTGCAAGAGATGTGGTATACCCTAACCCGAAATGAGTTCGTTGACAGTAAGGATCACCATGCAACGATATTCGTCTGCCTTTTCCATAATTGAGGCCTTGCTTCAACTTTAAATCATAACCCATGTTTTGCATAATCTTTAAAGCTTGTGGGCTAAATCTGTGGATTTGCATTTTCTCATCATCAAACTCGTGAGATTCTTCTTGTGCAATCGGTCTATTACGCATTCGACCAAAGACTATTTGATGCTGATCATTCCGAGTAGGTGGAACAATAAAGACAGAATCTTCATGTGGCCCATATGCCATGATGACATTAGATGTTGAAGCTACTTCCCACACATATGGATGATAGAAGTACATAACTTCTAATAATTTTTGTATTATGGGTTCTATATCTTTATGAGGAGAAAATTTATCAATTGTATTATGCCATATTTCCTCTTGATCATTTTTTGATGATATCGATATAGAAGATTTCTGATTAGGAAATTGGGCGTCAGTATACTGGAAAAGAGAATCTTTATTATCATCAGCAAACATATCGCTGTTTACATCAGATAGCTGCTTGTTGCGCCTAAGGTCGATGACCAAAGGTGGAGGTTTCTTGTTCAGATTGATCACTGCGGGTTACCCGCCCTTTCACTTGGATCGACAAAGGTTGCTCAGCAGATGGTTCTCCTGGCTCATGGTGGACTTCTTCCTCTATTTTGCCTGACACCTCTTTCATATAGTCTTGAGTGTACAAAAGGGCATCAGAATAGTAGGATTCAATTCGTTTGAACGGATTAAGATCAGCAACTTCTGTTTTCACTGTTCCTTTAGCATCTACATATTTAAAACATTAATATAGAGTTGAAGGAACAATATTGTGATCATGGATCCATGGTCGACCCAACAGAATATTGTAAGACACCTCCGAATCAATGACATAGCATATAGCCAATGATCTCAGATCACCAATCCGGATTCTCAGACGAATCTTCCCTAATGGTCTGCTTTTCCTGGCATTGAAGCCCACAATTGTAGTGGTAGTGTAAGCCAATTCATTGATAGGAATTCTCAATGGTCTCAGCAGACTATGAGGGATAATACTAATTGGCGATCCCAGATCTATGTGAATCCGGTCTACCTCAATGGAGCCGACGTATCCTGTATAATAAAGAGGCATGTCATGTTTGTTATGCTTTAACAACATATCCTCTTGAGTGAAAGTGATGTTAGGGATTGCTTCCATCACACTATGGCATTGAGGACCAACTAAAGGGTCCAAGACTGACTCCAAGCCTCCACTATTTTTGGCCTTTGCGTCATTTTTGAATTTTGACCCCAAGTGCCCCCAATTAATTTAAATTCGCGGAATACTTTATTTCTATTTAAATCGGGAATACCAACTTTGTAAATCTCATTTTTAATCCTTAATTAATCCCAATGCTTTTCTAATTAAACCCGTGCCTAACGCACAATACCCTCTCACCATAAAAATTGCTAAACATAATTTTCTCCATAATTTTTGTGTTATTTTATGTGTCCATGCAATTTCCCAAATTTATGGGGCTAAGTTGCAATTATTGAATTTGTGTGTCATCACCCTATTGGCCATGAACAATGCAGAGGTCCCAAAATGGGGTTCCATTCTCACCCATCCATTTACCCCTCATGAAGAAACCCCCTTCTCTTCATGATAAATCATAACCCTTCATTTTGAAAGACATCAATCACAAACCTTCATCCCCCTTCACAAACCCCTATAAAATATCACCTCATCCCCACCCTCACACATTCCAACCGGCCCTAATCCCAAGGGAAAACTCCTCTCTCTCTCCTCACTCCTTCATGTAAAACCCCCATGCAAAACTTTACCACTCTCTATTATTTTTTTCTTCTTCTTCATTAGTCTCTTCTTTCTCTTGAAGAACACCAACCGACCGACCCCTGCCTACTTCCGGCCGACTTCAGCGACCCGCCGGCGCAGTCCCCCCCGCTGTGCGTCCAGCCGGACTGTACTGCCGACCCGTCGGGGCAGTTCTCTCCCCCGCTCCGGCTACAGTCCGCCCTACTCTGACTGCTGTGAGTAGCCGACTCCTCTCCCCGCGCGGCCTGACCTATTTCCCGTCCGGTCAGCCGACCCCCCAGCGGTACAGCGACCCTCCAGCGCTGTGCTGTACAGAACCGCTCCTCCCTATCCCGACCTCGCTGTAGTTCCCCGCCGTGCGTCACCGTCCGACCACCACCACCACCAGCTTACTACCACCACCATCACCAGTTTACTGCCACCACCACCAGTTTACTACTACCACCACCACCAGTTTACTACCACCACCACCGCCACCACCATCACCATAAGTTTTTACCACCACCACTACCACCTCCGGCCACGCTCCGGCCAAGCTCCAGCCAGCCATAAACCTCGCCGCGTTGAGGTCGATTCTTACCCTCCCCTTTCTTGTGTTTAATTCCAGAAATTATTATCTAACTAATAGGGTGTTATATGGTGATGTATATATTAACTAGGGTTGTGTTTATAGCATGTTGTTATATATAGTTAGAGTAGCATAATAATCATATGTTAACTATGGGATTAAGGTTTTTATTAGCTAAGTTTAATGAGGATTAATGTGCCTGTGGAATTTAAATAACTTAAAGAATGGGTTTTAGGAGGTTGACATGTTTTAAAATAGATGTATTGTAGTATTCATGTATCTTGTGTTTTACAAAGTTGGCTTCAGATATTGAGATATGTTTGGGATTTAGTTTCATAAGTTATGAAATAAAATTAGGGATATACACTAAGTAGAGATGCTAGGGTATGATGTTGGGATTATGAATTAATATATGCACTTTTGACTATGGTTGTTGTGCTTGCATTTAAATACTGAGGAGAAACGGTGAATATTAATTATTGCTTGAGTTTGAGACGTCAACGCACATGTAAACACCTGTGGAAATTGAGGATAGGATAAGGTTATGATTAACCAAATATCATAATTGAGGATTGGGCCTGATGATATTATACAGGAGATTGATTTTGAGATAGGTATTATTTGGATCTAGGATCAGAGATGGAGGACTGTAAAATTTAATATATAACTATTTGAGTTTGGGATTTAGTTTAGTTGTATATGCGTGTCGCATCCCTGTCTGTCGTAGAATAGATTATTGATTCTGGTTTGTATCTCTTCTCTAGGTACTGCGGGACCTGAGGACTTGGACGCGGTACCAGATCCCCGTCATCAGCAGCCGCACGCAGGCAAGTGTACCTTGCCACCTTGTATTTCAGTTTACAGATATTATTGCTCTTTATGTACTCGTGCGCATATTTTATGTTGACGTTCGATACTCCGTGTTCGGTTCATAACCGGGTGTTGACATTCGACGTAACGTCTTAGAATAATTGCTAGATGCTTCACAATACCTCGATGCACGTACCTAAGTACATCGATACCCCATGATACACTCATACGCTGTTATCGTGCCAGATTTCTGTATCCTGATACTGACATCATGACCAGAGACTGGGACGACCGTAGGGTCGCGTCTGTTGAGTTATTTCTGTGTGTCGAGAATGTAGTTAGAGGTTCAGGTTCAGCGCACAATCGTTGACTGCTTGGGAAGGGGAAGACAGTTACTAGACGTTTGGGCTACTCTGTACGCGCTTATATATATGTAGTATTTTGTAGTGATACCTGTATCTAGTGTAGCTGTTTTACCCGTGTGACTCTTTGCCGGGAGCTGCGGTACGTGCCGTGTATTTCCGTGTCCGGAGCTACGATTTTATATTAGAAAGCCCATGCGTCGAACATTGTCTTTAAACTGTGTCACACTAGTTTGGTTATGCTAGATTACCCTGTTGTTGCACTTGTACTATCTGTTTACCTGGCATATTATTTTTCTGTACCTTGTTACGTCCCTCTGAGGACCTGGTTTCCTTCCAGGTATAGGCCACTAGGATTACCCGAAGGAGTACGGACCGGGCATCTATCCAGCAGCTGTACTCACTGCCGAGGACGAGGTCATTCCTGAGGACTTCGCCTGATCGCTGGTAGTGACTCTTTCCTTAGGACGGTATCATTACCTAGTTACCTGCTGCTGTCCCAAGTTATCTTATTGCTTACTTTCTTTCCAGTATATTTGTACTAGCGGGTTTGTCCCCGTATGACTACTCTAGTATTTGTATTTGATACTTGTCTGGATATTTCCTTCCTACACATTAGTTGTTATATTTACTTCTATTGTGCTCTTATATTGCTGCCTGTGGATGAGATTTAGATTGAGTATACTTGTGTTATGTGATGGATTATTCATTGTATCTTACAGCTTAAGTATATTCCGACAGGCCCATTAGATTGGAATGCCCTCCGAAGTATACTGCTGGCCATTGCCACGTGTCTCGGTTCCTTATCCATGGAACCGGGGTGTGACAAGGTTTTTGTGGTGGCCCATACAGGTCCGAATTAAATCGTCTTGGTCACTTGACTGTGCCAAGCGAGCCTGCAAATTAGGAATAGAGTTAGAAATCTCATCTGCAAAGTTTAAAACCATCAAATGACACCTCTATCTCGATATCGTTTACCAAATTACATCTTGTTTATTTTCCTCAAATGCTGATCGCAGTCATGACTTCTTTTCAGAGTTATGAATCTCCGCAGTGGACGTGTCTTGCAGCCTGACGACGTTCCCCGAGACGCTGGATCATCCGGAGAACCAGATCTAGAGCAGGTCCTTCTACTGACTCCAGCTCCCATGGGACAGTCATCAGGATATCCTGAGGTGCCTTCAGACGGACACCAGACTCCACATCAGGCAGGACCTGAGGATCAGAGGATCCCGAGTCAGGAGGAGCAGCAGCTACCACCTCCTCCACCATTCCCGCCCCAGATGCCCTTTATGCCATTCCCCACAGGGCAACCGATGAACGGAACCCAAATATTCCAAATTATGTTTGCGATGATGCAGGCCCAGCAGCAGGCTCAGCAGCAGGCCCAGCAGCACCAGGCTGAGACTCTGAGAGAGAGCATCGTGATGGCCTTGGGGCAGGCGTCACCACCAGCATACGAGCCGACGCGAGGGTCTATCATAGACTTCCGTCGTTTGATGCCGCAACCTTTTGCGGGCACGGAGGAGCCGACGGAGGTCCACGCTTGGCTCACCGGCATTCAGCACCAGCTAGAGGCTACTGACCTCCCCCGACACCGATGGATGACGGTTGTCAGGATGCAGCTCACCGGCAACGCGCATCACTGGTGGCTTTTCGAGGAGCATCATTTGGGACCGGATCACGCCACCTTGGAAGAGTTCTCTAGACTCTTACAGGAGATGTACATACCCTCTACCGCCCGAGCAGAGCTTCGGAACAGATTCCAGAACCTCAGGCAGGGGAGTATGACTGTAGAGGAACACAATTCTGAGTTCCTCTGCCTGAGCAGATTTGCACCATACCTGATCCCCACTGAAGAAGCGAAGGCCGAGAAGTTTTATGAGGGCCTGAGTTATGAGACCCAGAGGCTTATCGGGTCCACAGCCCCCACCTCTTACTCCGGGGTACTACTTGCAGCGCGGCGCCAGGACCGCATCAACAAGATGGAGGCCAGCCAGAAATGCTCCTATGCGTCGACATCAGCAGTCCGAGCCCCGCAGGGAGGACCTGCGAAGCGTCCTCTGGTACAGCAGCAACACCAAAGGGTAGCACCACAGCAGGGAGCAGTCATTCCCACTTGCTATTTCTGCGGCAATGTCACTACCACATTTTAGGAAAAAGGGTATTTTAGTAATTTCCTATTTAAATAAATATTGTGCATGGTAAATAATTTTTGTTGTATTATTTAATTGTTGTTGGATGTTATTAATTATTTTGGACTTATTTTAGTGGACCCAACTAGTGTAGTTTGGACCCATGGACCAACATGAATTAAATAGTTAGATTTGGCCCATTTAGAAAGCCCATAGTTAAGGAGATGGATTAAATTAATTAAGTGATTAGACTAGAAGCTTCTTTCCTTAATTATTTCTTCATGAGAGGCCCCAAAGGGTATATTGGACATTTTACAATTGCTTGGGAGAGGGGCAAGGCCGGCCTATTAAAAGAGGGGGGAAATTTCTCTCTCCTCTCATTCTCATTCCAAATCTAGATCTAGAATTTTCTACTCCCAAATTCCCTCCATTCCCATTCCAATTCCCTACCAAATTCATTCCAAATTCTTCCCAATTCACCATTAGAGAAGGAGGAAGCAAGGATCTAGAAGAAGGAAGCAAGGATCTACAAAGAGGAGCAAGGATCTACAATTTGGAAGCAAGTTCTTCTCAATTAGAGGTTTTATTGGGAATCCATCTCCCAATAGGTATAATTCAGATTTTCCCATTTAAATAGCTTCTAAATCTGAGATTTAATCATGTAAAATCAACCTATATGTATGTACTACCCATAGGACTTTGTTTTGTGTTCATAGGAGACCCATGGAGAAAGTTATGGTGCTTTTTGTGTTAATTTTGTTGGAATTTCGAATTTATATTTTGTTGTGTGTATCAATTGATCCTATAGATCAATTGGACATAAGCTTATGTGTTGGGAGCTAGTGTCGTGTCCATAATTTGGTATATGTGGTTCGTATCCCAATTATTTGGTGATACGTGTCATTTTGGGGTTTTCCCTCCGACACGGGGCTTTGAACATGTCGTATTTTGACACGGACACATAGATCTACTTTTGACACTTTGATTTATTCATAAATATTATTTGTGATTTGTTTGTATCCTTCGGGGTGCAATTGGTTGTGTGTTGGACTCGTGTCACATGCGTATCCTAGATCTAGTGGGATACGGTGTGATACTCTCCAATTGTGTGGATTTTTGAATAGATCTAATTATGTATGGTTTAAATTCTTTAATTATAATTAGTAAATATATATAGATATTATATATTTATTTTATGTATTTATTATAGTAATTATTATAGCATAGATCTATATATTTTTGTGTGTGCTAATATGATGTACAAATATAATATGTAGCTTTCTTGCATGTAATTATATATGTACTTATGTTAATGTATAAATTATACATAAATATTTTATAACATATATTTATGTGTTTAATTGTGTAATTATATTATTTATAATTATTATATAATTATTTGTATATTAATGTATATATTTTAGGTGTGCTTCTAGCCATGTAAAATATGAACATTAATATGTGCATGTGTTGTAACTATTAGTATTTAATTATAAGTTTATATGTGCATATATATATAAGTATATAATTATTTATTTATATATATGTATTATGATTATTATTGAATATATATATTTATATATATATATATATATATATATATTTCTGTGTTTTAGTGACAGTGGGTTTGTGACAGTGAAACTGTCGCTAAATAGGCGGGTCAGCAGCAGCCGCTGTAACCCACTGTGCATTAATGACAGTTCTGTCATTAATGCTGCAGGCGGGATCTTAGCAGCAGTGGCGACAGTTTTCGGTGACAGTTGATTAACTGTCACCAATGCAGCAGCAGTGGGTTTTATTACACAGTGGCTTTTACGACGTTTTCTGTGACAGTTGAGACTGTCACTATAAGCTATTTTAATTAAATTATATTTTTTAACTCCCTATTTTCAGTGACGCTTTGGCAGTTTTAAATTATATTTTATATATTATTATTGTATATATATATGTGTATATATATATATTTTGTGAGGTATAATATTTGTAATAATATATTATTTTATTTGTATAAATATTGGTTGTTTATATATTATTTTAGGGTATATATTATTTGTATTAGTAGTATACCTTGTGTGAGTATGATTTGGGATCTAATTTTTATTCCTAAATTATTGTATTTTATTTTATATTATTTATATAGATTTCTTGTGAGGTTGACCTTGGTTTGACTTTAGAGTTGACCATAGTTGACTTTTGACTTAGAATTTATTTATTGACCTAGGAGTTGACTAGTTTGACTTGTTCTCTTTCCGGACCTTATTTTAATGTGGTATTCCATATCTAGGTCTTCGAGGCACCGAGTCAGACATCTGTGAGACTGTTCTTTGGATTTCAGGCGAGTACATTCTCTGATAGTTTTTCATTTATGATATCCTCTATGTTCGTTGTATCTAGTGTAGATTTACATGTTTCTCTCGACACTATGGTTACACGGATTGGTATATCCGGATCTCGTCATGAGAGGTTATTCCTTGGTATATGGTGTATATGGTGCAAGTATTGTTTCATTGGTTATCTTGTACATGTACAGACACCGATTCTCGGGGAGACTAGCTATCTTCTTGGGGAATCTAGTGCCATAGCATACCGTGGTTGGATCTATTATACCAGTTGGGGGTAGGGAGTATTAGTATAAATATGTGATCAAATCCCTATTGAATAAAGTATTGGTAAGCGAATAGTGTTGATCATGCACCGCACGTATGATTAGCCAGGCCGCATTGTATCTTGCCCAAGCCGATCACATGTTAAGCTAGTACTCACACACTTAGTCATTAGTATTATTGTTTCATTGGCATATTGTTCATTATTGTATTTCTTTCCAGTATTTCCTTATTGTCTATATATCTCTTGTATCTATTTTGTGCATCTTGTTTATCCACAGCTATTTACTGTTATATAGTTTTTATCATGGATTAGAACTGCTGTTAGAGATGTACTCTACTCCTTTCTTGACTGGATATATTTTTCCATATGACACTGAGGAGTACCCTACCTATTATGGACCCCAGGATGTTGTGGGTTTAGATTCGGAGACCCTGGCTCAAGAGGGACTTATCCCAACTGAGACAGTTGACCCTGGAGTGTAGCTTGTAGTATGATAGTATTCTTTTGTACTGGATTTGTCTTCAGCTTATTTTTGTTACTCTTCAGACTCATTGATGTATTATTTTAAACTCATGAGTTGATGACTATTCTATTCTTATCTGATTCGTGTTCATTCTATCTTAGTTCTGTGATTGAGTACACTATCTTTTGGTGGTTTATTATATTAGATAGACTTTCTAGACAGCGTTCTACCGCCGATTCTGCGACGTAGGCTGGGCATTGTTTCCGACTAGTACCCTTACCCCGGGTGCGGGTCGTGACACGTTTTTGGTGGTGGCCCATGCAGGTCTAGCTTCACAAGTATGTGATGTCGTGGTAGTGCGATAACTTAGTTGTACTACTGCGAGCCTGTAATAGGATATAGGATATAGGCTGAGATACTCAATCACATCTAGGAAAATTCTTTTGATTCAACTATTCTTCTTTGATATTGATACTTGATCTCTTAAACTGTCCTTTCCTTGATATCTTACATCTTGTGCCATATTGATTTTTTCTTTCGCTTTGTCTCAGGATGCCGCCTAAGACTAGATCACAGCAGGGGAGAGCAGCTTCTGAGAGGTCTGCGACATCCCGAGGGCCTGCACCAGTCACTTCTCCGGTGATTGGAGTGTCAACTGCTTTCGGAGGTCCACCACCTACTCAGAGGACTGTGCCAGCTGTATCTGAGGGGCTTCCACCTCCACCTCCTGTGCCAGCAGAGGCGTCACAGATGTTTACACTGTTTCGTGAGATGCTCGAGGCACAGAGGGCTCAGTCAGAGGCACATCAGAGGCAGACCGATGTTCTACGGCAGGGCATCGAGAGTGCTCATCAGCTTGCTCGTGCTGTAGTTGAGAGAGGAGTTCCGATCCAGCAGCAGGTTGTTCCTCAAGTTGCTCAGCTTCGGCCAGGCAACATTCAGGACTTCAAGAAATTGGAGCCTAGGGTTTTCAAAGGGATGGAGGGCATCGTCTATGCTGATGATTGGCTCGAGGACATTGAGCGTCTTATGAGGGTGTCCCGTCTTTCTGAAGATCTGAAGGTTGAGGCGGAAGGACTTCAACTGTTCGACGTCGCTCGCACTTGGTTCAAGAATGAGCCGGTTCTAGTTGACGCAGGACAATCTTGGGAGGTATTCAAGGACCTTTTCAAGAATAAGTTTTTCGCTCGGATAGACAGGCTTGACTTGGGGAGACAATTTGAGAGTCTCATTCAGGGAAGCATGTCTGTGGAGGAATACGCTGTGGAGTTCGGTAGGTTGAGCCGATTTGCAGAGTACTTGGTGAGGGAGCCGAAGGTTCGAGCTATTCATTTCCGAGAGGGTCTAAACTGGGAGGTGAAGATTCTCATTCCGTCTTTTTATGAGACATACTCGGAGATACTTGCGGAGGCATGCAAGGTTGAGCGGGATCTGGGTTTGAAGACCAAGAGAGACCGTGATTCTTTTCTGGGGGCCAACGGCAGTGCAGTATCTGCCAAACGTCCTCATTTCCAGTCCAGACCTTTCTAGCAGCCATAGCAGAACCAGACTCCAGCTAGAGCGCCTTTTCACCAGGCACCTCAGCAGCAGAGGCAGTTACAGCAGGCCCCATGCAACTTCTGCAAGAAGCCCGGCCACATCTGGGAAGTTTGCAGGAGGAGGCTAGGAGTTTGTTTGTATTGTGGTACTGAAGGGCATCAATCGAGGGAGTGTCCTCGTCGTGCAGTTCAAGGAGCAGCTCCAGCTTCGAGGACACATACGAGACCACCTACAGCACAGCCGAGGGGACCGCTTCCGACACAGCAGCAGCGTTTTGTCCAGCATCAACAGCAGGGAGGTGCTCGGCAGGGACGAACGTTTGCTATAACCTTCGAAGTGGAGGAACCCACAGGAGATGTCATCGCAGGTTCTATTTTTCTTGATTCCATTCCAGCTTTAGCTTTGTTTGATAGTGGTGCTTTCCATAGTTTTGTATCTGTTTCTTTTGCTCTAAAGCATGGTTTGGTAGCTGAGTCTTTGCTTAGGACTTGCAAGATCATGACCGGGGGAGGCATTATCCTGGTTAATGATATTTGCAAGGATCGAAGAGTTACTCTGGGAGGCCAGGAGTTGAGTGCGTGTCTACTTGTAATTCCACTTCCGAGCTACGACATTGTACTTGGGATGGATTGGTTGAATAGGCACCGTGCTAGCATAGACTGTAGAGGAGGTAGAGTTTTGTTTGGTTCGCCAGGAGAGCCAGAGTTCGAGTTTGCTAGAGGAGCTGCGGAGCAGGGGGGAGGCATTATTTGTGGAGCTATGGCGGAAGACAAGGAGTTGCCGCATCCGTTGATAGCAGAATTCTTGGATGTGTTTCCTGAGGAATTGCCAGGATTGCCACCAGATCGAGATGTTGAATTTTCTATAGACTTGGTGCCAGGTGCAGAACCAATTTCGCAATATGTCTATAGAGTAAACAACAGCGAGCTGGTCGAGTTAAAGAAGCAGGTGGACGAATTACAGGATAAAGGGTTTATCAGATCGAGTTCTTCACCATGGGGAGCCCCGGTATTGTTTGTACCGAAGAAGGATGGATCGGTGCGCATGTGCATTGATTACAGGGCTTTGAATAATCTCACTATCAAGAATAAGTATCCTTTGCCACGGATTGATGATCTGTTTGATCAGTTGAGTGGTGCGAAGGTGTTTTCTAAGATAGATTTGAGATCAGGCTACCATCAAGTAAAGGTGAAGCCGGAGGACATACCGAAGACTGCTTTTAGAACTCGGTATGGTCAGTATAAGTTTATGGTGATACCGTTTGGTTTGACTAATGTACCGACGGTATTTATGAACTTGATGAACAAGGTGTTCCACCAGTACCTTGACAAGTTCGTGGTGGTATTCATCGACGACATACTCATATACTCGAGGACACCGGAGGAGCATGAGGAGCATTTGAGGATTGTGTTGGATGTGCTGAGGAAAGAGAAGTTGTATGGGAAGTTGTCCAAATGTGAGTTTTTCTTGGACAAAGTAGAATTCTTGGGGCATGTTATGATTGGTGATGGTATTTCAGTAGATCCGAAGAAGATTTCAGCAGTGGAATCTTAGAAGACTCCGAGTTCAGTAGCAGAGATCAGAAGTTTCTTGGGATTGACAGGCTATTATAGGAAGTTTGTGCAAGATTTTTCGAGGATTGCCGAGTCGATGACCAGACTCACAAGGAAGGATGTGGAGTTTGTTTGGACGGAGGATTGTCAGGTTGCTTTTGAGGAGTTAAAGAAGAGGTTGACGTCTGCTCCTATTTTGACGTTGCCATCAGGGTCCGGAGGTTTCACTATTCATAGTGATGCATCGGGGAAGGGTTTAGGTTGTGTTCTTCAGCAGCATGGGAAAGTGATTGCCTATGCATCCAGGCAATTGCGTCCTCATGAAAAGAACTATCCTACCCATGATTTGGAGTTGGCAGCTATCATATTCGCCCTGAAGTTGTGAAAACATTATTTGTACGGAGAGCGTGTGGAGATCTTCACAGACTACAAAAGCTTGAAGTACGTTTTCACGCAGAAGGAGTTGAACATGAGGCAGCGTCGGTGGTTGGAATTGATGAAAGATTTTGATATCTCTTTGCAATATCATCCTGGGAAAGCCAATGTAGTTGCCGATGCTTTGAGCAGGTATCCGGTAGCTATGTTCTTGACGCAGGATCGATATCTGTTGGAGGACTTGGAGAGCTTGGGCATTGAGGTGATTGTTCCTGGGTATGCTATGCAGATGTGGGGATTGCAGATACACTCAGATTTGATGGACAGGATCAAGACAGCACAGTATGATGATGTATCTTTGAGGAGTATCAGAGCTCAGGTGAGAGCAGGATTGGAGGATGATTTCACTATTGCAGAGGATGGATCCTTGAGGCATGGAGTTAGATTGTGTGTGCCTAGTGGGGAGTTGCGCGAGGAGGTATTGCAGGAAGCGCATCGCTCTCAGTATTCCATACATCCAGGTGCTAACAAGATGTATCGGGATATGCGAGAGAGTGTGTGGTGGTATGGCATGAAGAGGGAAGTGGCACAGTTTGTATCCAGATGCTTAGTGTGCCAGCAGATGAAAGCCGAGAGGCAGAGGCCAGGAGGGTTACTTCAGCCATTACCCATTCCAGAGTGGAAGTGGGAACACATTACTATGGATTTTGTGTCCGGACTTCCACGATCTCCAGGAGGGAAAGACGTGATTTGGGTTATTGTTGATAGATTGACCAAGTCGGTCCACTTTTTGCCTTTCAAAGTGGGTTTGTCTACGGAGAAGCTGGCAGAGATGTATGTGAGGCAGATCGTTAGGATACACGGAGTTCCCGTCAGCATAGTCTCAGATCGAGATAGTCGTTTCACTTCTCATTTCTGGAGGAGTTTGCAGGAGAGTTTGGGCACTCAGCTCAAGTTCAGTACTGCATATCATCCCCAGACAGATGGACAGTCAGAGAGGACTATCCAGACTCTCAAGGATATATTGCGCACTTGTGTACTAGATTTTGGGGGTTCTTGGGAGGACCATCTCCATTTGGTAGAGTTTGCTTACAATAACAGTTACCAGGCCAGTATAGAGATGTCACCTTTTGAAGCTCTATATGGTCGGAGGTGTCATACTCCTTTGTCTTGGGACGATGTTGGAGAAAGAATTTTGCTTGGGCCAGAGATGGTTGTGGATACAGCGGAGAAGGTTCATTTGATCAGAGACAGACTTCGAGTGGCGCAGGACAGACAGCGGCATTGGGCCGATAGCCATCGGAGACCTTTGGAGTTTGAGGTATAGTTTATATTTTGTTTGTGCTTGTTCTTGTTTGTTATAGATTAAGTTCTTAAGATGGTGTTTTGTTCTAGGTGGGTGGTTTGGTGTTTCTGAGGATTTCTCCGACACGAGGCACGATTCCCTTTGGTGGAGGCGGAAAGCTTAGTCCGCGATTCATCGGACCTTTCACTATTCTAGAGAGGGTCGGTGCAGTTGCTTATAGACTAGACTTGCCACCTGCATTGGAGAGAGTGCACAACGTGTTTCATGTGTCGCAGTTGAGACGATACGTGGCAGATCCTAGTCATGTATTGGATCACTCGGAGATAGAGGTGGGCCCTACTCTTAGCTATCCAGAGCAGCCAGTTGAGATTCTGGATCAGAGAGAGAAGGTGCTGAGGAACCAGACTATTCCTTTGGTGCGTGTCGCATGGAGACATCACTCTCCGGGGGAGTCTACCTGGGAGAGAGAGGATGACATGCGAGAGCGTTATCCATATTTGTTTGTACCTTGAGGTATGTTATTTCTAGTTATGTTCTGTTCATTGTTATGTTCTGTTCATTAGTTAGTTGTGATTCTTTAGTTCTGTTCTGTGTTTTTCTGGGGGTAGTTTTCGTCTTTGAATTTCGAGGACGAAATTATTTTAAGGAGGGTAGACTTGTCACTACCACATTTTAGGAAAAAGGGTATTTTAGTAATTTCCTATTTAAATAAATATTGTGCATGGTAAATAATTTTTGTTGTATTATTTAATTGTTGTTGGATGTTATTTAATTATTTTGGACTTATTTTAGTGGACCCAACTAGTGTAGTTTGGACCCATGGACCAACATGAATTAAATAGTTAGATTTGGCCCATTTAGAAAGCCCATAGTTAAGGAGATGGATTAAATTAATTAAGTGATTAGACTAGAAGCTTCCTTCCTTAATTATTTCTTCATGAGAGGCCCCAAAGGGTACATTGGACATTTTACAATTGCTTGGAAGAGGGGCAAGGCCGGCCTATTAAAAGAGGGAGGAAATTTCTCTCTCCTCTCATTCTCATTCCAAATCTAGATCTAGAATTTCCCACTCCCAAATTCCCTCCATTTCCATTCCAATTCTCTACCAAATTCATTCCAAATTCTTCCTAATTCACCATTAGAGAAGGAGGAAGCAAGAATCTAGAATAAGAAAGCAAGGATCTACAAAGAGCAGCAAGGATCTACAATTTGGAAGCAAGTTCTTCTCAATTAGAGGTTTCATTGGGAATCCATCTCCCAATAGGTATAATTCAGATTTTCCTATTTAAATAGCTTCTAAATCTAAGATTTAATCATGTAAAATCAACCTATATATATGTACTACCCATAGGACTTTGTTTCGTGTTCATAGGAGACCCATGGAGAAAGTTATGATGCTTTTTGTGTTAATTTTGTTGGAATTCCGAATTTACATTTTGTTGTGTGTATCAATTGATCCTATAGATCAATTGGATATGAGCTTATGTGTTTGGGGCTAGTGTCATGTCCATAATTTGGTATATGTGGTTCGTATCCTAACTATTTGGTGATACGTGTCATTTTGGGGGTTTTTCCTCCGACACGGGGCTTTGAACATGTCGTATTTTGACACGGACACATAGATCTACTTTTGACACTTTGATTTATTCATAAATATTATTTGTGATTTGTTTGTATCCTTCGGGGTGTAATTGGTTGTGTGTTGGACTCGTGTCACATGCGTATCCTAGATCTAGTGGGATACGGTGTGATACTCTCCAATTGTGTGGATTTTTTAATAGATCTAATTATGTATGGTTTAAATTCTTCAATTATAATTAGTAAATATTTATAGATATTATATATTTATTTTGTGTATTTATTCTAGTAATTATTGTAGCATAGATCTATATATTTTTGTGTGTGCTAATATGATGTACAAATATAATATGTAGCTTTCTTGCATGTAATTATATATGTACTTATGTTAATGTATAAATTATACATAAATGTTTTATAAAATATATTTATGTGTTTAATTGTGTAATTATATTATTTATAATTATTATGTAATTATTTGTATATTAATGTATATATTTTAGGTGTGCTTCTAGCCATGTAAAATATGAACATTAATATGTGCATGTGTTGTAACTATTAGTATTTAATTATAAGTTTATATGTGCATATATATATAAGTATATAATTATTTATTTATATATATGTATTGTGATTATTATTGCATATATATATATATTTATATATATATATATATATATATATATATATATATATATATATTCTGTGTTTTAGTGACAGTGGGTTTGTGATAGTGAAACTGTCGCTAAATAGGCGGGTCAGCAGCAGCCGCTATAGCCCACTGTGCATTAATGACAGTTCTGTCATTAATGCTGCAGGCGGGATCTTAGCAGCAGTGGCGACAGTTTTTGGTGATAGTTGATTAACTGTCACCAATGCAGCAGCAGTGGATTTTATTACACAGTGGCTTTTGCGACGTTTTCTGTGACAGTTGAGACTGTCACTATAAGCTATTTTAATTAAATTGTATTTTTTAACTCCCTGTTTTCAGTGACGCTTTGGCAGTTTTAAATTATATTTTATATATTATTATTGTATATATATATATGTATATATATATGTGTTTTGTGAGGTATAATATTTGTAATAATATATTATTTTATTTGTATAAATATTGGTTGTTTATATATTATTTTAGGGTATATATTATTTGTATTAGTAGTATACCTTGTGTGAGTATGATTTGGGATCTAATTTTTATTCCTAAATTGTTGTATTTTATTTCTATATTATTTATATAGATTTCTTGTGAGGTTGACCTTGGTTTGACTTTAGTTGACTTTAGAGTTGACCATAGTTGACTTTTGACTTAGAATTTATTTATTGACCTAGGAGTTGACTAGTTTGACTTGTTCTCTTTCCGGGACCTTGTTTTAATGTGGTATTCCATATCTAGGTCTTCGAGGCACCGAGTCAGACATCTGTGAGACTGTTCTTTGGATTTCAGGCGAGTACATTCTCTGATAGTTTCTCATTTATGATATCCTCTATGTTCGTTGTATCTAGTGTAGATTTACATGTTTCTCTCGACACTATGGTTACACGGATTGGTATATCCGGATCTCGTCATGAGATATTATTCCTTGGTATATGGTGTATATAGTGCAAGTATTGTTTCATTGGTTATCTTGTACATGTACAGACACCGATTCTCGGGGAGACTAGCTATCTTCTTGGAAAATCTAGTGCCATAGCATACCGTGGTTGGATCTATTATACCAGTTGGGGGTGGGGAGTATTAGTATAGATATGTGATCAAATCCCTATTGAATAAAGTATTGGTAAGCGAATAGTGTTGATCATGCACCGCACGTATGATTAGCCAGGCCGCATTGTATCTTGCCCAAGCCGATCACATGTTAAGCTAGTACTCACACACTTAGTCATTAGTATTATTGTTTCATTGGCATATTGTTCTTTATTGTATTTCTTTCCAGTATTTCCTTATTGTCTATATATCTCATGTATCTATTTTGTGCATCTTGTTTATCCACAGCTATTTACTGTTACATAGTTTTTATCATGGATTAGAACTGCTGTTAGAGATGTACTCTGCTCCTTTCCTGACTGGATATATTTTTCCAGATGACACTGAGGAGTACCCTACCTATTATGGACCCCAGGATGTTGTGGGTTTAGATTCGGAGACCCTGGCTCAAGAGGGACTTATCCCAACTGAGACAGTTGACCCTGGAGTATAGCTTGTAGTATGATAGTATTCTTTTGTACTGGATTTGTCTCCAGCTTATTTTTGTTACTCTTCAGACTCATTGATGTATTATTTTAAACTCATGAGTTGATGACTATTCTATTCTTATCTGATTCGTGTTCATTCTATCTTAGTTCTGTGATTGAGTACACTATCTTTTGGTGGTTCATTATATTAGATAGACTTTCTAGACAGCGTTCTACCGCCGATTCTGCGGCGTAGGCTGGGCGTTGTTTCCGACTAGTACCCTTACCCCGGGTGCGGGTCATGACAGGCAAGAAAGGACATATATTGAGGGATTGTTGACGGAGACTGGGCGCTTGCTTGAGATGCGGATCGGACCAGCATGCAGTCCGAGATTGCCCAGATCAGAGGGCTCTAGCACAGATGGTTTACCGGCCAGCCCTGTCAGCGCCGAGACCTTATCAGCAGCCTCCTGGACCGAGGCCGCCTTACGCAGGAGCTGGAGCACAGCGACCACCAGCACCAGGGGGAAACCAGAGGAGGCCACCCTTGTCCCCATAGGCAGGACAGTTCTATCAGGACCGACATCAGCCGAGGGCACCGGCACCGAGACAGGGACAGGTCTATGCTATGACCATAGAGGAGGCTGAGACAGCCGGAGAAGTGATCGCAGGTACAATCTTAGTAGCTTCATTACCAGCATTAGTCCTATTTGATTCTGGTGCCACACACTCTTTTATAGCTGCTAGTTTCTTGGCTACCCATAGAATAGCCATGCACCCCTTCCGAAGGTCAAGAAAATTCTTACGGGAGGTAGAATAGTACCTGTTAGCGACACTTATAGATCATGTTCAGTAGTTATCTACGGGCGAGAGATGTGTGCCCAATTTCTGGTTTTCTCTATGCCGGACTATGATATTGTCCTAGGCATGGATTGGTTGAGCCAATACCACGCAACGCTAGATTGCCATCGTGGTTGTATCATCTTTAGACCCCCAGATCACCCAGAGTTTGAGTTTCTTCGGGGAGCCCGAGAGCATGGTGTCCAACCTACCCTAGCGACACACATTGCAGAAGGTGAACCGACGTACCCTCACTTTATAGCAGAGTTTGAGGATGTGTTTTCGGAGGATCTCCCAGGACTGCCACCTGACAGAGAGATTGAGTTCACCATAGAGTTGACTCCAGGAGCCGAGCCAGTTACTTCCCCCGTTTACAGACTAGCACCAAAGGAGTTGGTTGAGCTGAAGGTTCAAGTAGATGATCTCTTAGATAAGGGATTCATATGGGCTAGTGTATCTCCCTGGGGAGCACCCATTCTATTCGTACCGAAGAAGGATAGGACGGTACGCTTGTGTATCGATTACATGGCGCTAAATGCTGTGACGATAAAGAACAAGTATCCACTGCCGCGTATCGATGATTTGTTTGATCAACTTAGCGGTGCATGTGTATTCTCGAAGATCGATCTCAGATCCGGTTATCATCAGATCAAGGTACGGAAAGAGGACATCCAGAAGACGACCTTTCGGACGAAGTATGGCCACTATGAGTTTTTAGTCATGCCGTTTGGTTTAACCAACGCACCAACAGTATTTATGTGTTTGATGAACAATGTCTTCCTCCAGTACTTAGATAAGTTCGTGGTGGTATTTATAGACGATATCTTGATATATTCCAAGAGCCAGGAGGAGCATGAGAGGCATCTCAGGATCGTGTTGGAGACACTGAGACATAAGAGGTTGTACGCCAAACTCAGCAAATGTAAGTTCTGCTTGGACAGAGTACCATTTTTGGGGCACATAATCACCGGAGATGGACTATCAGTTGACCCGGAGAAGATAGCTGCAGTACAGACCTGGCCTACCCCTATATCAGTTACGGAGGTTAGGAGCTTCCTCGGACTTGTCGGATATTATCGGAGGTTCGTGGAAAACTTCTCGAGGATAGCTACGCCTATGACCCGACTGACGCGTAAAGGCAAAGAGTTTATCTGGACCGACGAGTGTCAGGTGGCTTTCGATGAGCTGAATAAGCGTCTGACATCAGCTTCAATTTTGATACTACCTTCAGGATCAGGAGGATTTGTAGTGTATAGTGATGCGTCAGGGAGCGGATTAGGATGTGTACTGATGCAATATGGCAAGGTGATATCCTACGCATCGAGACAGCTGAGAGTTCATGAGAAAAACTATCCGACGCATGACTTGGAGCTAGCTGCAGTAATATTTGCATTAAAGCTATAGAGACATTACCTTTATGGTGAGCGTGTTGAGATTTATATAGATCATAAAAGCCTAAAGTACGTATACACGCAGAAGGAGCTCAACATGAGGAAGAGACGCTGGCTAGAGTTGATGACAGATTATGACATTGAGTTGCAGTACCACCCTGGCAAGGCGAATGTCGTAGCAGATGCCTTAAGCAGGAAGCCCATGGCATACTTTTTGACGACGCAGCGACAGTTGCTAGAGGATCTCCAGGTGCTTGGAATAGAGATCGTATTGCCAGGCATGGATGGACAGATGGCCAGTCTTGAGGTTCAGTCTACTTTGATTGAGAGGATCAAGGCAGCATTGCCTATAGATACGAGATTTCGACGTCTGCGAGAGAGAAAAGAAGCCGGCATGCAGACGGGACTCAGGATTCATGAGGACAGAATGTTGAGGTGCGGAGATCGCCTATATGTTCCGAGTGGCGAGCTACGCCAAGAGTTGATGACCGAGGCTCATAGCTCAATTTATTCCATTCATCCCGGGGATACAAAGATGTACCGAGACTTGAGACAATATTTTTGGTGGCATGGGATGAAGAGGGAAATTGCAAGATTTGTGGCAAAGTATTTAGTTTGTCAGCAAGTCAAGGCTGAACATCAGAGGACTGCAGGATTATTGCAGCCACTTCCCATTCTCAAGTGAAAGTGGGAACACATTACCATGGACTTCGTCACAGGATTTTTACGGAGCCCTAGTGGAAAGGATGCAGTTTGGGTTGTCGTAGACAGACTCACCAAGTATGCACATTTCTTGCCCTTCAGAGTTGGGCAATCCACAGAGATACTAGCTGACATGTATATGAGGCAGATAATATAATTACACGGAGTGCCTGTCAGTATCATATCGGATCGTGACTCTAGATTTACGTCACATTTTTGATGGAGTATGCAGGAGAGCCTAGGAACTCGTCTCAAGTTCAGCACTGCGTATCATCCACAGACTGATAGACAGTCAGAGCGCACGATATAGATATTAGAAGATATGTTGAGAGCGTGCATGATTGATTTTGGAGGATCTTGGGAGGACCATCTACACTTGGTGGAATTCTCCTACAATAACAGTTATCAGGCTAGCATACAGATGGCACCTTATGAGGCACTGTACGACAGGAAATGCAGATTGCCAGTTTGTTGGAGTGACGTAGGAGAGCGTCAGATACTTGGTCCAGAGTTGGTGACACAGACAATAGAGAAGGTCAAGCAGATTCAGAGCCACCTGCACGCAGCACAGGACAGACAGAAATACTGGGCAGATGCGCACTACAGACCATTGGAGTTCAAGGAGGGTGACCATGTATTTTTGAGGATATTGCCTACCCGCGGTACAATCAGATTCGGAGGCAGAGGCAAGCTGAGTTCGAGGTACATCGGACCTTTTGACATTTTGGAACGAGTTGGCAAAGTGGCTTACCGTCTTGCATTACCTCCATCATTAGAGGGAGTACATGACATATTTTAAGTATTGCAACTGAGGAGATATGTCGCAGACCCTAGCCACGTGCTTGATCATTCGGAGATTACAGTCGGGCCTAGTCTGTCTTACGTAGAGCAGCCAGTTGAGATCCTCGATCGCAGCGAGAAGACTTTGAGAGGGCAGACGATTCGACTGGTTAGAGTGGCATGGAAGCACCATTCACTAGGCGAGTCTACTTGGGAGCACGAGGATTCTATTCGGTAGAGATTTCCGTACTTATTCGAGGAGCAAGGTACGAATTTACGTAAGACATTTGATTACTAGTGTTTAAAAAATTCTGTTAGATATTATTGTGCTTTACTTTTAATTTCGGGGACGAAATTTTTTTAAGTTGGGAAGAATGTAAACCCCCTCGATTTATTCTGTAGATAGTTAGGGTGGATTTAGAAAATTTTGTTTATTGGTAGCAGATGTCGTGGTTTGGAGTAGAGATAAGTTTATCTGGTATTTAATTTAATTAATTAAAACCCTTGGTACGCCCTATCATTGTTTGATTATTCGGAGCCCAATATCAGCCCATAAATTCCGTTCAATTATTGTACTTCTGACCTGACCCGCCAACTTAGGCATTGGACTTTTCCGTCCTTTAAAATCAGTTTTTTTGTGCTCTAAATTAATTGCGCAATATTCCGAAAATCATAACCCATATTTAATTCCGTGTAGGACACCTGTGTCGTTACCCTAAATTTTGGGATACCAACTTAACCCGTTGAGCCGGACCAACTAAAGGGTCCAAGATTGACTCCAAGCCCCCACCATTTTTGAACTTTGCGTCATTTTCGGATTTTGACCCCAAGTGCCCCTAATTAATTTAAATTCGCGGGACACTTTATTTCTATTTAAATCGAGAATACCAACTTTGTAAATCCTATTTTTAATCCTTAATTAATTCCAATATTTTTCTAATTAAACCCGTGCCTAACACACAACACCATCTCACCATGAAAATTGCTAAACATAATTTTCTTCATAATTTTTGTGTCATTTTATGTGTCCATGCAATTTTTCAAATTTACGGGGCTAAGTTACAATTATTGAATTTGTGTGTCATCACCCTATTGACCATGAACAATGGAGAGGTCCCAAAATGGGGTCCCATTCTCACCCATCCATTCACCCCTCATGAAGAAACCCCCTTCTCTTCATGATAAATCACAACCCTTCATTTTAAACGACATCAATCACAACCCTCCATCCCCCTTCACAAACCCCTATAAAACATTACCTCATCCCCACCCTCACAAATTCCAACCGGCCCTAATCCCAAGGGAAAACTCCTCTCTCTCTCCTCACTCGTTCATGTAAAACCCCCCATGCAAAACTTTACCACTCTCTATTATTTTCTTCTCCTTCTTCCTTAGTCTCTTCTTCCTCTTGAAGAACACCAACCGACCGACCCCTGCCTACTTCCGTCCGACTTCAGCGACCCGCCGACGCAGTCACCCCCCGCTGTGCGTCCCGTCGGACTGCACTGCCGACCCGCCGGCGCAGTTTTCTCCCCCGCTCAGGCTGAAGTCCGCCCGACTCCGACTGTTGTGAGTAGTCGACTCCTCTCCCCGCACGGCCTGACCTGCATCCCGTCCGGTCAGCCGACCCCCTAGCGGTACAACGACCCTCCAGCGCTGTGCTGTGCAGAACCGCTCCTCCCTATCCCGACCCCGCTGTAGTTCCCTGCCGTGCGTCACCGTCCGACCACCACACCACCATCTTACTACCACCACCATTACCAGTTTACTGCCACCACCACCACCAGTTTACTACTACCACCACCACCAGTTTAATACCACCACCACCACCACCATCACCACCAGTTTTTACCACCACCACTACCACCTCCGGCCACGCTCCGGCCAGCCATAAACCTCGCCGCGTTGAGGTCGATTCTTACCCTCCCCTTTCTTGTGTTCAATTCCAGAAATTATTATCTAACTAATAGGGTGTTATATGGTGATGTATATATTAACTAGGGTTGTGTTTATAGCATGTTGTTATATATAGTTAGAGTAGCATAATAATCATATGTTAACTATGGGATTAAGGTTTTTATTGGCTAAGTTTAATGAGGATTAATGTGCCTGTGGAATTTAAATAACTTAAAGAATGGGTTTAAGGAGGTTGACATGTTTTAAAATAGATGTATTGTAGTATTCATGTATCTTGTGTTTTACAAAGTTGGCTTCGGATATTGAGATGTGTTTGGGATTTAGTTTCATAAGTTATAAAATGAAATTAGGGATATACACTAAGTAGAGATGCTAGGGTGTGATGTTGGGATTATGAATTAATATATGCACTTTTGACTATGGTTGTTGTGCTTGCATTTAAACACTGAGGAGAAACGGTAAATATTAATTATTGCTTGAGTTTGAGACGTCAACGCACATGTAAACACCTGTGGAAATTGAGGATAGGATAAGGTTGTGGTTAACCAAATATCATAATTGAGGATTGGGCCTGATGATATTATACAGGAGATTGATTTTGAGATAGGTATTATTCGGATCTAGGATCAGAGATGGAGGACTGTAAAATTTAATATATAACTATTTGAGTTTAGGATTTAGTTTAGTTGTAGATGCGTATCGCATCCCTGTCTGTCGTAGAATAGATTATTGATTCTGGTTTGTATCTCTTCTCTAGGTACTGCGGGACCTGAGGACTTGGACGAGGTACCAGTTTCCCGTCATCAGCAGCCGCATACAGGCAAGTGTACCTTGCCACCCTGTATTTTAGTTTACAGATATTGTTGCTCTTTATGTACTCGTGCGCATATTTTATGTTGACGTTCGATACTCCGTGTCCGGTTCATAACTGGGTGTTGACATTCGACGTAACATCTTAGAATAATTTCTAGATGCTTCACAGTACCTCGATGCACGTAGCTGAGTACATCGATACCCCAGGACACACTTATACACTGTGATCGTGACAGATTCCTGCATCCTGATACTGACATCATGACCATAGACTGGAACGACCTAGGGTCGTGTCTGTTGAGTTACTTATGTGTGTCAAGACTGTAGTTAGAGGTTCAGGTTCAGCGCACAATCGTTGACCGCTTGGGAAGGGGAAGACAGTTACTAGACGTTTGGGCTACTCTGCACGCGCTTATATATATGTAGTATTTTGTAGTGATACCTGTATCTAGTGTAGCTGTTTCACCCTTATGACTCTTTGCCCGGAGCTGCTGTACATGCCGTGTGTTTCCGTGTCCGGAGCTACGGTTTTATATTAGAAAGCCCACGCGTCGAACATTGTCTTTAAACTGTGTCACACTAGTTTGGTTATGCTAGATTACCCTGTTGTTGCACTTGTACTATCTGTTTACCTGACATGTTATTTTTTTGTACCTTGTTATGTCCCTCTGAGGACCTGGTTCCCTTCCAGGTGTAGGCCACGAGGATTACCAGGAGGAGTACGGATCGGACATCTATCCAGCAGCTGTACTCACTTTCGAGGATGAGGTCATTCCTGAGGACTTCGCCTGATCGCTGGTAGTAACTCTTTCCTTGGGACAGTATCATTACCTAGTTACCTGCTGCCGTCCCAAGTTATCTTATTGCTTACTTTCTTTCCAGTATATTTGTACTAGCGGGTTTGTCCCCGTGTGACTACTCTAGTATCCTGCACATTAGTTGTTGTATTTACTTCTATTATGCTCTTATATTGCTGCTTGTGGATGAGATTTAGATTGAGTATACTTGTGTTATGTGATGGGTTATTCATTGTATCTTACAGCTTAAGTGTATTCCGACGGGCCCATTAGATTGGAATGTCCGCCGAAGTACACTGCTGGCCATTGCCACGTGTCTCGGTTCCTTATCCATGGAACCGGGGCGTGACAAACAACTTTTAACGTGGTGCCTGATTTTGTCTTATCTTGAGCATAAAAACTCATTTCTATCGATGTAGAATATGCAGCGTATTCTGAAGACTCTATTTCTCTTCCTTTGTATGCGTAAAAATGACTTGTATCAAGAATATGTCACAAAACGACAACCTGGGTCTCTGTGCATAACTTATCATCACAGCCGTGCAGTACTTTTGTCGGATGTCAGGTTCACTGATTTGACTGACAAATTCATCCGAGGAATACGAAAGGTTTCCTCGTACAACTTTACGCTGCATAAAAAAACAACATATTTGAAACTTTACGTAGGAAGGTGTAGTAACCTTTTACGCAGAACAGCCTCCCTTGAAGCTCTACTTTACGCGGAGAGGTCTGAGGCCCTATTTTACGCCAAACAGCCTTGAAGTTCTGTTTTACGCAGAGAGGTCTGAGGCTCTATTTTACGCCAAACAACCTTGAAGCTTATGTTTTACGCAGAGAGGTCTGAGGCCCTATTTTACGCCAAATAACCTTGAAGTTTCTATTTTACGCGGGGAGGTCTGAGGCCCTATTTTACGCCAAACAACCTTGAAGCTTCTGTTTTACGTGAGGAGGTCTGAGGCCCTATTTTACGCCAAACAACCTTGAAGCTCAGTTTTACGTAGGGAGGAACTTCATATATGTTGGGAGGTTTTGACTGTAAAATACGCAGACAATTCCCTAGCTTATTTCATGCTTCTACAGCGGGGGGTCCGGTGAAGATGATGGATGGGGTGGAGAGGTCCAGCGGTGTCGTGAGAGGAATAGACGGGGGTCGGGATGGCCGGCTCTGGAGAGGGGATGAGGGTGGAGGCGTGTACAGGGAGAGGGAGTGGATGTTGTCGTTCAGTCGATGGCGGGAGGTAGCGGACACGGGCTGCTCTGGTCGTCTCAGGCGGGAGGATGGAGAAGATTAACAGTAGATAGGGGGAAGAGATTACGGCTAGGTTAGGTTTAAGAAAAGAAAAGAAAAGAAAATATATATATATATATATATATATATATATATATATATATATATATATATATATATATATATATATATATATATGTAGAGAAGAGTTTGGAGGTTGACCTAGAAGGTTGGGCCTGGTCAACATCCTCCTTGAAAAAGAGCTTTTTGATTCTCATGTAGATATTTGGAGGGCTAGGATTGCATTATTTCAAAATGGAGGGCTAAGGTTTGATGAGGGTTGATGTTGAGTGTTACACACTCCAAAATTAAAAAAAAAATCACATGACCAATCAATGAAGGAAAATGGGGTTTCTTCATGTGTTTGGTCCAATGGGGGTGTGGACACCTCAATGCACTTTTGCATAAAAGTGCCCAACAATTTAAAAATTACATAAAGTAGGGTTTTTGGATTAATTTAATTAAAATAATATAATTGGTGTTCTAAAATTAATTAGAAGTACATGGGGTTAAAATTAGGTGGGACACAAGTGTCATGGATGTGGAAGACTCAGAGTAGAATATTATCATAATTTGGATTATACAAAATGGGTCAAGATTGTGTCTCCAATTTTGATTGGAACACACAAAGATGTAAAGTTAGATTTATTTAGAATTAAATATAATCGTTTGCGACGAATGTTGTGCGACTAAAATGAAGCACAAGAAGGCATAATTATAAGTCCCACAAAGATCAAAATAGAAGGTTGGTACGTCTAAGACAAGGGTATAGAATTTATAGGAAGGCAAAAGCTAGTGAAGTGCTCTAATTATCGAAGCAACGTTAAGGTACAACAATCAATTAAAATCACAACAATTAAATATAAATAAATATCATAAAATATTAACACATTAAATTAAATAAAACAAAAGATAAAAATTCCTCTATTCTGGAATATGGTAGTGATAATGGTCCACAGTTTACAAGCCACAATTTTTATCAGTTTTATGATAAATGAATTCAGAATGTAGCCTCGACTGCCTACAACCTAGCAACAAATAGGTTGGTAGAAGCATTCAATATGACCATCAAATAGGTTGGTAGAAGCATTCAATATGACCATCATAAAGCTACTCAAGAAGTTCGTGTCTTCCAATAAGTGTGAATGGAATGAGAAACTAGGAGAATATCACTGGGCTTATCGCACAATGGTCTAAGATCGACTGGCAAAATGTTGTTCTCTCTAGTCTATGGGAGCGAGGCTATACTCCCCCAAGAGGTCCTAATTTCCTCACTCTGGGTGGCCCTCTCCAACCAACTGACAGATGATGACAACCACCACCGACGACTACAAGAGTTGGAAGTACTCGATGAGAAGCGTCTTTTAGATCAACAACGCATTGAGTTATACCAAGCACGCCTCTCGGGAGTTTTCAACAAATGAGTCAAAAAAAGAATATTTTAATTAGGTGACCTCATCTTAGCCGTAAGAAGACCCATGGTCATGACACACAAGACAACCGAGAAATTTTAAGCCAAATAGGAAGGTCCCTTTTTGATGGAAACAGTTTATTCCAACAGTGCCTACCGGGTCGCCAAACCTAATGGAGACTTGCTCATGATTTCTATCAATGGCAAGTTCCTCAAAAAGTACTATGTCTAGGCTAGACTTGTACTCCCCCTATCCCCAGCCGGACAATTAAGATGTATAGTGTTTATATTTTCTTCGTCCATCCCCAGCAAGTGTATATGTACAAGTACAAGATTGTATTCCCCATAACTTACTATAAAATTAGTTATCTGTGTTTAGGAGTCCTGAACAGGCAATAGGTAATGGATTCTTAAAAGTTCCCCAGTGGAGCAGCCCTCAGGACCATCTACCCATGCCTGCGTAGACCACTCAAAAGTCTGTTCCCTTAGGCACTAGTTCATGTCCATACTACCTCTGAACTATGGTCCTAACATTCTCCCCAATAGAGTTTGCCATGTCCACATTATCTCTAAGCAAACCTTCCTGTTTTGACCATCGACTGTCACGTTATAATAGTTCTGGTGTTGGTTGTCATCCAAATTTGTCATATGTACTTTAACATTAAGTACGCCAACGATGATAAGTCCAAAAAGCCTATCGCGTCCATATCACCTCTGATAGGGTTTCGTTTCAAACTTATTACTTGCACTCAAGTGCGCATGATGTAATAGGTCTAATAAAAATTTCCAGTGGGATGTCCTTAGCAAGCTACGATGTTGTATTATGTCCATATTATCTCTAGTACAATATCCAAGACTCATACATAATTACAACAAAAAGAGAAGACTTTTATTTCTTTTGCCTAAGAGAAATAAAAAAGCAAACTGCTTGTGGGTCTACTGATGCTCTAAGCAAAATAAACCAAAAAAAGAGAGACAGAAATGAAGGATAAATACTACATGATGATATGCATCGGTACATAACTCCTCTATTCTCCCTCAGATTCGGACAATGATCACTACCAGAATAACCCATATTACCGATGTCAAAAAATGACACTTATATGTAAAACAAAGTCGTTAAAATGATTTGGCGACGTAATTAGCGACATTTTTATGTCATCGCGTATTACATGGTTGCTGACAAAAAAATATCACTATTCATCGTTGTAGCGACGTATATTTGAGATGATATGACGTTGCAGAATATACGACGGTTAGCGACGTATCATCGTTAAATTAGTGATGCAAGCATTGGTCGCAACACATCGCTATATTAGCGACATTATGAGCGACGTTTTGCTACAAGAATGCTGACATGGCAAGTTTTACCATGTCAGCATGTTAGCGACATGTAGCGACGTACTAGTGACATACATATTTCCCAGGTAGCGATGTTCACCGACATAACAATACGTCGGTGAATGTCGCAAAATGTCACAAATTTGAAAAAAATAGGCTGCAGTTTGTTAAATATTTTCCAACAAAACTTTACCTGTAGTTATAAAATTATAGTTTATATAAATAGACCCAGAGCAATCCACCGTTGAATTCTCTAGGTTCGTCGACCCCTTCAGTGGAACACTCAACACTGAGAAATTTTGGTATACAGTTAATATGAATAATAAACTAACTCACATATAAAGAAATCTATAAAGTAACATTACACTAAATATGTCCCAAGAAGTAGATAAATGAATTTAAAATAAGTGTCACATGCGTCTAAGAATGTAATAAAAAGTATGAAATAAATACATCAAAGACCCAAGAATGGGCCAATGCACACAAACACACTAAAATATGTCCAAACAAGGACTATTAATGATGAGGAGGAGCACCGTCGCGCATTTGGGTTAGAAGAAACTTATACTGCTCCTATGAAAGCATCACCGATGCCGATGGAGGAGGCAGTGATGGAGGCGGTGTCGATGCCGGCGGACCAGGAGGACGTATCTGCTCCAATGCTAGAAGTCAAGCATTCTATGAATCCATGGCAGATACCATCCTCGAAGTACCCTTTGCCACCGACCGGCTCAACAAATCTTGTACCGCATGGATCCTCGTAAGTGAGTCGCTCATGGCCGTATGTGACCCCTCCAGCTCCGTCTGTCTGCGCACCATAGATACGAACAGAGTTGCCAAGCTGCGCTCTGTCATCTGTCCCATAGTCCTGAGCTCTATAAGACTTTGCTCTGTTGTATGACTCAGAGTCCTGAGCTTCATAAGTCTATGCTTGAGCAAACCAAAACATGCGGTGATCGTCGCATCGTCCGTCTATGGTGCAGACTATGGCCGCTCCAAAATCCTTTATAGAAACTCATCATGCAAGTCAGCAATTTGATGGCCAATGCTCTCCTGGGCTCGTGTCGACGCCTACAAAGGCTGCTAGGAATGCACACTGACAGGGGGGTCCCTGGATGATTGTATCGCAACATAGGCACCGTAGGATCCCATACCATAGTACGTACCCCTCTGAAGACTACCAACGACATTCATCCAGAGCTCGTCCACCAATGGAGCTGTAGAGGGCTACGAGAAAGTACCAGCCCTCCCTCTGCAGGTGCACTAGTTGTCGCCCGCTCACGTAGTTTAAGATACTTGTCCTAGAAAAGTGGTTGCGAACGTCTAAGTTACTTATTACTAACTATATAGATATCTATTTGTATATTTCTAAGTTAAATTAAAACTAACACATGGTAGTAAACGTACATAGCTCTACATAGCCTTGTCATCGATGAGCTTTCTGCCCTTCCGATGGGTGGCCAGGAAGATTGTCACCATGTTGGCGTCCTCACCCCTCTGTACCTTGTAAAAATTATATTATTTGTTATTAAAATTATACATCTTATCCTACTTGCATTAGAATAATATATATTTAATAAAATACATAGCAGACAACAAAAATATTCCGTCATGGGAATCGAGCCACCATACCACTTTTCTGCCGTCGACCTATCCGCCTTTGCCTTCTCCGACCATTCCTTGTACTTTGGTTCATCGAATCTCGCCTTTATCACAGTCCACTGCTCAGGCATGATCCAATCATGGATCGGTTCTCCGTCGCGATCATGGACCTTCTGGTCGTTGATCGCATTACGGATCAGCTTGGCGACGACGACAGAAAACTACTTCTCGATCTTCTGAGCTCGGTGTGGTGGATAAAAATAGGTTTTCTTTAATAAGTAAAATAGAGAGTTACATAATATGCATAAATGATTATTAATATTAAAAGTAAAAATAATTTTACCTTGAAGTGGGCAAACCAAAATGTCTTCCTATCTTCAGGAGCATCTGAGTAGTTGATCCAAGGCTCACCATAGTTCTACCTCAGAAAATGCCCCTGTGCTCTCTGTACCACCGAGGGACGATATCTATAAAACGATAATTAAATTCATGAATATATAGATGTCACGCCCCAGTCCCAAAATACACGAAACTAGGCTACGTGACAATAGCCAGCTGTCACATCTTCGAGGATATCCCAATTTAATGGATCCTAACGAAGAGTGCTACGCTGTCCTAAAATACTAACATGTCCAATATCAGTCAACAACAGGTAAACTAATCTCATCCACAATATAAACAGCAAGAAGTACTAAATAAACTGCTGGAAGATACACACCAGTCTCAAGATATCATAGTACAACCAATAATGTCTGGTGAGAATAAACCCACTACTATAACAGAATAAAAGTACTGAAATAATAGATAAAAGAGTGGGCATCGGCTGACTAGATAATGATGCTCCCAATCCTAGGCGGAAGTCCTACCAAGTGATCATAAAAACTCTGACGGTAATACCTCTAACTCCTTTGCGGTAGCGAACCTCGTCTCTTGTCCTGGGCCGTACACTATGGGATAATATGCCTCGTCCAAATTTAGAAAGGTATCAGGTCCTCAGAGGGACGTAACAAGATACATAGAAGCATGCCATATATAAATACTGAATAAAATAAATACAATAAAAGGGTGTGATACCATCTAAGTGAATGCAATGTGAGGACAACTGTGAGTATATGGAAGGTGTAGGCTAGACATATGCTGACGTAATTCACCAGTCGTGACAACCGGCTAGTATATGCCACACATGCCCCCTATAACACGGGCGTAGGAATACAATAACGTCCAACGTTCTATAGAGTGTGGTATCTGTAATATCACCAAGTAACGTCCAACACACTACAGAACGTGGTATCAGTAATATATATATATGTCTGTATCACTCTATCGAGTGCGGTGTCAGTATAAAGGAGTGGGGTGTCCCATATGCCTACTAGTCGTCCTCCCCGCCCAATGTATATATCCAAGTCGAATATTCGACGTGCATACTCCATATCTAAATGCCAAGTCTCTACACTGAAATAATCCAGAATTACTTATTAACCGTGATGCATGTCACACGCGCCGATAGCTAGTCGAGCACGCGAACCCGCATCCCAACATAAAATTGTCACCACGAACGTATAGAAGTGTCAGGTCTCAGAAGATATCAGAGTATCCTCCAATGTGGTGAGTCACTACGAACTTGGTCAAGTATACTAATCATCGACGTATCCGTCGACAGCACCCGAGTCAATCTCGGACGCGCACAGTTGTATAAAAAGAAAGCAACAAGAATACAACACAACTTATGCATAATTTAAATTAGACAGTAAATATGGCAAGGTATCTTGCCTGAGTCCTCAAGACAATAAATTGATCACTGCGGGTTACCCGCCCTTTCACTTGGATCGACAAAGGTTGCTCAGCAGATGGTTCTCCTGGCTCATGGTGGACTTCTTCCTCTATTTTGCCTGACACCTTTTTTATATAGTCTTGAGCGTACAAAAGGGCATCAGAATAGTAGGATTCAACTCCTTTGAACGGATTGAGATCAGCAACTTCTGTTTTTACTGTTCCTTTAGCATCTACATATTTAAAATATTAATGTAGAGTTGAAGGAACAATATTGTGATCATGGATCCATGGTCGACCCAACAGAATATTGTAAGACACCTCCGAATCAATGACATAGCATGTAGCCAATGATCTCAGATCACCAATCTGGATTCTCAGACGAATCTTCCCCAATAGTTTGCTTTTTCTGGCATTGAAGCCCACAATTGTAGTGGTAGTATAAGCCAATTCATTAGTAGGAATTCTCAATGGTCTCAGCAGACTATGAGGGATAATACTGATTGGCGATCCCAGATCTATGTGAATCCGGTCTACCTCAATGGAGCCGACATATCCTGTATAATAAAGAGGCTTGTCATGTTTGTTATGCTTTAACAACATATCCTCTTGAGTGAAAGTGATGTTAGGGATTGCTTCCATCACACTATGGCATTGAGGACATGCCACAGGCTCTTTATCAAGAGACTTGAACTGAGTCAAGCATATATCTGCTTGCATTAATGCTTCACTCAAGGCTTGACGAGTGTCTTTGGATAAGCGAAGTAGCTCAAAAATGGATAATCTGGCTGGAGTATTAGCCAACTGAGCTAAGATGTCAAAGTTATATGGTTTCTCTAAACCTTTGTTTTGAGTGTTCTTCAGAGGTTTATCGAAACGAACTTCTTTCTGTTTACATTTGTCCACAGAAGTTGATTTAGAAGGACCTGCCTCTGGTATCACAGGTTCAGACTCTGGAAGTTTGGTAGCTGACATGTCTGTCGTTGCTTCTTCCTGATTCCCTTCATATTCTTTGAGGTAGGCTCTTCCTGACCGTGTTCTGGTTGCTAAAGTCTCTTTGTCCGATGCCGGGGATATTTTAACCATATGACATGGTTTACATCTTGAGTTCTTCTTAGACTTAGCTTTAGCAGGGTGAACCCATATGATCTCTCCACGCTTGGTAGTTAGGGGTACTAAATCTTGATTTTGACTCCTGGTAGGAGGAAGATTAACAATATCCATCATTACCCGTGGAATAGGTACCACACCATCCGGTACTTCTTGAGGGGGAAAATTATCAAATTGGAGTGAGACCATATTTGCAGTGACCGTGTTCTCATTATGACGCAAAGTGATGACTTTAGCGTCGATCAACTCCTGGATTTCCTTTTGCAGTACATAGCATGCCTTTGTGGGGTGATGTATGTATCTGTGAAAAATACAGTACTTAAGATTGTCTGTACTGCCGACTTCATTTGGATGCTTTATCTCTGGTAGAGTAAGCTTGCCACTTTTGACTAGACAATCAAATATGCTTGGAATATCATTGTCGTCAAAAGAATATTCCTCTTTAGGTCTGGAAGTTCCAGAATTCGTCTGCGTAGTTACCGGAGTATTTTGTCTGGATGTATTGATTGTCAGGGCTTTCTTTCCTTTTGAACTATGAGTATTATCACTATTGAAGGATGAACGCTTCCCTCTATCAGAGGTAGAGATCATGATTCCGTTGTCACGAGCCTTCCGATTATTATCTTCAACGGCTACTGCCGATATGATAAATGAGGCCTAATCGTGGAACTGATATAGTCCCGTGAATACTGAGATCAGTGGGAGTAGGTTCTTTCTGCAAATGTCTACCAAGGCTGAATTTGGAACTCCAGGAGGCATCTGTAAAGTAGCCTGATGAAAGCGTTCGATAAAAGTACGAACGTTTTCTTTTTTCTTCTGTTTTACTTCGATAAGTGATGACATAGACATGTCCATTCCTCCCTCGTCGAATTGAGCGAAGAATAGAGTTTTGAAATCATCAAAAGAAGTAATGCAGTTGTCAGGTAGACTATGATACCATTGGTAAGCTACTCCAGACAGACAACCTTTAAACACTCGAGTGAAAAGGGCATCATTTCCTTGCAACAATATCGTCATAATGCTGAAGTAGTTCATATACTGGCTTGGCAATGTCTTTTCCTCAAACAAAACCATAGCCTGTGGTTTATATTTTGGTAGGAAAGGGATCTCATCCCAGACAGCTGGATATGGCTGGTTAATTCCCAACTTTTTGAGCTGGTCTTTATGTTTCAAAGCATCAAATTGGGCTTTCAATTCCCGAACTGCTTGTATCGGATCTTCAGATGGGAGAGGGGCAGCAGAAAGGTAAGAGATTGGATATATCATAACTCCAATAGGAGGTAATACATTATCCGGGTTAAGAGGTTGATGAGCAGCTGATTCTTAATTTTGAACAGGCTCACGGCTTGCATTGGCTGGTGGTATGTCTACCTCCACACGTAGTTGAGTCGAAAGAACAGGTGTTTGAGCTATTGCAGTTGTATATTGAGTCACCATCATTTGGTGCATACTCTCCATTATGGTATGCATTTCTTTAAATGATTTTTCCAATACAGTGATCTGTTGTTCAGTACTTCCTGATGGGGAAGCTTCTTCATGTTTGTCTCCAACAGCATAAAATCCTATTTCTCTAGATGCCACTGAGGGATTACTATAGATCTCTGTAGAGATTGAATCTATACTTTCAGCATCTGTTTCAGAAAACTGGTGATTCCCAGTGTCGGAATTTAAAGAATATGAAGCTGATTGTCGTAACCTCGAGCGAGTGTTTCGAAAAATACCTTCTTCAAAAGTCTTGATAGTCTGTCAAATCTCCTTTGGCTTAGAGTTCTGGAGGAATGACGTCTTGGACTCGACCTTCCTCTAGGAATATGCGAAGCCATATTTACTGAAGCAAATATTGGTTCTTCTTCCTGTAATGACACAAAATAGTTCAATCGGTTAAACACTGACCATTTTGCTTTAGAACAGCAACAGTTAATTACAACCTTATGACTATTACAATAATATTCTCTAGGGGGTGTAATAGACATATTAGGAGATCCCCATTCTTTGCGTTTCTGGATCAAGAAATCATACAAATCATGGAGATTACCAGAAGAAGAAGAAGAAAAAGGCTTATTCTGCCTTTTTACATCAGTAGGAATGTGTAGATTAGGAACCATAACCCTTTCTCTGCCGTAGGAATACAATAGTTCACCCATATAAGTAGCATATGATCCATCATCTGTATGATGAGCGTATCTTTCCGTGAAACGAGTCTTCTTTACCCGGACTGACCTATCCTGACGTAGCATAGGTTCGCGTAAAACAGGAAAAGTCCTCAAACGGCTTTCAGCATCATGTATAGTCTATAAAGTGGGAATTTTCTTCTCTTGTGGGCATAAAAGCCTAGAGGTTAAAGGATTCGTCACTTGTTTTCCTTTGATGTGTTTAAAAGTACATCTGCCTCATCATAGACGGGATATGTAATTTATGCACGGGACGTGTTTAAAATTTCTGTATTGGCACTAAGGCCTTGCCAGAAATTTTGTCTACCACGTCACAGACGGGAGACGAAAGTTTACGCGCATGGCGTGTTTGAGACTTCTGGATTGGCACTGTGGCATTGCTAGAAGTTTTGTCTACCACGTGACAGATGGGAGACAAAGTTTTATGCACAGGGCGTGTTTGAGACTTCTGGATTGGCACTGAGGCATTGCCAGAAGTCTTGTCTACCACGTGATAGACGAGAGACAAAGTTTTATGCGCATGGCATGTTTGAGACTTCTGGATTGGCACTGAGGCATTGCCATAAGTCTTGTCTACCACGTGACAGACGGGAGACAAAGTTTTATGCGCAGGGCATGTTTGAGATTTCTGGATTGGCACTAAGGCATTGCCAGAAGTCTTGTCTACCACGTCACCGACGGGAGACAAAGTTTTACGTGCAGGGCGTATTTAAGATTTCTGGATTGGCACTAAGGCATTGCCAGAAGTCTTGTCTACCACGTCACCGACGGAAGACAAAGTTTTACGCACAGGGCGTGTTGGCTGTTTTGTCACAACTTTGTTGATCAATGCATGAGAGCTTGCCGGAAGGGTAGAGGACGTCTTGGGCATCCACACTTTACATAATTTTTTGTTGTTATATATTGAGGAGGAATGAGAACTACCCCCGGCATGAAGCATATCTTCATAGGCAAATTGGTCGAATTGGACGACCAAAGTCTTCTTCGTCGATCCGATGGATACAGCATTGTGTTGAGCAATTGCTTCCTCGTTAGAGGAGAGAGTTGTCCCCAGCAGAGTTGCCATCTTATTTGCGGGATAAACAAAGAGGTTTGTACGAAACCTTTGTTTACAAACTAGAAAAGAGAAAAGTACAATTAATCCTATACGAGGATGTTAAGTACAATAAAAATAATTCTGGGGAGTATTGCTATGAAAGTCTGATCTGCGGTCGATCACTTTGTTCCGTGGACTACACGATGATGAAGAAGTGTTGTAGAAGAAGCTTCAAACTTTCTCTGAACTGGAGACAAAAGTCGGTCAAAGAAAAGTAACAAGAAGGGTCGAATTCCTGTTGCCAAAGTTGTCAGCCAAAACACCTTTGTCTCCTCTCTTTTTTTTGTCCTTGTCTCTCTGTGCTCTGTGTGTTGTGTCTTGTTCTCTTTGGTCCAACTAGGAGTCTCTATTTATAGAGATCAATCCAATAACCGCCTGGTTGGCGTAAAAGCTAAATAACTGTCTTGTAGGCGTAAACGGCCAAACTGTAAAGAAGATTGCCTCCTTTACGCTGCGGTTATAATAACTGCTACGCACGTTTAAATGAACTTCTGAATCTGCGTATGACACGTATCTCATTATAAGGTAACGCATATAACTGTTTCTCGAAAATCATGGCATGCAAGCCAGGTAGGTAACTGCCTGGTTGGCGTAAAAGCCAAATAACTGTCTTGTTGGCGTAAATGGCCAAACTGTGAAGAAGATTGCTTCCTTTATGCTGCGGTTATAATAACTGCTACCCACGTTCAAATGATCTTCTGAATCTGCGTATGACACGTATCCTATTATAAGGTAACGCGTATAACTGCTTCTCGAAGATCATGGCATGCAAGCCACGTAGGTAACTGCTTCTTGCATAAAGCTTGATGATTCATGAATAATAGATAACCAGCATAAAGTAGCCAATTATCCTTCACGACTGAGGTCTTGAGCGTATTCTGGGCTAAATAGCCTTATCCACGTACCTTTGCAAATATAGCCGAGTTGGCGTATTTTGAGGAGATAGCATACGACGTACTCCTATAGTTAAAAATAGCCTAGTTGGTATAAAATGCAAGGATGGTGATGTGAGCGTATTAGTCTCAGTCTTAGCTTTCCCAGTCATAATAAATTTTGAACATAGAAAAAAATCTCGTGCATTAAATGCAGAGATATGCCACAATCTCGTGCATTAAATGCAGAGATATGCTTCGAGCTCTGTACTAGAAACAGCTTTTGACGTGGTGCCTAATTTTGTCTTATCTTGAGCGTAAAAACTCATTTATATCAATGTAGAATATACAGCATATTTTGAAGACTCCATTTCTCTTCCTTTGCATGCGTAAAAATGACTTGTATCAAGAATATGTCACAAAATGACAACCTGGGTCTCTGTGCAAAACTTATCATCACAGCCGTGCAGTACTTTTGTCGGATGTCAGGTTCACTGATTGACTGACAAATTCATCCGAGGAATACGAAAGGTTTCCTCGTACAACTTTACGCTGCATAAAAAAACAACATATTTTAAACTTTACGTAGGAAGGTGTAGCAACATTTTATGCAGAACAGCCTCCCTTGAAGCTCTGCTTTACGCGGAGAGGTCTGAGGCCCTATTTTACGCCAAACAGCCTTGAAGTTCTGTTTTACGCAGAGAGGCCTGAGGCTCTATTTTACGCCAAACAACCTTGAAGCTTCTGTTTTACGCAGAGAGGTCTGAGGCCCTATTTTACGCCAAATAACCTTAAAGCTTCTATTTTACGCGGGGAGGTTTGAGGCCCTATTTTACGCCAAACAACCTTGAAGCTTCTGTTTTACGCAGGGAGGTCTGAGGCCTAATTTTACGCCAAACAACCTTGAAGCTCTGTTTTACGTAGGGAGGAACTTCATGTATATTGGGGGGTTTTGACTGTAAAATACGTAGGGAGGAACTTCATGTATGTTGGTATACAATTAATATGAATAATAAACTAAACTCACATATAAAGAAATCTATAAAGTAATATTCACTAAATATGTCCCAAGAAGTAGATAAATAAATTTAAAATAAGTGTCACATGAGTCTAAGAATGTAATAAAAAGTATGAAATAAATACATCAAAGACCCAAGAATGGGCCAATGCACACAAACACACTAAAATATTTCCAAACATGGACTATTAATGATGAGGAGGAGCACCGTCGCGCATTTGGGTTAGAAAAAACTTATACTGCTCCTGTGAAAGCGTCACCAATGCCGATGGAGGAGGCAGTGATGGAGACGGTGTCGATGCCGGCGGACAAGGAGGACGTATCTGCTCCAATGCTAGAAGTCAAGCATTCTATGAATCCATGGCAGATACCATCCTCGAAGTACCCTTTGCCACCGACCGGCTCAACAAATCCTGCACCGCATGGATCCTCGTAAGTGAGTCGCTCATGGCCGTATGTGACCCCTCCAGCTCCGTCTGTCTGCGCTCCATAGATACGAACAGAGTTGCCAAGCTGTGCTCTGTCATCTCTCCCATAGTCCTGAGCTCTATAAGACTTTGCTCTATTGTATGACTCAGAGTCCTGAGCTCCATAAGTCTATGCTTGAGCAAACCAAAACGTGCGGTGATCGTCGCATCGTCCGTCTACGGTGCAGACTATGGCCGCTCCAAAATCCTTTATAGAAACTCATCACGCAAGTCAGCAATTTGACGGCCAACGCTCTCCTGGGCTCATGTCGACGCCTACAAAGGCTGCTAGAAATGCACACTGACAGAGGGGTCCCTGGATGACTGTATCGCAACATAGGCACCGTAGGATCCCATACCACAGTACGTACCCCTCTGAAGACCACCAACGACGTTCATCCAGAGCTCGTCCAACGATGGAGCTGTAGAGGGCTGCGAGAAAGTACCAGCCCTCCCTCTGCAGGTGCACTAGTTGTCGCCCACTCACGTAGTTTAAGATACTTGTCCTAGAAAAGTGGTTGCGAACGTCTAAGTTACTTATTACTAACTATATAGATATCTATTTGTATATTTCTAAGTTAAATTAAAACTAACACATGGTAGTAAACGTACATAGCTCTGCATGGCCTTATCATCGATGAGCTTTCTGCCCTTCCGATGGGTGGCCAGGAAGATTGTCACCATATTAGCGTCCTCACCCCTCTGTACCTTGTAAAAATTATATTATTTAATATTAAAATTATACATCTTATCCTACTTGCATTAAAATAATATATATTCAATAGAATACATAGCAGACAACGAAAATGTTCCGTTATGGGAATCGAGCCACCATACCACTTTTCTGCCGTCAACCTATCCGCCTTTGCCTTCTCCGACCATTCCTTGTACTTTGGTTCGTCGAATCTCGCCTTCATCACAGTCCACTGCTCAGGCATGATCCAATCATGGATCGGTTCTCTGTCATGATCATGGACCTTCTGGTCGTTGATCGCATCACGGATCAGCTTGGCGACGACGACAGAAAACTACTCCTCGATCTTCTGAGCTCGGTGTGGTGGATAAAAGTAGGTTTTCTTCAATATGTAAAATAGAGAGTTACATAATATGCATAAATGATTATTAATATTAAAAGTAAAAATAATTTTACCTTGAAGTGGGCAAACCAAAATGCCTTCCTATCTTCAGGAGCATCTGAGTAGTTGATCCAAGGCTCACCACAGTTCTACCTCAGAAAATGCCCCTGTGCTCTCTGTACCTCCGAGGGACGATATCTATAAAACGATAACTAAATTCATGAATATATAGATGTCACGCCCTAGTCCCAAAATATACGGAACTAGGCTACGTGATAATAGCCAGCTGTCACATCTCCGAGGATATCCCAATTTAATGGATCATAACAAAGAGTGCTACGCTGTCCTAAAATACTAACATGTCCAATATCAGTCAACAACAGGTAAACTAATCTCATCCACAATATAAAAAGCAAGAAGTACTAAATAAACTGCTGGAAGATACACACCAGTCTCAAGATATCATAGTACAACCAATAATGTCTGGTGGGAACAAACCCACTACTATAGCAAAATAAAAGTACTAAAATGATAGATAAAAGAGTGGGCATCGGCTGACTAGATAATGATGCTCCCAATCCTAGGCGGAAGGCCTACCAAGTGATCACGAAAACTCTGACGGTAACACCTCTAACTCCTCTGCGGTAGCGAACCTCGTCTCTTGTCATGGGCCGTACACTGTGGGGTAATATGCCTCTTCCAAATTTGGAAAGGTACCAGGTCCTCAGAGGGACGTAACAAGATACATAGAAGCATGCCATATATAAATACTGAATAAAATAAATACAATAAAAGGGTGTGCTACCATCTAAGTGAATGCAATGTGAGGACAACTGTGAGTATATGGGAAGGTGTAGGCTAGACATATGCTGACATAATTCACCAGTCGTGACAACCGACTAGTATATACCACACATGCCCCCTATAACACGGGCGCAGGAATACAATAACGTCCAACATTCTATAGAGTGTGGTATCTGTAATATCACCAAGTAACGTCCAACACTCTACAGAACGTGGTATCAGTAATATATATATACGTTTGTATCACTCCATCGAGTGCGATGTCAGTATAAAGGAGTGGGGTATCCCATATGCCTACTAGTCGTCCTCCCCGCCCAATGTATATATCCAAGTCGAATACTCGACGTTCATACTCCGTATCTAAATGCCAAGTCTCTACACTGAAATAATCCCGAATTACTTATTAACCGTGATGCATGTCACACGCGCCGATAGCTAGTCGAGCACGCGAACCCGTATCCCAACATGAAATTGTCACCACGAACATATAGAAGTGTCAGGTCTCAGAAGATATCAAAGTATCCTCCAATTGGGTGAGTCACTACGAACTAGGTCAAGTATACTAATCATTGACGTATCCGTCGACAGCACCCAAGTCAATCTCGGACGCGCACAGTTGTATAAAAAGAAAGCAACAAGAATACAACACAACTTATGCATAATTTAAATTAGATAGTAAATATGGTACGGTATCTTGCCTGAGTCCTCAAGATGTGAATAATAATAGCCCGCTCCTGCAGTGTCTCCTGGCTGATCCAATGACCCTAAACATACAATATAATATATAAATTCTACATCAGACACTAATGAAAATGCATACATAATTTACGACGCTGCTCTTATGTACTGTCGCAAGATCACGGCTGATCGAATACAGCATCACGTGAGCACGTAGCTAGGGTGTACATGCGTTCTGTCCTCGGTTAACGTGCATCTTGAGACAATAATTCTATGTTATCGATTTACGAAACTATATTACACCTTGTTGGATTACACGCCATTTATTTCCATGTTAATTGCATTAGGTAAATGTCCACATTTCTGATGAATTATAAGTGCTTATAACAAGTCCGACTATTAGGTTAATTATTATCTATTAATTACTGTTTTAAATCCAATTTAGCATACATACTCATATCTAGGGTTCCACATAATTGGTTTTGTGTCCACGTACGACGCACGACACAACTCGATGACACGATGATACAACCATGCATGTTACCATGGAGAAAAGATCTACGAGGTTTACCTATTCGAGGTTGATCGTGGGCCTGTGCTCAAACTCTGGACGTTTTTCGGCGAGGGGAGCTCCGGAGTCGACGGCGGTGAGCAGCAGCGGCAGCGGCAGCTGCAGCGGCAGTACAGTGCTGCAGTAGCCGCAGCAGTAACAGTACTCGGCGGCGGCGGTTGTCTGGTCGAGGTGGCGTGGGGAAAGGCGGCACTCCTCCTGGAAGTGGGGATCGGGGCTGGAGTGGGTGGCCGGGGCAGTCGGGTCGGATGGGCGGTCGATGATGGTGATGGTTGCAGGCGGCCTGAGGGGGAGGGTCCGGGGTCAGGCAAGATGCGGCGGCGATCGGGTTTGTGAAGTCGGAGGAGGGGAGGCTAGGGTTTGGTTAGTCGGCTAGAGTATGAGTAGGTGATGGTGATCTAGGGTTTCTCATGGGAGAAATAGGTGTGTTTATATATGGGGATTTGTGGGTGGCTCTTGGGACTTGGGCCTGTCCGGCCTTATTGGGGTGGGGCTGGTCCATGTAGCAGAGTGCATGTGGGCTTGGTTAGGTTTGTTTGAGGTGAAAGTGGCCTCAAATTTAATTAATTTAATCAATGCAAGGCGTTCTCTAAGAAATATTGCGTAACTAAAATGAGATGCAATAACGAGTATCTAATATTGCACAATGGTCAGAGGGGTAGTCTGGCACGTCTAAAAGATGTTTGTGACTTCGGATGGAAGATGACTACTGGTGTGGTACTCCAACCTTGAAGCAACGGTAAGGTGTATTAAGACGTATAATTGACGTGCATTAATCCTAATTAATTCCAATTTGATCTTAGTCTCTTGATTTAATTCCAATTAATCCTTAATTGGTCGAAAGGGTTTACAATAGATATAATCATTTAAAAAATATTAATTATTTAACATACTTGCTAGGCCCGTCCGACCAAATCTCCATCCTCGTCTCGCCTGGAGGCGCACATAGAGGATCGCTCTGATCATGCGCAGACGGAGTCGGCTCGACCTCCTCCATTTGTTCCTCTGTCTCTATGTTGCCGTCAGCAGGAGGAAGACTGGACGAGGGAGTAGTCTCAGGCATAGAACTGCTGGTCCCAGGTACCGTCGACGGAGTTAAAGATGTGACTGGCCGGTACACTGGAGTACTCCACGACGAGGATCCGGAACAAGTAGCCGGTGAGGAGCACTCCGTCTAGAAAATCTACCTTCGTATGATCCTCGTCGTCCTTTTATACCTGATGATAAAATAAATACACAGACTTATAACAGTATATAAAATATCAGAGTCATAAAATAAAAATAAAATAAAAGTATCACAGTCACACAATAAGCTCAATATAAAATATCCATACATTTAAAATAGATGTTACATTCTATATTAAAAATACAGTACATGGCTAGAGTTCTAAATGGATTTTATTTTATTTTCAATCTCCTTCTGGGAATTCATCTTCTTCGTTTTTATCGTCCTTCTCTCCCTCTTCCTCCTCCTCTTCACTTTCATCTACTTCGTTTTCCTCTTAGGATAATTCTATCTCTTCCATACGATTAGACCTGTAATGAGGAACTTCCGTTAAGTCCACATCTATAATATTTGTTATAATAGGTAGCTCATCCTCCTGATAAGCTATTTCGTTAACGTCAAAGGTATTCTAGCTTTCGTCTTGCATACTTTCCACTAGTCCGACTTCGTTGTTCCCCGTTTAAGATAATTGTGAAGTATACGAGCTGAGCCTGACTTGATAGGAAAAATGGTTCATAGCCTTCATATCAATGCCGTAATTTGTATCTACAAGACCATGCTTGCCTATTTTCTAACGTAGATCTTGGATTAGATCGAACCAATCACACCTGAATAATACGATCTTAGCAGGCTTTGTTCCATAATTATATGTTAACTATACAATCTTCCGTAAGACACCATAGACACCTTTGTAGCTTGAAGATCTGACACCTTTGTAGCTCGAAGATCGACACCTGGATCGACACCTTTGTAGCTCGAAGATCTGATACACAAATAACTATTTTTCGTAGAATCGAGATCCAAGAAGCTGTCTCTTATCGGGGCTTTTGTTGACTTGAACCTAAACCCATTCACACAGTAGCTTGGCCAAATTTTGACGGCATAAATTGGTCCCTTGGATAGAGTTCTAGTAGACTCATTCTCGAGTGTTGTATGGGACAATCGATCTAAATACCAAGAAAATAATATTAAGTTCAACTTTATGTTAATTATTGTGCATAGTACATACACAAAAAGATCCTTACATATGCACTCAACCAAGAAGGAAAATAAAATCTTATTTTCTGTGCTACTTCTTCGTCTATTATGTATGGTCTCATCGACCTTATCTCATCATTAAATATGCTAAAAAAACAAAATATCGTCCGATTAGTGTAACAATATTAACGTATACTATTACATTAAGATGACTTAAATATTGACGTGTTAATTACTTACCCTTCTAGCTTCGCCACTTCATCCTCATCGCATTTGAGTAATATATACAACTGAACAGCCCTTAGCTCGTCGTCATTCATATATCTCTTATTTATTTTGCCCGAAGGCTAACCAAAAGCATTGAATTCTTTTAGTATTGCATCATTAGATTCCTGATATTCGTCTTCATTTCTGGGAACTCTTGTTCTATTAGTAGCAATATGCGGATTAAAATTGTCAAGACCCGTACCCGAATATTCTAGCACGAGTACATGGGTATGTCTAGCCTATGCCACAGCATCGACGGCAGAACGCTGTCTGGGTCAACTCTACTATCTAAATATCTCAAACAATATATACTTAGTACCTGCGAATCATCTCAACTCCAAACGGAGGAACAATATGGTATCTGATAAATGTAAACTATACTCAATCATAATGCAACTAGGGAAGATAAAGCATGAGATAGAATAATGAAAGAAAGAGTCACGATACATCCATAATCCTGAAATAATATATACATGCCATAAGCCTCAATAAAAGTCTAATACAAGTCTAAACAATAATCTAAACCTCCTTAGACTCTGGTACTAAGTCCTCCTGCTCTAAATGAGTATCCTCCAATGGAATGCTATTCTGTGGTCCGTAGTATGTAGGATACTGGTCTACGAGCCAATCATCTAAAAAATATATTCAGTCAGGATTGGAGCGAAGTATATACCTCTGAAAGCGGTTTTAAATACATAATCGAGCATATATAATAGATAATAGAAAAGAATACACGATAACTAAATATCAAAAAAATGAACTAGAATGAATAGGTAATGTACTGGAATGAAGAACAGGCAATAGACTAACTGTAATATAATAAAAATGAATGAGACTAGCTAATGTGCCATAGAATACAAGTTTATTATGTGATCGGTTTAGGTTGAACACTGATACAATATGGTAACTCGATTACACGTGTGATATATAATCAACATGTACACGAATACACTGGGGCTTGATCACATAACCAACTCCTATTCCCCCATCCCCAACTAATACCAATGGATCCAATCACGACACGTTACGAACACGAATATGGGCACACTGAACACGAGCAGTGTGTATACACGAATATGAGCATACTAAATCAATATTCGATACACACGATAAAATATATGTAAAAAAGTATCCACTAAACACGGTAAGGGATAACATCTTCTAACAGGATCCATATAGTACCAGTCTGTGAAACCACTATGTCGGAATCAAGTATACAGTTCTAGAACATGAGATATATACAGTATTATGAAATAAAACAAACAAAGAAATGTACTCGCCTCTAGTCCTAAGCAAAATGTGTCTCTCAATGCCCAAGCTGGTGTCACAATCACCTAAATAGGAATGTCATGTCAAAATGGGTGTAATAAAAATGATAATCATGCTAAGTGAGTTAAAGTATGCTTCATAGGCCATGTCTAAGTCCACACTAAGGTAATTGATCTATATGGTTACTAAATAGCTAAAACTAACTTATTTAACCTTACTAGATCATTACCTAAGTGTAGAGGTGATATCCTAGCTAATACCTACACTAATTAGTATAGCTTAGTATCACTCATAACCCATACTAGCCTTAATACTTTACTTAACAGTTCAATCCTATTTACTGATACTACATAACACTTAACTAATTGGTATTTACTTCACTGCTAATTGAGCCTATACTAACTAATACAGTAGTATACTAACACTACGTATTAAACAACTAACTTAATTACCAATACATTATATACTAACTATTACACTTCCAACTGACATCTACAAATGCTCACAACTAGTATCTACTTGATCACTGATAAATAATTTATACCTGTTATCAGTGTTCAGCCACTAATTGCCACACCCCCTCTCAAAACTTCATGTTTCAGTCCTCGTATCGGTTAATTGATACACTGAAGTAATTTTCCACTCTTGTGAGTATCACATCTAAACTGTAGAATTAAAAACTCATATATCTTACTGTAAATACATTGCATTGCTCCTCACAATTACTCACCCGATACTATACTAGCATTACACAGGAACTCTCCAACTAATACACGTATAAGTGTATATCTTCACCTTCCCCTCTCACTTCAGTTTAGTCCACAAGATATCTAAATAGTACCTCATAGCTTAACCCGACACCTCAGGTCCAAGGAAATGCCAAAGTGGCACTGCATACCTTTGATACTGCTGCTACTGCTTGTGTCCTTCAATTCAGGTTTGGGCATACTTGTATCCTAACCCGAGGACAGCAAAAAGTAGCAGTTGTTGATGCTTGTTACTGCTGTACTATCCATTGTAATGCTTACTGCACTGCTCTTGTTGTTGATACTGCTGCAGCTATTGCTGCTTGTTGCTGTAGTTATTGCTGCTGATACTGCTGCAGCTATTGCTGCTTGCTTCTGCTGCACTGTCTAATACAATTCTTACTGCACTGCTCTTGCTGCTGATACTGCTACAGCTATTGCTACTTGCTGCTGCTGTACTGTCTATTACAATGCTTACTGTACTGCTCTTGCTGCTGATACTACTGTAGCTATTGCTGCTGCATACTTGGAATCCTGCACTAGATACACATTAAAATGTTCATCACTTCACAACTCCCCCTGCTACAATAAAGTACACCAATCTCACAAACACTGACACACCTATACTTGCTATATACAGTCTACAAACCAACTAACCTGATATACACTGTGCAAGCCTTCACTTGCAGTTTAGTGCAAGGATACGAGTTCACAAATAGTACTGGTATTACTGCAGTGCAGTCCACCCCCCGATACTCTATGAAACACTCAAACACACTATCACTAATACACACACACACACACACACACACACACACACACACACACACACACATATATATATATATATATATTTAGGTATTTAAATAGAAATACCTATAGTGCACCAAATAGGATATCTATGATACTTAATCCATTGAGGTGCCAAACTCTACATTCTCCATAATTGATTATTTCCTTATGTCATATATATATATATATATATATATATATATATATATATATATATATATATATATATATATATATATATATATATATATATATATAATTATAACTATTAGAAGTCGTTACAACATGTAATGAAGAGAATTCAGGTAAATCACTCAAAATTGGCCAATATCACACCGTATCGCAAAATACCGTGATACGGCCTATACGTATCGATTTGTAGACACTTATCTAGTCCCATAACCCCGATCTAAGTCTAATTAGATCTAATTGGTCTCATGTCACATAATTGATATGTCAAATTCGTAATTTTCCCAATATACACATAAAATATCACATAGAACTCATAATACAAAGCCAAATAGCCTAGAACTTGTTCCTATAGGTAGTCCTATGCCATAGGGTCATTCCTAATAGTCAAATACATGATTAAGAGGCTATAATAAGAGAAAAATTTAGGAATTACCAATTGGGAGATGGATTCTCAATAAAAATATAATTGGACACGATCCAGACATGATCTCTAGCTCCAAAGATTCTCCTCCTTGTGCTCCTTTTTTCTCTAAGCTTCAAGGCTCCAAGAGTGATAAATTTGTGAAGAAATTGGTGGTAAATTGTGTAGAAAATCAATAAAAGAAAATTGGAGAACTAGAATTTTGATCAAAATTAAAATACAAATAAGGAGAGAGATAGAAGAACCCCCTATAGTGGCCGGCCTATTCCCCCTTCTCCAAGCAATTTTAAATATCCAAGTTATCCCCTACATGTTGTATTATGAGAGATAATTAAGGGTAGGTATATTTGGAAGTCTCTAACTAAATATAATTACACTAATCCTTCTTAATTTAATTAGTAGAATAACTAATGGGCTTGGGTCCAAGTTGGGCTCACTATTTGTCTTGACAAATCTAAATAGGTCCATATGTGATAAGTATAAGTATTGTCTAGTCTCTCTAGCTAACTAATTAACACAAGTCTTTAATGACTAATTAATACTAGTCATAATAATCATAGCTTATCTTAATTAAATAAAATATACAATCATCACACAATATTAAATATTATATTCCTAAAATTAAATACCTATGCCAAACTACCCCTAGCTAAAAAAGTGAGGGTGACAATCCTACCCACCTTAGAAAAATTATGTCCTCGAAATTAAGGAAGAAACTAACTATCAATAGAAATTAATACAAGTAAGAAAGAATTATACCTCACGGCTCAAACAGATAAGGATATCGCTCGCGCATCTCGGCCTCTCGCTCCCAGGTGCTCTCTCCTGGTGAGTGATACCTCCAAGCGACGCACACCAAAGAAATTGTCTGGTTCCGCAACGCCTTCTCCCTACGGTCCAAAATCTCTACGATAATCGATAGGCCCACCAACACGTGTCTCGTAAGAAAGATGAATTAGAAAATGCTCCATGGAGTCGAAGAATCCATGAGGGAATACTCTTTCAAGCTTGCACAATATTATTGTAATATACTTCTCTTTCTTTTCTAGATAATCGATGATCAACTTTGTAAAACAAAGATCCCTGAAGAATATGCTAAGCTCAGTCAATGGATCCCAAACTATATGCGGCAAGAATTCTTGAAATATAATTGGAATTAACCTCTCTATGAATACGTGACAGTCATAGCTCTTAATACCCATCAGGTTATTCTCGAAATGCATTTAGATAATAGAACTTGGCTCCATGAGGATGAGAGACATAGGAGAATCCAGTACTGGTACGGGCCCAACGAAGCGGCCTCACTTTTAGCAGCAGCATCAGAGACACTTCCAACAGCCGAGGCAGCAGTACCATATACCAGCTAGAGCATCAGTGTAGTAGGAACACCAGATCCAGAGACCAGATATTCCTTGCCCATTCTGTAAGAAGCTGGGACATGGATAAGATAAGTGTAGGATGTGATTGGGCCAATATTTATTCTGCGGATCAGGAGACCACCAGTTGAGGGCTTGTCCTAGAGATCCAGCTCGTCCATCTCAGGACGGGGCCCAGGCACATAGAGCACCCGCGAGACCACCAGGGGGATATCAGAGAGGACCTCCATTACCGACTCAGAAACAGAGGTTCATACGGCAACAGCAACAGCAGCAGAGAGGTGCTCAGCAGGGGCAAGCTTTCGCCTTGACCGTCGAGGAGAATGAGCTAGTTGGATATGTCATTTTAGGTTTAGTCTATCTTGATTCTTTTTCAGCTCATGCTTTATTTGATTCTGGTGCTTCACATAGTTTTGTATCTATATCTTTTGCTTTAAAGCATCATCTAGGGAGTGAACCGTTAGTGAGGACTTGCAAGATCAAGATCGGCGGTAGCATTATCCTGGTCAGTGATGTTTGCAAGGATCAAAGAGTTTCTCTGGAAGGTCAAGAGTTGAGCACGTGTCTACTCGTAATACTACTTCCAAGTTACGACGTAGTACTCGGGGTGGATTGGTTGAGTAGGCACCATGCTAGTATCGATTATCGTAGAGACAGAGTTTTGTTTCAGCCACTAGAAGAGCCAGAGTTTGAGTTCATCAGAGGAGCAGCAGAACAGAGTGAATGAGCCTTCTGTGGAGCTATGGTGGAAGAACAAGAGCTGCCACATCCTTTGATTGTAGAGTATATGGACGTCTTTCCGGAGGAGTTATCGAGATTTCCACCAGACCTAGATATGGAGTTCTTTATAGACTTGGTACCAGGCCCAGAGCCAATATCATATCACATCTATAGGGTGAACAACAACGAACTGGCAGAGTTAAAAAAGCAGGTAGATGAGTTACAGGACAAAGGCTTCATCCTGTCTAGTTTATCACCGTGGGGTTCTCCGGTATTATTTGTACCAAATAAGGATGGGTTCGTACGCATGTGTATCGACTATAGGGCTCTCAATAACCTCACTATCAAGAATAAATACCCGTTATCGCAGATTGATAATTTGTTTGATCAGTTGAGCGAAGTGAAGGTATTCTCGAAGATAGACTTGAGGTCAGGGTACCACCAGGTGAAAGTAAAGAAGAAAGACATTCTAAAGACATATTTCAGGACTCAGTTTGGGCAGTTTGAGTTCTTGGTGATACCTTTTGGGTTGACCAATGCCCCGGCGATATTCATGAATCTGATGAATAAGGTGTTTCATCAGTACCTGGATCAATTTATTGTGGTCTTCATTGATGATATATTGATTTATTCGTAGACCTCGGAGGAGCATAATAAATACCTGAGGATAGTCTTGTATACCCTCAGGAAGGGGAAGCTGTAAGGCAAGCTTTCAAAGTATGAGTTCTTCCTTGATAAGGTTGAATTCCTCGGGCATATGATTACAGGAGACATAATCTCAGTAGACCCGAAGAAGATATCAGCAGTTGATTCATGGTCTACCCCGAGTTCAGTGGCAGAAATCGGGAGCTTTCTTGGTTTGGTAGGCTATTATCAAAGATTTGTTCAGAATATTTCCAAGATGGCAGAGCCGACGACTAGGCTAACTAGGAAGGACATGGAGTTCTTCTGGATTGAGGAGAGTCAGGTTGCTTTTGAGGAGCTGAAGAAGATGTTGACTATAGCTCCAGTGTTGACATTGCCATCGGGGACATGAGGATTTTCTATATAGTTATACTTCGGGTAAGGGTTTGGGTTGTATATTGCAGTAGAACGAAAAGGTAATTGCCTATGCTTTCAGGCAATTACGCTCTCTTGAGAAGAATTACCCTACCCATGACTTAGAGTTGGCAGCAGTCATTTTTGGTATAAAGTTGTGAAAACACTACTTATGCGGAGAGCGTGTGGAGATCTTTACAGACCATAAGAGCTTAAAATATGTGTTTACACAAAAAAAGCTCAACATGAGGCAGAGGCGGTGGTTGGAGTTGATGAAGGACTTTAACATTTTATTATAGTATCATCCAGGGAAGGCCAACGTAGTCGCTGATACCTTAAATAGGTAATCAGTAGCTATGTTCATGACGAGGGACAGATATTTATTGGCTGATCTTGATAGCTTGGGTATTGAAGTACTAGTTCCTGGAGTTGCGACACAAATATAGAAACTTCAGGTAAAATCAGAGTTGATGGACCGGATTAGAGCCGTACAGTTCGAGGATGAGTCTCTAAAGAGCACAGGTCCGGATGGGATTGGCAGAGGACTTCACTATTGTAGAGGATAGATTATTACAGCATGGTACCAAATTATGTGCACCGAGTGGAGTATTGTACGAGAAGGTTCTTCAGGAGGCGCATCGATCTCAGTACTCTATGCATCCATGTGCCAACAAGATATATAGGGACATGAGCAAGCATGTTTGGTGGTATGGTATGAAGTGGGAGGTGGCTAGCTTCATATCCAGATGTTTGGTATGCCAGCAGGTAAAGGCAGAGAGACAGAGGCCAGGTAGATTATTTCAGTCTTTACCCATTCTAGAGTGGAAGTTGGAGCATATGACGATGGACTTTGTATCAGGGATTCCGCGTTCTCCAGGAGGGAAAGACGCGATTTGGGTCATCGTGAACAGGTTGACCAAATCGCCACACTTTTTGCCATTCAAAGTGAGTACGTCTATGGAGAAGCTCGCGTAGATGTATGTGCGTCAGATAGTCAGATTATATGGAGTTCCTATGAGCATAGTCTCGAATCAGGATAGTCATTTTATATCCCAGTTCTGGAAGAGTTTGCAAGCTAGCTTGGGCACCTAGCTCAAGTTTACTACCGCATACTACCCCCTGACTAACGGGAAGTCAGAGAGGACTATCCAGACTCTTAAGGATATGCAACATACCTGTGTTTTAGATTTTGGAGGCTCTTGGTAGGATCACCTTCACTTGGTAAAGTTTTCTTATAACAACAGCTAACAGGCCAATATTGAGATGTCACCATTTGACGCATTGTATGGATAGAGATACCGCACTCTATTATCATAGGACAATGTTGGTGAACTAGACTTATTGGAACCAGAGATGGTTGTGGATGAAGCTGAGAATGTGAAGCTTATTAGAGATAGGCTTCGGGTGGTGCAGGTCAGACAACGATGTTAGGCCGATAGCCACCGGAGACCTTTGGAGTTTGAGGTTGGAGATCTGGTGTTCTTATGGATTTCTCCAACACGGGGCACTATTCTCTTTGGTAGAGGCGGAAAGCTTAGTCCATGGTACATCGAACCGTTTAATATTCTTGAGAGGGTCGATGCAGTAGCCTACAGACTAGACTTGCCGTCTGCATTAGAGGGAGTGCATAACGTGTTCAACGTGTCGCAACTAAGACAGTACGTGGCAGATCCTAGCCATGTGTTGGATCACTCGGAGATTGAGGTTGGTCCTACTTTCAGCTACCCAGAGTAGCCCATGGAAATTCTGGATCACAGGGAGAAGGTGCTGCGAAACCAGACGATTTTTTTGGTATGCGTCGCGTGGAGGCATCACTCGCCAGAAGTGAGTACCTGGGAGAGAAAGGCTGAGATGCATGAGCGATATCCTTATTTGTTTGTGCTGTGAGGTATAATTCTTTCTTGCTTATATTGATTGCTGTTGGTAGTTAGTTCTTCCTTAAATTTCGAGGATAAAATTTTTCTAAGGTGGGTAGGATTGTCACCCTCACTTTTCCAACTAGTGATAGTTTGGTAATTTGGCATGGGTAAATTTTTTAGGAATAAATATGAATATTAGTGCTATAGTATTTATTTGATAATTGTATTAATTATTTAATTATTAGTGAGTTATAAATTATTTGTGAATTATATTATTTATTTTTAGTTAGGAGGCTAGTCTAATAGTTAGACTCGTCACTTGTAAGCCCAGTTAGACTTGTCATGACAACTAGTGAGCCTAACTTAGACCCAAGCCCATTAGACCATTTTCACTAATTAATTAGGGAGAATTAGTTTAATTATAATTAGTTAAAAACTACCCTAGTAGCCCTCCCTAATAATTTTTCTATAATACATCATGGAGGGGTACAAGGAACATTTACATGTGACTTGGAAAATGGGAAAGGGGGTCGGCCACTACTAGAAGGGGCTCTCCTCTCTCTCTCTCTCTCATCTCATTTGCATTCATTTAGATTTAGAAATTATATCCCCAATTTTCCACTATTTCCTTCATCAAATTCTCTCTTAGTTCACTTCCATTCCCTCTAATTTCCATCCCTCAAGGAGCTTTGAAGCTTAAAGAAGCAAGAAGCACAAGGAGAAAGAACTTTGGTAGAGAGATCATGTGTCACTACCCAATTCTAGAAAATAGGGTTTTTTTTTATTTGGTAAATTGTGTATTGTATATAATTAATTATATTTATATTTAATTAGTGATTGTATTATTTTTATTTGATTATTTTAGGGTTTTGGCTAGCCTGGACCCATGTCAGACCCTAGTGAACCCATATCCGACCCAACCCACACCCTTGTGAGACCTATTTTTGGGTTTTAGAATATTTATTATATTTTTAGTGGGTTAGTTGGAGAGATTTGGAGTTAGTTTGAGTGCTTTTGGAACCCGAAACCCAAACCCAAGTGAGAGGAGGGCATTTTAGACATTTGGAGACTTTGGAAACCCTTATTTCTTGCTTGGCCGGTTCCCACAGCCCACACCCGACCAAACCACAGCAGCCCCATCCCATTTTCTTCTTCTTCTTCACTTCTTCTTCTTCTCCACTCCTTCTTTCTTCTTCTTTCCTTCTTCCAAGTAAGTTTTTCTCCATTTTCTTTCCTTCCTTCTTCTAATTCTTACTTTTGTATAAACCCTAACCCTACATTTTCCCCCAACCTAGGTGTTTAGAGCCTAGACTTAGTGTGGAGGCTAGATTTGGAGGCTTGGAGCTTGAGGGAGGTAATTTCAAGTGGATTGGAGACTTTGGCCTTGGGATTCCAACTCCCAAGAGGTAAACCATAACTTTCCCCTTGCTAATTACTCTAATATAGTGTAATTAGTGGTTTAGAACCTTCCTAGACCCTAAGCCTACCCGTGGGAGGAAGTTGGAATAAGTTTGGTTCTGTTTGGAGACTTTGACACTAGGTTTTGGGTCAATTTCGGGTGGAATCCAAAATTGGACCAATTTTGGGTCATGCCCTAGGTTAGACGGACCTAGATAGACGTTGTCGGGTGTCTTGAGGGTTAGTGCGTGTCTCCGTTCGGACACGTGAAGTCGTGTCGCGGAGAAACGGGCGTTTCGGGCATTTTTGGAGTTTTCATCGTCGCCGGTTCTAAGTACGTGCGAGTTTTTGCCACGGGCCTAGAATCGACGGGGTAGTATTTTTTCTAGGATCTAGACATCATTTAGAACCCGTGGATAAATTTTGGGCCAATTTTGAGTTGGTTTGGTGTCGTTTCAGGAGGTTTTCTGAACCGCACACCGCGTGTTCGTCGAAATGACCGAACGGCCATTTCGACTTGGTTTCCTAGTTTCGGGCTTGTGCGCGCGTTGGGTTAGCTTCGGATAGTGTGTGCTAGAGTTCTCGGATTATATTTTATATATATATATATATATGTATTCGTGTGCATGTGGGTCGTTGTGTGCGTGTTTGTGAGCGTTGTGAGCGTTGTGTTGTGTTGTGTTTGGTGTTTATGTGTCTATATATATATATATATATATATATATATATATATATATATATGTATATATATATATATATATATATATATATATATATATATATGTGTTGTATGTATATATATTTGTGTGTGTATATACCTATATTTTTGTGTGTATATATGTATTAGTGTGGGTGTTAGTATATATGTGTATGTATGAGTGTGTGTATGTGTATATATATATATATATATATATATATATATATATATATATATATATGGATTGTGTGTTATATATACATAGATGCGTGTATATATATATATGTAGTGTGTATGTATATATATATGTGTGTGAATGTATGTATTTATATACGTGTGTGTGTGTTTATATGTATACATGTATTAGTGTGTGTATATATATATATATAGAGTTGTTTATATATATATGTATATGTGTATATATGTGTGTGTGTGTGATTGTGTGTATGTGGTTGTGTGTGTGGTATGTAGGCAGAAAGGGGGGGCTTGTGCTGCGTGCCGCAAGGGGGCAGTGGGCAGTGCGCTGTGCGGCGCAGCGGACTGCACAGCAGGGCAGCAGCAGCTGCTGCACAGCACCAGCAACAGCAGTAAAGGCAGCAACAGCAGCAGGAAAAGGCAGCAGCAGCAGCAGGAAAAGGCAGCAGCAACAGCAGGAAAATATAGCAGCAGCAGCAGCAGCAGTAAAATGCAGCAGCAGCAGTAAAGGCAGCAGTAGCAGCAATCGCAGCAAGGCATTGGCGTAACGAGGGGTTGAGAGAGAGATCTAAATAGGTTGATATTAGATAGATGGATAGGTAGATTGATGGATAGATAGATATAAATAGATATATAGATTTTAGATAAATAGTTAGATAGATACTAGATGGATAGATAGTTATCTATCTATATATATAGATATATATACATATAGTTAGATAGGTAGTTTAGATATAACTAGTTCTAGATATAGATATATATACATATTGAGAGTGGGTATAAGGTAAGGTATATGTGTGTTCGTAGATATATCTATATATATGCATATAGGTATTTAGGTATATGTATAATATATGATAGATATATATATTTTAGCCTAGATTATAGCTTGATATATATATCTATATACCTAGATAGCAAGTTAGAGGGGTATTAGAGCGATACCTCAATACCTTGGGATACCGAGGTATCTCAATACCTTGAGGTATCCAAGGTATTGAGTTTCGAGCGGGGTTTTTGAGCATTAGCCTACGAATAGTATTGGAGTAATTTTTATATATTTTTGTATATATATTTACGCGTGCTAGCATAGGTTTTAGCGGGTTTAGGCGGGGTGCGTAGCCTAGATCGAGGTATCGGATACCGAGGATATCCCGGTATCTCGAGGAGGCGAGTTTGAGAGTTTACTAGCTTAATGAGCTAGTTTTGACCTAGAATTTTAGGGACACCCTAGTTTGACCTAACTTTGACCATAATTATCCCCGTTGACCATAAAAGTCAATGTTTGACCTAGTTTTGACCTAGAGTTGACTTTTTTGATCCCGGGTTGACTTTTTGACCCGAATTTCACCAGTTTGACCCGTTCGACCTAGAATAACCCTAGAAGCCTGTTTTTATTATTTTATATCAGTTTAAATCCATAGAACCTTGTTTAAATTCTGCTTTTCGCAATAGGTTCTTGTGACACATGTCCGAATCTCGATCCTCATCAGTTGCTCAGGACGTCAGGCGAGTACCTACCTCTGATAGTTTCCATTTCATGATAGCGTTTATATCATATGTTCTAGAACTGTAATACTTGATTCTGACACATTGTTACATGAGATGGTACTAGTGGATCCCGTCATGAGATGCTATCCCCCTTACCGTGTTCAGCGGGAACTCTATCACGTGTATTTCATCATGTGCTTCGGGTATTGATTCTCATGTGCTTCTTGTACTCTCGCCTTCATGTGCGTGAGCTATTATTATGTACGTAGCATGTTGTGGTTGGATCCAAGAGTATTAATGGGGGAGGGGAGTAGGAGGTAGTTATGTGATCAAAGCCAAACAGTATTCATGTGTATGTCGGTTATGCAACTCACGCATAACGGAGTTATCGTAGTATTTTTCAAGTTTAACCTAAGCCGATCACATAACGAACTTGTGCTCAAGGCACTTAGCTAGTATTCATATTTTCTCACATGCAGTTACTTTTTTACTACTTGTATTGTTCTCTAGTTTACATTGCAGCTACTTATTCTGCTCCATCATGTATTTATTTCCTGTGCATCTTGTATACTTTTTTATTGCTCATCATTTACACCTTACCATCTATTTGGAGTTGCTTTCAGAGTTATGTACTTCGCTCTAGTCCTGACTGGGCATATTTTTTCCAGAGGATCCTGAGGATTATTGCCCGATGTTCTACGGGCCGGGTGTTAACGAGTGCTGTGACCCCGAGACTGACGAGGAGTGCGCCGAGGAGACGCCGTTAGCGCCCTAGTTAGCTAGGTGGGTTTCCTGGGTTGTTCCCAGTTGTTATTCTGGATGATTGTACTTATTCTTTTGTTGCTGAGAGATATTGTAGACTATTATAGACTTGGACTGTATTTTGGATATTGTCTTGCTCTCTTTGGTTCTGGTTTCCTTTTGCTATCATATCATGCTTTTACTCTTTCCCTAGATTATTGTGATTGAGTATTCATATATATATTGCGTGGTTGCCCTCCTTTTGGAGAGGTTATTGATAGATTTTTTATGAGTTATATAGATAGATTGTTGACCTAGAACGAACCTTACAGCGTTCTATCGTCGATTCTGCGGCGTAGGCTGGACGTACCCACGACTCATGCCCGATTTTTTGGGTGCGGGTCGTGACACATTTTTGGTGGTGGCCCATGCAGGTCTAGTTTTTAGGTTTACGTGCAATAGGATATAGGATATAGGTTTAGAGAGTGTGCTCAATCACAACTAGGACTCTTCCTGATTTTTTTTGCTATCTTTAATTTTTTTTGAAATTGTTTTCTTTTGCAATATTACTGTCCTTCTTTGATGATATCGTATCTTGCACCATATTGACTTCTTTTAATCTGTGTTCAGGATGCCTCCGAAGACACGGTCTCAGCGTACCGTTCCAGTAGCTGCCACCGAGAGGTCTGTCACCTCTCGTCCTGCTCGACTTCCGGCAGCCGCTACCGCTCCACTCGCCACTACTGCGGTTGAGGGAGCGTCTGTTTCTCTCGTAGATCCTCTTACTCCCATCGATCCGAGAGTTACCCCAGTTGTTTCGGTGGTACCTCCTCCACCACCGCCTGCACCAGTTGATGCCACGCAGTTGTTCACGTTCTTCAGAGAGATGATGGACATGCAACACCGCCAGGTGGATGTTATGAGGATGGGCATTGAGAATGCTCATCAGGTGGCTATGACAGCGGTGGACAGAGTGGCTTAGATCCAGCCACAGGCAGAGCAGGCTCAGCATCCTAGGTCGGACACTATTATCGACTTTCAGAGGATGCGGCCCAAGGAGTTCTGGGGTACAGAGGGGATCCTGTGTGCGGACGACTGGATCGAGCACATCGAGGGCATCTTCAGGCTGGCGATGATCCCAGCCAGCATGCAGATCAAGGCAGCAGGCAGCCAGATGTTCGACATTGCCCTTATATGGTACCGCACAGATACGCGGATAGCACTACCGGGACTGACTTAGGAGGCTTTCAAGAAGCTTTTCAAGGAGAAGTTCTTCCCGGATGTGGCTTTCAGTGCTTTGGAGAACCAGTTTGAGGCGCTCGTCCAGGGGAGTATGCTAGTGGACGAGTATGCAGCAGAGTTCTGTCGTCTGGACAGATTTGTTGAGGGTTTGTCTAAGGCAGCGAAGGCATGGAAGTTCCACAAGGGTTTGGTCATGGCGGTCAAGTCCTTGACTAGGAGTGACCGCGAGGCGACCTTCGAGCAGATTGTGAGCGACGCTCTGAGGGCTGAGGATGACTTGGAGCTGAAGACCAAGAGGAGCAGAAATGCTTCAGGAGCAGGCAGCAGTGCAGTCCCAGCCAAGAGGCCGTTCCAGCAGACCCAGCAGCACCAGGGTCAGGGTCGTGCGCCCTTCCGGCAGGCGCCCCAGCAGCAGAGACAGGGACAGCAGCAGGGCCAGAGGCAGCCCATCATTTGCCCTTTCTATAGGAAGCCGGGACACGGATGGGACATTTGCAGAAAGAGGCTGGGCAGATATTTGTTGTGTGGCACAGCAGATCACTAGCTGAAGGATTGTCCTTCAGTACTTGCTCGTATAGCTCAGGGCGGAGGAGCCGCCCAGAGGGGACCAGCCAGAGTACCTGCAGCACAGCAGAGAGGACAGCCTTTGCAAACTCAGCAGCAGAGGTTTGCTCAGCACCAGCAGCAGCACTGAGGAGGGCAACAAGGTGAGCTTTTGCCTTGACCGTAGACGAGGCCGAGCCCGTTGGTGATGTGATCTCAGGTTCTGTTCTTCTTGATTCCATTCCAGCACTTGCTTTATTTGATTTCGAGGCTTCCTATAGCTTTGTGTCTGTATCTTTTGCTATTAGACACCATCTTGTTGCTGAAACTTTAGCTAGACTCTGCAAGATCATGACCGGTGGTGGTATCATCCTAGTCAGTGATGTCTGCAGAGACCGAAGAGTTACCTTCGGAGGCCGGGAGTTAAGTGTGTGCCTACTCGTAATGCCACTTTTGAGATACTATATTGTACTCGGGATGGATTTGTTGAGTATGCATTATGCTAATATAGATTATTGTGGAGGCAAAGTGTTGTTTAGTCTGCCGGGTGAGCCAGAGTTTCAGTTTGTTAGAGGAGCAGAGCGAGGGAGTCTTCTGCGGAGCCCTGGTGGTAGAGCCGAGGTTACTACATCCACTGATAGAGGAGTACATGGATGTCTTTCCGAAGGAGTTGCTAGGGTTGCCTCCGGACAGAGATGTGGAGTTCTCTATAGACTTGGTGCCAGGCGCGGAGCCGATATCCCAGCACATCTATAGAGTCAGCAACAGTGAGCTGATAGAGTTGAAGAAGCAGGTGGATGAGCTTCAAGACAAGGGATTTATCAAATCTAGTTCTTCTCCGTAGGGTGCTCCGGTACTTTTTGTGCCGAAGAAGGATGGGTCAATACGGATGTGTATCGACTACAAGGCTCTGAACAACCTCACAATCAAGAACAAGTATCCGCTGCCGCGTATTGATGATCTTTTTGACCAGTTGAGCGGAGCAAGGGTGTTTTCCAGGATTGATCTGAGGACAGGCTACCACCAGGTGAAGGTCAGGAAGGAGGATATTCCGAAGACAGCTTTTCGGACCAGATATGGACAGTATGAGTTCATGGTGATACCGTTTGGGTTGACTAATGCTCCGACAGTGTTCATGAATCTGATGAACAAGGTGTTCCATCAGCATCTGGACAGGTTTATGGTGGTATTTATAGATGATATCTTGGTGTATTCGAAGACCCCAGAGGAGCATGAGGACCATCCAAGGATAGTGCTGGAGACTCTTAGGAAGGAGAAGCTTTATGGAAAGATTTTGAACTGTGAGTTCTTCCTAGACAAGGTTGAATTCCTTGGTCATATGGTGACTGGAGAGGGGATCTCGGTGGATCCGAGAAAGATCATGGCAGTTGAGGCATGGAGTGCTCCGAGTTCAGTAGACGAGGTCAGGAGTTTCTTGGGACTGGCAGGTTACTACAGGAGATTTGTTCAGGATTTTTCCCGGATTACAGAGTCGTTGTCCAGGCTGACCCGGAAGGACATGGAGTTTGTTTGGTCAGAGGAGTGTCAGATCGCCTTTGATGAGCTGAAGAGGAGGTTGACGACAGCTCCAATGTTGACGTTGCCATCAGGTTCTGGAGGTTTCACTATCTATAGTGATGCATCGGGAAAGGGACTGGGTTATGTGTTACAGCAGAATTGAAGGGTGATTGCCTATGCTTCCAGGCAATTATGTCCTCATTGTAACCTCTATATCCTTAAATTCTAGCTTAAATATTGTTATTAGGTTAATTTGGGGCTATTGAGATTTTTTCCAAAATTTTTAGTTAATTAAAAACTAGTAATCCTAATTTTCTAGGACTTTCAAGAAATTAATTTAGGGATAAACTTAATTAAAAATATCTCAAACTTTTATTTTAGGTTCTAAATAATAAAATATATTTTCTAGAAATTTTTGGGAACTTTCTGATTATTTTAGCATTTATTTTGAGTTAATTATGAAAAACTGAATTAAAAACTAATTTCTGAAAAAGAAAACCCAAAAAGTAATTAATTCTGCCCAGTCAGCAAATAGGGGGCCCACCTGTCAGCCTCCCGCAGCAAACAGTGCCGGGCCCGCCTGTCAGTGACTGCGTGGTGGGTGCGAGCCGAGCCGAGCCGACCTCGAGCCGAGCCGAGTCAGAGTTCGACTCGGACTCAGCTGAGGCGAGCCGCATCGAACTGTGACCATCCGATTTGGTCGGGCAGCGTTGGATGGCTGCCACATGTCAAGATCTGAGCCGTGGCTTCTTTCTCTCTCCTCTATATATATATATATTAGTTTAGTTATTTATTTTTAGGGTTTTTCTTCAGCCAAATTTTGGAGAATTGCCATCTAGGGTTCCTTCATCTTCCAGAAGCCATTGCGCATAGCTCCGGACTCCAAATGAGGCCTAGTTTTTTGTGTTAGAACGATATTGAGGTTAGATTTCTGATTATATAATTTTTTTGTAAAATTATCAGTATTAAATTCTAGAAAATTCGTAGAGCACAGCATGTTCGAAAATAGACGTATTTCGATATTTTTGCGATTTCGGGAAAACCATGAATCAGAATCATTAGCCGTTTAAAGTTTCAGAAAGCTAATGTCGAGATCATTGACATATGTTTTTCCCAGAATTTAATTCGAAGTATTAACTTACTGTTAATTCTATAGAACTTCTAGGTTAGAATTTAACCATCGGTGCACGATACGAAACTTGTATGTGCCATAATTCCCAAACGAATTTGAATTTGGACAAGCCGTAAATTCCAGCGTGTTTTTGACGCTGAAATCTACAGGAAATCATGCATGAAAGTCGAGTTTGTCTCGGTTGACTTTTTGGTCAACAGATTGCCTCGATTTGCGTGCCATGAGTCTCGAGTTGATAAAATTTAGTTCCTTTGGACAAAATTTAGGAATTAACCTAAAAATCAGAATAATAAGATTAAAATAGGATTTTAGAGTAATTATTGTAGAATTAAATAAATTAAAATAAATTATCTTTTGACCTGGTAAATTGTAATACATAGGCTATTTGGACGGTGACTTGGACTCTGATTCATACCAGCAGCAGGACCCCAGGCGAGTATATTCTCTGACAGTTTCTATTATGTTGATTATCTCTATAATTCTTGTTGTATAGCATACATGACCCTGACACTGTTCTTTACACGAGTTGGCATCATTGCGACCTGTCACTAGGAGTCGTGATTGGAATCCATCGTGCTAGCTGGGGAAATAGGGAAATATTAGTAGCTTATGTGATCATACCCAACCTTACATGCATCATAGCTCACCCACATCTCACGTCGGTGCAGCCTGACCATTAGATGCCTCATAGCCTATTATATGTGATTAGCCTGACTATTGCTCGCATCATAGCTATCCAGATGGTTAGCCTGACCCTACATGAATCATAGCTAATTATATGTAACAAGCCTGATCAGTCCCAAGCCGATCACATGATATACTATTGCTCACATCATACTTCACACAGTTGGTTAGAGGATCATTGACATGCATCTCTAGTATATTGATCTAGCATCTCTACATGTTCTAGTTGTTATTCTTGTACACATTTATATACCAGTTCATTGTTCTTGCTTGTACTTGGATTTCTATTTCATTGCTAGATGTACATTAATGATGACATGCTCCAGTATTCTATTTATTCCAGTATTTCTATTTTCAGTATATCCATGCTCGTCAGTATTTCTTATTGCCAGTTATCCATATCTGTCTTGTATTTCTTTACACTGTATTATAGTTTTTGTCAATATGCATGGAATTGCTGTTAGAGGTGTATTTTGTTCCAATCCTGACTGGATATTTTTTCCAGACTGTGACATAGAAGACTTATTTCCAACATACTTGGAGATTGGATATTATTGATTGCAGGTTAGACTATTTATTGTTGTTTGGACTTGTCTTGTACTTTATTTGTTTGCTTTAATATCTTATTGTGCTTTAGCTTATGTGATTGAGTATATTCCATATTATATTGTGATATCTGTGTCTCCTTATGGAGTTGGATATTCATGTGAGAGTGATTAGCTAGTATTGTGACCTAGACAGCGTTCTACTGCCGATGCTGTGGCATAGGCTGGACGTACCCACGCTCTCGTGCCCCTATACCGGGTGCGGGTCGTGACACTCATGAGAAGAACTACCCTACCCACGATTTGGAGTTGGAAGCGGTTATCTTTGCTCTAAAGTTATGGAAACACTATTTATACGGAGAGCGTGTGGAGATCTTCACAGACCACATGAGCTTGAAGTATGTGTTTACCCAAAAAGAGCTGAACATGAGGCATAGGAGATGGTTGGAGTTGATGAAAGACTTCGACATATTATTGCAGTACCATCCAGGGAAGGCGAATGTAGTTACGGATGCGTTGAGCAGGTATCCAGTAGCTATGTGCCTGACTACAGATCGTTATCTTATAGCAGATCTAGAGAGCTTGGGCATTGAGGTGATAGTGCCTGGAGTTAAGATACAGATGTAGGGACTGCAGATTCAGTCAGAGTTGGTAGACCGGATCAGGGCTACACAGTTTGAGGATGAGTCCCTGAGGAGCATCAGGGTGCAGGTTCAGATTGGATTATCAGATGACTTCACCATTGCTGATGATGGTTCATTGCGGCACGGTACCAGGTTGTGTGTGCCAAGTGGGTCATTGCGCGAGGAGGTTTTTCAGGAGGCACATCGATCCCAGTATTCTATGCATCTAGGTGCCAACAAGATGTATAGAGATCTGAGACAACATGTATGGTGGTACGGGATAAAGCGGGAGGTAGCGCGCTTCGTATCTCGATGCTTAGTGTGCCAGCAGGTGAAGACGGAGAGGCAGAGGCCAGGAGGTTTGCTCCAGCCGTTACCCATTCTGAAGTAGAAATAGGAGCATGTGACCATGGATTTTGTTTCTGGACTTTCCCGTTCTCCAGGCGGGAAGGATACGATTTGGGTCATCGTAGACAGGTTGATCAAATTGGCCCACTTTCTACCATTCAAAGTGGGTACGTCTACAGAGAGACTAGAAGAGATGTATGTGTGCCAGATAGTCAGACTGCATGGAGTTCCTGTGAGCATAGTATCAGATCAGGACAGTCGCTTTACTTCGTATTTCTGGAGGAGTCTGTAGGCTAGCTTGGGCACCCAGCTCAAGTTTACTAGTGCATATCACCCACAAACACATGGTCAGTCAGAGAGGAGCATTCAGACACTTGAGGACATGCTTCGCACTTGTGTTTTGAATTTCAGAGGCTCTTGGGAGGATCACTTGCACTTGGTAGAGTTTACTTACAATAACAGCTACCAAGCCAGTATCGAGATGTCACTATTTGAGGCATTGTATGGACGGAGGTGTCGCACTCCGTTATCATGGGATGATGTAGACAACAAAGCTTTGCTTGGCCCGAAGATGGTGGTTGATGCAGCGGAGAAGGTTAAGCTTATTAGAGATAGACTTTGGATGGCGCAGGACAGGCAGCGGCATTAGGCCGATAGCCACCGGAGACCCTTGGAGTTCGAGGTATAGCTTAGAATCTAGATTTTGTTCTTGTGTTTGCTTGTGATTGCTTGTTTTAGACTAAGTGCAGAGACCTTATTTGTGCTAGGTTGGAGCTAGGTTGGAGATCGGGTGTTCCTGAGAATTTCTCCGACGCGGGGCACTATTCGCTTCGGTGGAGGAGGGAAGCTTAGCCCACGTTTCCTCGGACCCTTCCGTATCCTTGAGAAGGTCAGCGTCGTGGCGTATAGGCTTGAATTGCCGCCTACGCTAGAAGGAGTTCATGATGTGTTCCACGTATCGCAGTTGAGATGGTACATGGCGGATCCCAGTCACGTATTGGATCACTCAGAGATCGTGGTGGGCCCTACTCTTAGCTATCCAGAGCAGCCAGTGGAGATTCTGGATCGGCGGGAGAAGGTGTTGAGGAACCAGACTATTCCCTTGGTTCGCATCGCGTGGAGGCATCACCCTCCAGGTGAGTCGACCTGGGAGAGGGAGGATAAAATACGCGAGCGATACCCCTATCTTTTCGAGCCCTGAGGTATGGTTCTTTTCTTTGCATTCCTGTCCTAGTTTCGTCTTTTAATTTCGAGTACGAAATTATTTTAAGGAGGGAAGGCTTGTCATTACCCAATTCTAGAAAATAGGGTTATTTTTTTATTTTTATTTGGTAAATTGTGTATTATATATAATTAATTATATTTATATTTAATTAGTGATTGTATTATTTTTATTTGATTATTTTAGGGTTTTGGCTAGCCTGGACCCATGTCAGACCCTAGTGGACCCATGTCCGACCCAACCCACACCCTTGTGAGACCTTTTTTGGGTTTTAGAATATTTATTATATTTTTTAGTTGGAGAGATTTGGAGTTAGTTTGAGTGCTTTTGGAACCCAAAACCCAAACCCAAGTGAGAGGAGGGCATTTTAGACATTTGGAGACTTTGGAAACCCTTATTTCTTGCTTGGCCGGTTCCTACAGCCCATACCCGACCAAACCACAGCAGCCCCATCCCATTTTCTTCTTCTTCACTTCTTCTTCTTCTCTACTCCTTCTTTCTTCTTCTTTCCTTCTTTCAAGTAATTTTTTCTCCATTTTCTTTCCTTCCTTCTTCTAATTATTACTTTTGTATAAACCCTAACCCTATATTTTTCTCCAACCTAGGTATTTAGAGCCTAGACTTAGTGTGGAGGCTAGATTTGGAGGCTTGGAGCTTGAGGGAGGTAATTTCAAGTGGATTGGAGACTTTGGCCTTGGGATTCCAACTCCCAAGAGGTAAACCCTAACTTTCTCCTTGCTAATTACTCTAATATAGTATAATTAGTGGTTTAGAACCTTTCTAGACCCTAAGCCTACCCGTGGAAGGAAGTTGGAACAAGTTTGGTTATGTTTGGAGACTTTGACACTAGGTTTTGTGTCAATTTCGGGTGGAATCCGAAATTGATCCAATTTTGAGTGATGCCCTAGGTTAGACGGACCTAGGTGGACGTTGTCGGGTGTCTTGAGGGTTAGTGCGTGTCTCCGTTCGGACACATGAAGTCATGTCGCAGAAAAATGGGTATTTCGGGCTTTTTCGGGGTTTTCGTCGTCGTCGGTTCTATGTGCGTGCGCATTTTTGCCACAGGCCTAGAATCGACGGGGTAGCATTTTTTCTAGGATCTAGACATCGTTTAGAACTCGTGGATAAATTTTGGGCCGATTCTGAGTTGGTTTGGTGTGCATTTCAGGAGGTTTTCTGAACCGCACACCGCGTGTCGTCGAAATAACCGAACGGCCATTTCGACTTGGTTTCCTAGTTTCGGGCTTGTGCGCGCATTAGTTAGCTTCGGAGAGTGTATGCTAGAGTTCTTGGGTTATATTATATATATATATATATGTATGTATTCGTGTGCATGTGGGTCGTTGTGTGCGTGTTGGTGAGCGTTGTGAGCGTTGTGTTGTGTTGTGTTGTGTTTGGTATTTATGTGTCTATATATATCTATATCTATATATATATATATATATATATATATATATATATATATATATATATGTATGTGTGCCTCTATATATATATATATATTTATAGATATGTGTTGTACGTATATATATTTGTGTGTGTATATACCTATATTTGTGTGTGTGTATATGTATTAGTGTGTGTGTTAGTATATATGTGTATGTATGAGTGTGTGTATATATATATATATATATATATATATATATATATATATATATATATATATATATGGATTGTGTGTTATATATACATAGATGCGTGTATATATATATATATATATATGTGTGTTTTATGAATATATATATGTGTGAATGTATGTATTTATATACGTGTGTGTGTGTTTATATGTATACATGTATTAGTGTGTGTATATATATATATAGAGTTGTTTATATATATATGTATATGTGTATATATGTGTGTGTGTGATTGTGTGTGCGTGGTTGTGTGTGTGGTGTGTAGGCAGTGAGGGGGAGCTTGTGCAGCGTGCAACAAGGGGGCAGTGGGCAGTGCGCTGTGCGGCGCAGCGGACTGCACAGCAGGGCAGCAGCAGCTGCTGTACAACAGTAGCAGCAGTAAAGGCAGCAGCAGCAGCAGTAAAAGGCAGCAGCAACAGCAGTAAAATACAGCAGCAACAGCAGCAGCAGTAAAATGCAGCAGCAGTAGTAAAGGCAGCAGTAGCAGCAATCGCAGCAAGGCATTGGCGTAGCGAGGGGTAGAGAGAGAGATCTAAATAGGTTGATATTAGATAGATGGATAGGTAGATTGATAGATAGATAGATATAAATAGATATATAGATTTTAATAAATAGTTAGATAGATAGATACTAGATGGATAGATAGTTATCTATCTATATGTATAGATATATATACATATAGTTAGATAGGTAGTTTAGATATAACTAGTTCTAGATATAGATATATATACATATTGAGAGTGGGTATAAGGTAAGGTATATGTGTGTTTGTGGATATATATATATATATATATATATATATATATATGCATATAGGTATTTAGGTATATGCATAATATATGATAGATATATTTATTTTAGCCTACATTATAGCTAGATATATATATCTACATACCTAGATAGCTAGTTAGAGGGGTATTAGAGAGATACCTCAATACCTTGGGATACCGAGGTATCTCAATACCTTGAGGTATCCAAGGTATTGAGTTTCGAGCGGGATTTTTGAGCATTAGCCTAGGAATAGTATTGGAGTAATTTTTATATGTTTTGGTATATATATTTACGCGTGCTAGCATAGGTTTTAGCGGGTTTAGGCGGGGTGCGTAGCCTAGATCGAGGTATCAGATACCGAGGGTATCCCGGTATCTCGAGGAGGCGAGTTTGAGAGTTTACTAGCTTAATGAGCTAGTTTTGATCTAGAATTTCAGGGGCACCCTAGTTTGACCTAGCTTTGACCATAATTGTCCCCATTAACCGTAAAAGTCAACGTTTGACCTTATTTTGACCTAGAGTTGACTTTTTGGTCCTCGGGTTGATTTTTTGACCCGAATCTCACCGGTTTGACCCGTTCGACCTAGAATAACCCTAGAAGCCTATTTTTAAATATTTTGTATCAGTTTAAATCAATAGAACCCTGTTTAAATTCTGCTTTTCATAATAGGTTCTTGCGACACCGGTCCGGATCTCGATCCTCATCAGTTGCTCAGGACGTCAGGCGAGTACCTACCTCTGATAGTTTCCATTTCATGATAGCATTTATATCACCTGTTCTAGAATTGTAATACTTGATTCTGACATATTGTTACATGAGCTGGTACTAGTGGATCCCGTCATGAGATGCTATCCCCCTTACCATGTTCAGCGGGTACTCTATCACGTGTATTTCATCATGTACTTCGGGTATTGATTCTCATGTTCTATCATGTGCTTCTTGTGCTCTCGCCTTCATGTGCGCGAGCTATTATCATGTACGTAGCGTGTTGTGGTTGGATCCAAGAGTATTAGTGGGGGAGGGGAGTAGGAGTTGGTTATGTGATCAAAGCCAAACAGTATTCATGTGTATGTCGGTTATGCAACTCACGCATAACGAAGTTATCGTAGTATTTTTCATGTGCAACCTAAGTCGATCACATAATGAACTTGTGCTCAAGGCACTTAGCTAGTATTCATGTTTTCTCACATGCAGTTACTTTTTTACTACTTGTATTGTTCTCCAGTTTATATTACAGCTACTTATTCTGCTCCATTATGTATTTATTTCCTGTGCATCTTGTATAGTTTTCTATTGCTCGTCATATACACCTTACTATGTATTTGGAGTTGCTTTCAGAGTTATGTACTTTGCTCCAGTCTTGACTGGGCATATTTTTTCCAGAGGATCCGGAGGATTATTGCCCGACGTTCTACGGGCCGGGTGTTGAGAGTGCTGTGACCCCGAGACTGAGGAGAAGTGCGCTGAGGAGACGCCGTTAGCGCCCTAGTTAGCTAGGTAGGTTTCCTGGGTTATTTTCAGTTATTATTCTGGATGATTGTACTTATTCTTTTATTGCTGTGAGATGTTGTAGACTATTATAGACTTGGACTGTATTTTGGATATTGTCTTGCTCTCTTTGGTTCTGGTTTCCTTTTGCTATCATATCGTGCTTTTACTCTTTCCATAGATTATTGTGATTGAGTATTCATATATATATTGCGTGGTTGCCCTCCTTTTGGAGAGGATTATTCATATATATATTGCGTGGTTGCCCTCCTTTTGGAGAGGTTATTGACAGATTTTTTGTGAGTTATATAGATAGATTGTTGACCTAGAACGAATCTTACAGCGTTCTACCGCCGATTCTGCGGCGTAGGCTGGACGTACCCACGACTCATGCCCCATTTTTTGGGTGCGGGTCTTGACATCATGTACGGATCGTGTCCATAAAAATAATTCATTGGGAAACCATCTCTCAATTGGTAATTTCTAAATTCCTTTTTATTGTAGCTTCTAAATCATGCATTTGACCCTTAGGAATCACCCTATGGCATAGGACTACCTATAGGAACAAGTTCTAGATCAATTGGTTATGTATTGTTAATTCAATATTGTATTTTGTGTGTATTTTGGGGGAAATACGAGATTGATACATTAATTGTGTGTCATGAGACCAATTAGATCCAATTAGACTTAGATCGGGGTTATAGGACTAGTTACATGTCCACAATTGGACACGAGTAGGCCGTATCATGATACGTTGTGATACCGTGTGATGCAGAGCTCTATTTTGGGGGTTTTGTACAATTACTCTTCGATTCTCATTTTAACAAGTTACTTTAGTTATATTATGATGTATTGTATATATTTAAATAATTATTATGGAGAAATTGGATTAATGGCTTCTCACTTGGGTGTATATCATGAATTTTCTCAAATACACACTCTAGGTGTTTGTTTTAATGTCTCTAATGTATTATATATATGTGTATATGATATTGAGTATTTATATATATATATATATATATATGATACATTGTTGTGTGTGTATTAGTGTTGGGTAATATATGGTATGTGAGGAGGAGAGCAACCTTGTGAGTATCGAGTATTTGAGTATGAGTGTTCATGCCAAGTGAGGCAATGAAAGGGGGTTGCCTGTATCCATGTGTCTATATATATATATATATATATATGTGTGTGTGTGTGTGTGTGTGTGTGTGTGTGTGTGTGTGTGTAGGTTTAAGTGCAGTGTGGAAGCTTGAGCATCTCTGATACTCGAGAGTATCAGAGCAGTGGCAGTAACAACTAGAAGTTGTACAAGAAGCAGCAGTAGGAATTCAGTAGAAGCAAGGAAGTTATGTGAAGGTGATCGGGTGCTTACTGCTAACTACAATAGGGTTGAAGTTGTTGTTGTTGTTGGTGTTGATAGAAAGGAAGGAGGGATTTAAGGTCTGTTACAGACCTGGCAGGGTGTGCTGTTATGGGGAATGGGTTTAAGTAATACAAGAAGTAGCAGCAATGTCTGCACAAGCATGTATCAAACCAGCAAGTAACATGCATCAAATGGCAAGAAGCAAGAGTAGTAGCAGAAATAATTAAGGTAATAGCAACAGCTAACAACAAACCAAGGTAAGGTCAGTATGGGGTAGTGTATCCATACCAGACACAGCTTCAGACAATAATTTGAAGATACACATGTATCAGTGTGTATTCTAGTCCAAGCAAGGGGGATTCAGTTGTCAAGTTGGGGTATTGTGAATATTATATGGTGATGTTAATATAATTAGCAGTATTGACAAACATGCATTAGTTGTTGTGTCCGTAGGGGTTAGTTTAGCTTACGGGTACAGTATCACCAGTTCATAATTGAAGACTGAAGCTAGTGTATCAGATATTGAGTTGTTTGAGATATGTATTTATAAGAGCAATAGCTGTTAGTATTTGGTATATTAGTTTGTTAGTATGTAGTATCAGTTGCCCTTAGTATAAGTTAAGTACTAGTTGTTAGTATCAGTTGGTTAGCCTTATAAGATAAGTTAGTATAGGGATGATATCAATTATCAGTTGGTTAGCCTTATAAGATAAGTTAGTATAGGGATGATATCAATTATTGAGTATTAGTTAGTAAGGATGGATATTAGTTAGTAACTAAAGTTAGTATAGGGATGATATCAATTATTGAGTATTAGTTAGTAAGGATGGATATTAGTTAGTAACTAAATACTAGGATACTATATATATAGTACATGCACACATGAGTTTAATAGTATATTAAGATATTATGTATATTACTGCTATTAGCTAATTTGGCTAGTATCTTAAGGTTTTGACCAAGAGACCAAACCATAACGTAGTAATCACTAGTATAGTCTTATTATCAACCTAGGCACCTAGGAACCTAGGTAAAAGCTAGTACAACCTAGTTGGACCTAGAAATAGCCTAGAAAGCATATTTTAGCTCATTCTTGCATTTTATCACTTTATTACACCTATTGACATAATGTTTCCAAAATAGGGTTGTGTGACACCGGCTTGGGCATTGAGAGGCACCCTTTGCTCAGGACAAGAGGCGAGTACATCTCCCTGTTTGTTTTAATTGCATGATGGTATATATATCGCATGTTCTAGTACTGTATACTTGATTTCGACACAGATGTTATACGGAATGGTACTATATGGATCCTGTCAGAAGATGTTATCCCTTACCATGTTCAACGGGTACTCCTTCATATGTATTTCATCGTGTGTATCGGGTATTAATTATTGTGTACTTCATGTTCACATACTGCTCATGTTAAGTGTGCCCATATTCGTGTTCGTAACGTATCGTAATTGGATCCACAAGTATTGGTTGGGGATGGGGGAGTAGAAGTTGGTTATATGATCAAGCCCAAATATATTCGTGTACATATCGATTATATATCACACGTGTAATCGAGTTACCATATTGTATTCATGTTTAACCCAAACCGATCACATAATAAACTTGTACTCTATGGTACAATAGCTAGTTTCATCTATTTCCATTACTTGTAGTTATTCATATTGCATGTTCTTCATTCCAGTACATTATATGTTTAATCTAATTCATTCCATTTCTTGTGGCTAGTTATCCTGTATCCTTTTCTATTATTTGTTATATATGCTCGATTATATATTTGAAACTGCTTTCAAAGATATGTACTTTGCTCCAATCTTGACTGGATATATTTTTTAAATGATTGGCTTGTTGTAAACCCACTCGATTTATTCTGTAGATAGTCAGGTTGGATTTGGAAAATTTTAGATTTTTGCAGCAGATGTTGAGGTTTAGAGTGGAGTTAAGTTTGCCTGGTATTTTAATTCATTTAATTTAAACCCTTAGCATGCCATATCATTGCTTGATTATTCGGAGCCCAATATCAGCCCATAAATTCCATCAAATTATTGTACTTCTGACTTGACCCACCAAATTAGGCACTGGACTTTTCCGTCTTCATAAAATCAGATTTCGTTGTGCTCTAAATTAATTGCATAATTTTTCGAAACCGTAATCCATATTTAATTTCGTGTCGGACGCCTGTGTCGTTACCCTAAATTTTGAGATACCAACTTAACCTGTTGAGCTGGACCAACTAAAGGGTCCAAGACTGACTCCAAGCCCCCACCATTTTTGACCTTTGCGTCATTTTCGAATCTTGACCCCAAGTGCTCCCATTTAATTTAAAAGCGCGGGACACTTAAAATCTTATTTAAATCGAAGATACCGATTTTGCCTAATCCTATTTTAATCCCCAATTAATTCCGATGGCCATTAAATTAAACCCGTGCCAAACACCCAACACTCCCTCACCATGCAAATCATCAAACATAATTTTCTCCATAATTTTTGCATTATTTTATGTGTTCGTGCAATTTTCCGGATTTAAGGGGGCTTAGTTGCAATTTATTGATTTTAGGTGTCATCACCCCATTGGTCTAGGCCAAATGGAGAAGCCCCCTCTCCATTGACCAAGTCAACATCCCTCCTCCCTTTCATTTGGATGAAGATATAAATTCCTCCATATGTAATCTCCACCACTCATTTCAAATATGCTCATCCACACCATCCAACCCCCTACACAACCCCCTATATAATGTCATTTCCTCCCCTTTCCCCAAGGCAGGCCCTAATCCCCATGGCTAGGGAAATCCCCTATTTCTCTCTCCTCCCTCCTCCCTAAAACACAGCCATTTCTTTTCTTCTTCTTTTCTTTTTTTTCTTCTTCTTCTCCACTAAAACTCTGATTTCCAACCACCACCAGCAAAAACCTAAACTCCCAATCCCGATCCCTCCGCAAGCAGTGCCACCTCTCGGAGTCGGCAGAGACCGAGCTCCTCGAGTCATGGATCCAGTCCCACAAGCCGATATCCGGGATCAACCCCCTCTCCCTCCGCCCGATCCTCCGCCGCTGTCGGCGAGGAGCTCCAAGCGTACGCCGGCGTGAGGCTCTTCTCCGACCTCCCCATATCGAAGAAGACAAGGACGGTCTGGCGAGGAGGAGGTAAGTCGAGATGAGCGACATCCCGAGGGCCTCGCTGCCGCACTCGCTCTGCGGGAGGGACATCCTCGGCGAGGCCATTACTGGCTCCAGAAAGACCCTGACTTTTCCCGCCAGATGCGAAGTGATGGAACGAATTGGCTCTATTGCTGGTCAAGTATCCCTATATGCAGCAATTAGCTAAAAGAGAATTTATCACATATTTGAAGTCTATACATCTCCAGAAGGACAAAGAGGTCTTTGATGTCTCCAAGTTGCCTATTTAAGAGTTTATCGGATCTTTGGGTCTACCCACGACCCCGACTCCGGCCTGTGCAGTCCGCACTGCCTCTCCACCCCCGGCCTATTGTCAGCCCGCAGCTCCGACGATCCACTGCTCCGCCGTTCGAGCCCGCAGCTCCGACGATCCCCGCGACTCTGCCTGCTGCAGCCCGCAACTCCGACGAGCCACGTCTGGCCAAGCCCCCCTCGACCTCAGTTCAACCACCACCACCACCACCACCATCGCATCACCCCATCCGACCTCCACCTGCTGTTCTGCGGCAAACCTCGGTCGACGCTGCCTCGCCTAGGTATACCTCTCCCCCTCTCTTTAGTTTATTCACTATGTCATTGATTATTAGGGTTTTATTTGTTTATATAATCTGGTGAGTTATTGGTTAGTTAGGGTTATATATAATTAAATATGGTTTTGTTTGCATTAGTTAGGGCTTATGTTAGCATGGGTTGTGGTTGAATTCACCATTAAGGAATGATGTTAGATCGTGTGTGTATACACAAGAAGATAGAGAACTGTATTAACTGGAGTGTGTATATTATATTGTGGTCGGAAGGGTATGATTATGTGATCCAATGAACAATGAATGTTTATGTAGAGGAAACTTATCCATGTAGTATGTGTGGATACAAATGCCAAAGTTAACATGAGGGAGAGTAACCAACGTGTTTTTGAGTGAGCTTAGGGAATTTCAATGATCTAATAATAACAAGAACCACTAGGTTGGTGTTGCATTTATTTTCTACCACCTGTGGGCATGGCTAGAGGATGTAGTATAAAATGCTCAAGTTAAATATATATTTAGAAAGGATAGTAGGTGAATGTTTGATTGAGGACTAGTGTGTAGTGTAAAATCCCTGATCTGTAATTTGGGGACTGGAAATTAAAGGTGATTAATTTAGAGCAGTACTTTGTGATTGGTAACAATGATACTAAACGAAGGAATTATAATCGTTAACTGTGTTTTAAGGATGGTTTGTTGATGTGGTACTAATGATTAGGCGATTTGACGTGTCGTACCGATAGTCAACTGTGGTCAACCCTCCTAGTGTCTTGTCCCTGTGAGTCATAGCTGAGATTGAGTTTAGGTGTAGGTGTATGTCGCATCCCTGTTTGACGTAGAATAGATTATTGATTTTAGTTTGTACCTATCTCTAGGTACTACGGGACCTGAGGACTTGGACGTGGTACCGGATCCCCGTCATCAGCAGCCGCACGCAGGCAAGTATACCTTGCCACCCTGTATTTCAGTTTACAGATATTTATTATTTCGTTATGTACATTGTGCACGTAGTTATGTTGACGTTCGATACTTCGTGACCAGTTCACAACCGGGTGAAGACGTACGTCGTAATGCCTTAAAAGGATTGTTGGATGTTTCGTAGCATCCCGATATACGTACTTGAGTATATCGACACCCCAGGACACACTCATACACTGTGATCGTGCCAGATTCTTGTATCCTGATACTGACATCATGACCAGAGACTGGGACGACCTTAGGGTCGTGTCTGTTAAGTTATCTTCCGTGTGTCGAGACTGTTAGATAGAGGTTCAGGTTCAGCGCACAATCGTTGACCGCTTGGGAAGGGGAAAATAGTTACTAGACATTTGGTCTGCTCTGCACGCGCTTATATATATATATGTAGTGATCCTGTATTATAGTGTAGTGGTATCACCAGTGTGTCTCTGTGCTCGGAGCTATGGTATGACCCGTGTGTCTCTGTGTTCGGAGCTACGGTTTATTTTAGAAATCCCATGCGTCGAACGTTGTCTTTAAACTGTATCACACTTGTTTGGTTATGATAGAGTACCTTGTTGTTGCACTTGTACTTTCTGTTTACTTGGCATGTTGTATTTCTGTACCTTATTACATTCCTGCCAGTTTTGTAGCATAGATGATTACGAAGCATTTGGGGTTGCTATTGGAGTTGCATAACTTGCGGGCATAGTATCAGGTACTCACATTATATCTACCGGTATTATGGTTATTGTTTATTTCATTTGCTGTTGTAGCCTAGTTTTTATAGACTCATACTTCTTCTCGAGTCTATTCGAGTTAGTGCGTTATTGGGCGGCCGACTCTAGCATATTTAGCTCTTTCTTGTATACTGTTGTATATTGTGGATTGAGATATAGAGGTTTACATTTATGAGATATCTAGATAGTGCCCTTTTATATTACAGCTTATACGTATTCGAGTCAGACCAGAGTCTGGTCGAATGCGTAGCTGGCGTGTCACGTATTCTTGGTCCTACGTATTTTGGGACTGGGGCGTGAAATATTTTTGTGGTGGCCCATGCAGGTCCGATTTAAATTGTCTTGGTCACCTGACTGTGCCAAGCGAGCCTACAAATTAGGAATATATGTTATAATTGTTGAATAGGATCTCAATCCATAATCGATTTTAAAAACTCTTTGTATGTGATTATCGCCCTTGGAATTCCACTTTGCATTCGTTCAATCTTCGTCAATATCGCTATCCTTGTTTCTCGTCCCCTATTGTTCGGGGAGGCAAATGCTTGTGACTGATGATTTCCCTCCAGAAGAAGATCGAAGACCAGACAACAGAAGACAGAATTCGTACACCTTTCTCGAAAAAGATTGTTACCTTATCAGGATAGATTGATGGGTTCTTTGGATTCTAGAACTAGTGTGGAAGGTTGGCAAGAGAGTTGGACCCAGTAGTACCCTACCCGTGCTTGAGGTAACAGTGATCTTAGAAGTACTGAGAGCTAGAAGGATTGTTGATCATGACCTAGAATGATTTATGGGAATGCATAGCCTGATGATGGAAACTAGTGGTTGTATATGATAGCAATACCAGGAATGATATTATGGACTAGAGGAGATAAAATTTCAAGCTCTCACTTGGAAGATGATGATCTAATACCAGAAATTTTAGTATATGCTTGGGTGACATCATTATTGAAATTGTACTATGTGACTTGGAGAGATGAATAACGAAAAAAAGAAATTAGAGGAATAAAATTTTAGGAAAAACCTTGAGGAGAAGAGAAATTATACATTAGGCAAGGAAATATTTCCTTTTGAGGATTGCTGTTGAAAATAGAACAGAAGAATTTATCTTGAGGTTAAAGACTAGACTATGACATTATCCTAGACATGGATTGGTTGAGCCAATACCACGCGAGGCTAGATTGTCGACGTGATTACATTATTTATGACCACCAGATTACCCTGGGTTCGAGTTACTTCAGAGAGCCTGGGAGCATGGTGCCCACCTACCTTTGAGGCACATATTACAGAAGGGGAACCAGTGTACCCCGTATTATACCAGAGTTTGAGGATGTGGTTCTAGAGAATCTTTTTGGCCTACCACCTGACAGAGAGATAGAATTTGCTTTAGAGTTGACTCCAAGAGCGGAGCCAATTATTTTCCCGTCTTCAGACTAGCACCGAAAGAGTTGGTTGAGTTGAAGGTCCATAGTAGAGGATCACTTAGATAAGAGTTTCAGTCGGGCTAGTATTTCTCCATGGAGAGTACCCATCATATGGTACCGAATAAGGACGGGATGGTACGTTGCGTATCGATTACAGGGCGTTAAGTGCTGTAACGATAAGGAACAAGTACCCTATGCTACGCAACGATGTTTTACTTGATTGCTTAGCAGCGCATTTTGTATTCACAGAGGTCAATCTCAGATTAGGCTAATATCAGATCAAGGTACGGATAGAGGACATCCCAAAGATGGCCTTTCGGACAAAGTATGGCCACTATGAGTTTTTAGTCATACCGTTTGGTTTAACCAACGCGATGGCAGTAATTATGAGCCTAATGAACAGTATTTTCCACCAGTACTTAGATAAGTTCGTGGTGATAATTATCGATGACATATTGGTATGTTCCAAGAGCCACGAGAAGCATGAGAGACATCTCAGGATCGTGTTGGAGACGCTGAAATAGGAGAGACTGTATGCCAAGCTCAGCAAATATGAGTTATGATTAAATAGAATAGATAGTCTACGCATCAGGACGACTAAGGGTTCATGAGAAGAACTATCAGACACACAATCTAGGACTAGCTGCAGTAATATTTGCACTAAAGCGATGGCGACACTATCTTTATGAAGAGTATGTTGAGATTTATACAAAACACAGAAAGTCTGAAGAATGCCTACACGCAGAAGGAACTCAACATAAGACAAAGGCATTGGCTAGAATTTATGACAGATTATAATATCGAGTTGCAGTACCACCCTGGCGAGGCGAATGTAGTAGCAGATGCCTTAAGCTAAGCCCATGGCCTATTTTTACGACTCATCGCCAGTGGTTAGAGGATTTTTTCTGGAACTCAGGATTGAGATTGTATTGCCAGGCATGGATGGACAGATGGCCAGTCTCGAGGATTCGGTCTATATTTATTGAGAGGATCAAGGCAGCCTTGCCAACAGATACGGGATTAAGACGACAATGGGACAGGACAAAGGCCGACATGCAAACAGGACTCAGGATTCAGGAAGACGGAACATTGAGGCATGGAGATCGCCTATACGTTCCAAGTGGCGAGCTACGCCAAGAGTTGATGACCGAGGCTCATAGCTCGATTATTCTATTCATCCCGGGAGGTACGAAGATGAAGCAAGACTTGAGGCAGCATTTCTGGTGGCATGGGAATGAAGAGAGAAATTACAAGATTCGTGGCAAAATGTTTAATTTGTCAGCAAGTCAAGGCTGAACATCAGAGGACTGCAGGATTATTGCAGCCACTTCCCATTCCCGAGTGGAAGTGGAAACACATTACCATGGACTTCGTCCCAGGATTTCCACAGAGCCCTAGTGGGAAGGATGCAGTTTGGGTTGTCGTAGACAGACTCACTAAGTCTGCACATTTTTTGCCCTTCAGAGTTGGGCAATCCACAGAGATACTAGATGACATGTATATGAGGCAGATAGTACGATTAAATAGAGTGCCTGTCAGCATCGTATCGGATCGTGATTCCAGATTCATGTCACATTTTTGGCGGAGTATGCAGGAGAGCCTAGGAACTTGTCTTAAGTTCAGCACTGCTTATCATCCACAGACTGATGGTCAGTCAGAGCGTATGATACAGATATTAGAGGATATGTTGAGAGCGTGCATGATTGATTTTGGAGGATCTTGGGAGGACCACCTACACTTGATAGAATTCTCCTACAATAACAGTTACCAGGCCAGCATACAGATGGCACCTTACGAGGCACTGTACGGCTGGAAATATAGTTCACCAGTTTATTGGAGTGACGTGGGAGAGCATCAGATACTTGGTCCAGAGTTGGTGACACAGACAGTGGAGAAGGTCAAGCAGATTCAGAGCCACCTGCGCGCAGCACAGGACAGACAGAAACACTGAGCAGATGCGCACTGCAGACCATTGGAATTCAAGGAGGGTGACTATGTGTTTTTTAGGATATCGCCCACTCGTGGTACCATCAGATTCGGAGGCAGAGGCAAGCTGAGTCCGAGGTACATCAGACCTTTTGACATCTTAGAACGAGTTGGCGAAGTGGCTTACCGTCTTGCATTGCCTCCATCATTAGAGGGAGTACATAACGTATTTCACATATCGGAACTCAGAAGATACGTGGCAGACCCTAGCCACATGCTTGAATATTCAGAGATTATAATTGGGCCCAGTTTATCTTACATAGAGCAGCCAGTTGAGATCCTCGATCATAGTAAGAAGACTTTGAGAGGGCAGACTATTCGACTGGTCAGAGTTGCGTAGAAGCATCATTCGCCAGGCGAGTTTACCTGGGAGCGCGAGGATTCCATTCGACAGCGGTTCCCGTACTTATTTGAGGAGCAAGGTACAAATTTACGTACAAAAATTTGATTACTAGTTGTTTTAAAAAATTCTTTTAGATATTATCGTGCTTTACTTTTAATTTCGGGGACGAAATTTTTCTAAGTTGGAAAGAATGTAAACCCCCTCGATTTATTCTGTAGATAGTCAGGTTGGATTTGGAAAATTTTGGATTTTTACAGCAGATGTTGAGGTTTAGAGTGGAGTTAAGTTTGCCTGGTATTTTAATTCATTTAATTTAAACCCTTGGCGCGCCCTATCATTGCTTAATTATTCGGAGCCCAATATCAGCCCATAAATTCTATCGGATTATTATACTTCTGACTTGACCCGCCAAATTTGGCACTGGACTTTTCAGTCTTCTAAAATCAGATTTCATTGTGCTCTAAATTAATTGCACAATTTTCTGAAACCGTAATCCATATTTAATTCTGTGTCGGACACCAGTGTCGTTATCTTAAATTTTGAGATATCAACTTAACCCGTTGAGCCAGACCAACTAAAGGGTCCAAGACTGACTCCAAGCCTCCACCATTTTTGACCTTTGCGTTATTTCCGAATCTTGACCCCAAGTGCCCCCATTTAATTTAAAAGCGCGGGACACTTAAAATCCTATTTAAATCGAAGATACCGATTTTGCCTAATCCTATTTTAATCCCCAATTAATCCCGATGGCCATTAAATTAAACCCGTGCCAAACACCCAACACTCCCTCACCATGAAAATCATCAAACACAATTTTCTCCATAATTTTTGCATTATTTTATGTGTTCGTGAAATTTCCCAAATTTTAGGGGGCTTAGTTGCAATTTATTGAATTTAAGTATCATCACCCCATTGGTCTAGGCCAAATGGAGAAGCCCCCTCTCCTTTGACCAAGTCAACATCCCTCCTCCCTTTCGTTTGGATGAAGATATAAATTCCTCCATATGTAATCTCCACCACTCATTTCAAATGTGCTCATCCACACCATCCAACCCCCTACACAACCCCCTATATAATGTTATTTCCTCCCCTTTTCCCAAGGCAGGCCCTAATCCCCATGCCTAAGGAAACCCCCCATTTCTCTCTCCTCACTCCTCCCTAAAACACAGCCATTTCTTTTCTTCTCTTTTTCTTTTTTTCTTCTTCTTCTCCACTAAAACTCTGATTTCCAACCACCACCAGCAAAAACCTAAACTCCCAATCCCGATCCTCCGCAAGCAGCGCCACCTCTCGGAGTCGGCAGAGACCGAACTCCTCGAGTCATGGATCCAATCCCACAAGCCGAGATCCGGGATCAACCCCCTCTCCCTCCGCTCGATCCTCCGCCGCTGTCGGCGAGGAGCTCCAAGCGTACGGCGGTGTGAGGCTCTTCTCCGACCTCCCCATATCGAAGAAGACAAGGACGGTCTGGCAAGGAGGAGGTAAGTCGAGATGAGCGACATCCCGAGGGGCTCGCTGCCGCACTCGCTCTGCGGGAGGGACATCCTCGGCGAGGCCAAGACCGGCTCCAGAAAGACCCTGACTTTTCCTGCCAGATGCGAAGAGATGGAACGAATTGGCTCCATTGCTGGTCAAGTATCCCTATATGCAGCAGTTAGCTAAAAGAGCATTTATCACATATTTGAAGTCTATACATCTCCAGAAGGACAAAGAGGTCTTTGATGTCTCCAAGTTGCCTATTGAAGAGTTTGACGGATCTTTGGGTCTACCCACGACCCCGACTCCGGCCTGTGCAGCCCGCACTGCCTTTCCACCCCTGGCCTGTTGTCAGCCTGCAGCTCCGACGATCCACTGCTCCACCGTTCAAGCCAGCAGCTCCGACGATCCTTGCGACTCTGCCTGCTGCAGCCCGCAACTCCGACGAGCCACGTCTGGCCAAGCCCCCCTCGACCTCAGTTCAACCACCACCACCACCATCGCATCACCCCATCCGACCTCAACCTGCTGTTCTCCGGCCAACCCCGGTCGACGCCGCCTCGCCTAGGTATACCTCTTCCCCTCTCTTTAGTTTATTCACTGTATCATTGATTATTAGGGTTTTATTTGTTTATATAATCTGGTGAGTTATTGGTTAGTTAGGATTATATGTTGATAAATATGGTTTTGTGTGCATTAGTTAGGGCTTATGTTAGCATGGGTTGTGATTGAATTCACCATTAAGGAATGATGTTAGATCGTGTGTGTATACACAAGAAGATAGAGAACTGTATTAACTGGAGTGTGTATATTATATTATGGTCGGAAGGGTATGATTATGTGATCCAATGAACAATGAATGTTTATGTAGAGGAAACTTGTCCATGTAGTATGTGTGGATACAAATGCCAAAGTTAACATGAGGGAGAGTAACCAACGTGTTTTTGAGTGAGCTTAGGGAATTTCAATGATCTAATAATAACAAGAACCACTAGGTTGGTGTTGCATTTATTTCCTACCACCTGTGGGCATGGCTAGAGGATGTAGTATAAAATGCTTAAGTTAAATATATATTTAGTAAGGATAGTAGGTGAATGTTTGATTGAGGACTAGTGTGTAGTGTAAAACCCCTGATCGGTAATTTGGGGACTGAAAATTAAAGGTGATTAATTTAGAGCAGTACTTTGTGATTGGTAACAACGATACTAAACAAAGGAATTATAATCATTAACTGTGTTTTGAGGATGGTTTGTTGATGTGGTACTGATGACTAGGTGATTTGACGTATCGTACCGATAGTCAACTGTGGTCAACCCCCTAGTGTCTTGTCCCTGTGAGTCGTAGCTGAGATTGAGTTTAGGTATAGGTGTGTGTCGCATCCCTGTTTGATGTAGAATAGATTATTGATTTTAGTTTGTACCTATCTCTAGGTACTGCGGGACCTGAGGACTTGGACGTGGTACCGGATCCCCGTCATCAGCAGCCGCACGCAGGCAAGTGTACCTTGCCACCCTGTATTTCAGTTTACAGATATTTATTGTTTCGTTATGTATATTGTGCACGTAGTTATGTTGACGTTCGATACTTCGCGACCGGTTCACAATCGGGTGAAGACGTACGTCGTAACGCCTTAGAAGGATTGTTGCATATTTCGTAGCATCCCGATATGCGTACCTGAGTATATCGATACCCCAGGACATACTCATATACTATGATCGTGCCAGATTCCTGTATCCTGATACTGACATCATGACCAGAGACTGGGATAACCTTAGGGTCATGTCTGTTGAGTTATCTTCCGTGTGTCGAGACTGTTAGATAGAGGTTCAGGTTCAGCGTACAATCGTTGACCGCTTGGAAAGGAGAAGACAGTTACTAGACATTTGGGCTACTCTGTACGTGCTTATATATATATATATGTAGTGATCCTGTATTATAGTATAGTGGTATCACCCGTGTGTCTCTGTGCTCGGAGCTACGGTACGACCCGTGTGTCTCTGTATTCGGAGCTACGGTTTATTTTAGAAAGCCCACGCGTCGAACGTTGTCTTTAAACTGTGTCACGCTTGTTTGGTTATGATAGAGTACCCTGTTGTTGCACTTGTACTTTCTGTTTACTTGGCATGTTGTATTTCTGTACCTTGTTACGTCCCTCTGAGGACCTGGTTCCCTGCCAGTTTTGCAGCATAGATGATTACGGAGCATTTGGGGTAGCTATTGGAGTTGCATGACTTGCGGGCATGGTATCAGGTACTCACATTATATCTATCGTCATTATGGTTATTGTTTATTTCATCTGCTGTTGTAGCCTAGTTTTTATAGACTCGTACTTCTTCTCGAGTCTATTCGAGTTAGTGTGTTATTGGGCGGTCGACTCTAGCACATTTAGCTTTTTTTTGTATACTGTTGTACATTGTGGATTAAGATATAGAGGTTTACATTTATGAGATATCTAGATAATGCCCTTTTATATTACAGCTTATACGTATTCGAGTCAGACCAGAGTCTGGTCGAATGCGTAGCTGGCGTGTCACGTATTCCTGGTCCTACGTATTTTGGGACTGGGGCGTGACACTTGTGGACCAGTATCCCACTTACTATGGGTCGCAGGACGGCATACCATTAGGGGATACTCCTTTAGGGCAGGAGGACCTAGTGTCAGATACTGAGGAGGCTTAGACTTATTATTTAGGCTTGTATTCGACTTTTATTGAGACTTTTGGCATATATTTATTATTGTGGACTTATGATTGTATTATGATTCCTATTTCATCTTCCTTATTCCATATCATGCTTTATCTTCCTTAGTTTGATATTGTGATTGAGTATGGATATCATTATTATGTCGTTATATTTATTCTCCCATTTGGAGTGGAGATGACATTGACAGGCACCTTATATATATTGTGTGAGATGTTTAGTTAGTATTGTTGACCTAGACAGCGTTCTACCGTCGATGTTGCAGCGTAGGCTAGAATTTGTTCACTACTCGTGAACAGTGGTCAGAGGATGATCTAGAGCTTGGCTCCAAGAGACCAAGGGACATAGGAGGATCCAATACTAGCACGGGCCCAATGAAGCGGTCTCACTTTCAGCAATATCATCAAAGATACTTCCAACCCCCGAGGCAGCAGTACCCTGTACCAGCTAGAGCACCAGTGCAACAGGCACACCAGATCCGGAGGCCAGCTATACCTTGCCCATTCTGCAAGAAGCCAGGACATGGATGGGATGCGTGCAGGATAAGATTAGGCCAGTATTTTTTCTTCGGATCAGTAGACCACCAGTTGATGGCTTGTCCTAGAGCTCCAGCTCGTCCAGCTCAGGGCTGGGCCCAGGCATAGAGAGCACCCGCTAGACCACCAGTGAGACAACAGAGATGACCTTTGTTGCTGACTCAACAGCAGAGGTTCATACAACACCAACAGCAGCAGAGAGGTGCTCAGCAGGGGCAAGCTTTTGCCTTGATCGTCGAGTAGGAGGAGCCAGTTGAAGATGTCATTTCAGGTTTAGTCTATCTTGATTCTTTTTTATCTCATGCTTTATTTGATTCTGGTTCTTCACATAGTTTTGTATCTGTATCTTTTGCTTTGAAGCATCATCTAGTGACTGAACCATTAGCGAGGAATTGCAAGATCACGACCGGGGATTGTATTATCCTGGATAGTGATGTTTGTAAGGATCAAAGAGTTTTTCTGGAAGGCCGATAGTTAAACGCGTATCTACTCATAATGCCACTTCCTAGTTACGATATAGTACTCGGGATATATTGGTTGAGTAGGCACCATGCTAGTATCGATTGTCGTAGAGGCAAAGTTTTATTTTAGCTGCCAGGAGAGCCAGAGTTTGAGTTCGTTAGAGGAGAAGCACAATAGAGTGAAGAAGCCTTATGTGAAGCTATGGTGGAATAACAAGAGCTGCCACATCCTTTGATTGTAGAGTATATAGACATCTTTTTAGAGGAGTTGTCTGGGTTACCACTAGACCGAGATATGGAGTTCTCTATAGAATTGGTGCCAAACGCAGAGCCAATATCATAGCACGTCTATAGGGTGAACAAACAAAACTAGTAGAGTTGAAGAAGCAAGTGGATGAGTTGCAGGATAAAGGCTTCATCCGGCCCAGTTCATCACCGTGGGGTGCTCCGGTATTATTTGTACCGAAGAATGATTGGTCGGTACACATGTGTATCGACTACAGGGCTTTCAATAATCTCACTAGCAAGAATAAATGTTTGTTGCCATGGATTGATGATTTGTTTGATCAGTTGAGCGGAGCGAAGATATTCTCGAAGATAGACTTGAGGTTGGGGACGACCAGGTGAAGTGAAGAAGGAAGACATTTCGAAGATAGCTTTCAGGACTCGGTATGGGCAGTTTAAGTTCTTGGTGATGCCATTTGGGTTGACCAATACCCCAGCGGTATTCATGAATCTGATAAGTAAGGTATTTCATTAGTACCTGGATCAATTTGTTGTGGTCTTTATTGATGATATATTAATTTATTCGAAGACCCCGGAGGAGCATAAGAAATACCTGAGGATAGTCTTAGAGACCCTCAAGATAGAGAAACTGTACGGCAAGCTTTCAAAGTATAAGTTCTTTCTTGATAAGGTTGAATTCCTCGGGGATATGATTACAAGAGACATAATCTCAGTAGACCCAAAGAAGATATCAACAGTTGAGTCATGGTCTACCACGAGTTCAGTAGCAAAAATCAGAAGCTTTCTTGGTTTGGTAGGCTATTATCGAAGATTTGTTCAGGATTTTTCTAAGATTGTAGAGATGATGACTAGGCTAACCAGGAAGGACGTAGAGTTCGTCTGGACTGAGGAGAGTGAGGCTGCTTTTGAGGAGCTGAAGAAGAGATTGACTACAGCTCCAGTATTGATATTGCCATCGGGGACGGAAGAATTTTCTATATACAGTAATCCTTCGGGTAAAGGTTTGGGTTATGTGTTGCAGAAGAATAGAAAAGTGATTGCCTATGCTTCCAGGAAATTACGCCCTCATGAGAAGAATTACCCTATCCATGACTTGGAGTTGGCAGCAGTCATTTTTGCTTTAAAGTTGTGAAAACACTACTTGTACGGAGAGCATGTGTAGATCTTTATAGACCATAAGATCTTGAAATATGTGTTTACACAAAAAGAGATCAATACGAGGAATAGGCGGTAGTTGGAGTTGATGAAGGACTTCAACATTTTATTGCAGTATCATCCAGGTAAGGCTAACGTAGTCACTGATGCCTTGAGCAGGTATTCAGTAGTTATGTACTTGACGAGGGACAGACATTTATTGGCCAATCTTGATAGCTTGGGTATTTAGGTGCTAGTTCCTGGAGTTGTGACACAGATGTGGGGACTTCAGATACAATTAGAGTTGATGGACAGGATCATAGCTCCATAGTTCGAGGATGAGTCTCTAGGGGGCATCAGAGCGTAGGTCCGGATGGGATTGGCAGAGGACTTTGCAGAGGATGAATCATTGTGGCACGGCACCAGATTGTGTGTGCCAAGTAGAGCGTTGTGCGTAGAGGTTCTTTAGGAGGCGCATCAATCTCAGTACTCTATGCATCCAGGTGCCAACAAGATGTATAAGGACATGAGAGAGCATGTTTGGTAGTATGGTATAAAGTGGAAGGTGGCTAGCTTCATATCTAGATGTTTGGTATGCCCACATGTAAAGGCAGAGAGATAGAAGTCAGGTGGATTGCTTTAGCATTTACCTATTCCAGAGTGGAAGTGGAAGCATGTGACGATGGACTTTATATCCGGGCTTCCGCGTTCTCTATGAGGGAAAGACGCAATTTGGGTCATCGTAGACAAGTTGACTAAATAGGCCCACTTTTTGTCATTCAAAATCGGTACTGTAGAAGCATGAAATACGGTGGGGAATTATCCGCGTATTTTATAGTCAAAACCCCCAACATGCATGAAGTCTCTCTCTGCGTAAAACAGAAGCTTCAAAGTTGTTTGGCGTAAAATAGAGATTCAGAGCTGTCCGCGTAAAACAGAAGCTTCAAGGTTGTTTGGCGTAAAATAGAGCCTCAGACCTCTCTGCGTAAAACAGAAGCTTCCAGGTTGTTTGGCATAAAATATGGCCTCAGACCTCTCCGCGTAAAGCAGAGCTTCAAGGGAGGCTGTTCTGCGTAAAAGGTTGCTACACCTTCTTGCGTAAAGTTTAAATACGTTGTTTTTTATGCAGCATAAAGTTGTACGAGGAAACCCTTCATATTCTTCGGATGAATTTGTCAGTCAAATCAGTGAACTTGACATCCGAAAAAAGTACTGCTCGGTTGTGATGATAATTTTTGCACAGAGACCCAGGTTGTCGTTTTATGACATATTCTTGATACAAGTCATTTTTAAGCATGCAAAGGAAGAAAGATGGGGTCTTCTGAATACGCTGCCTATTCTACATTAACAAAAATGAATTTTTACGCTCAAGTTAAGACAAAATAAGTCACCACGTCAAAAGCTGTTTCTTGTACAGAGCTCGAAGTATATCTTTGCATTTAATGCACGAGATTGAGGCATATCTCTGCATTTAATGCACGAGATTTTGTTCTATGTTCAAAAATTGTCATGACTGGGAAAGCTAATACTGAGACTAATATGCTCACATCACCATCCTTGTATTTTATGCCAACCAGGCTATTTTCAACTATAGGAGTACGCCATATGCTATCTCCTCGAAATACGCCAACTCGGCAATATTTGCAAAGGTACGTGGATAAGTCTATTTAGCCCAGAATACGCTCAAGACCTCAGTCGTGAAGGATAATTGGCTACTTTACGCTGGTTATCTATTATTCATGAATCATCAAGCTTTACGCAAGGAGCAGTTACCTACGTGGCTTGCATGCCATGATCTTCGAGAAGCAGTTATACGCGTTACCTTATAGAGGGATACGTGTCATACGCAGATTCAAAAGATTATTTGAACATGGGTAGCAGTTGTTATAACCGCAGCATAAAGGAAGCAATCCTCTTCACAGTTTGGCCTTTTACACCAACAAGACAGTTATTTGGCTTTTACGCCAACCAGGCAGTTACTTACGTGGCTTGCATGCCATGATCTTCGAGAAGCAGTTATACGCGTTAATTTATAATGGGATACGTGTCATACGCAGATTCAGAAGATTATTTGAACGTGGGTAGCAGTTATTATAACCGCAGCGTAAAGGAGGCAATCTTCTTCACAGTTTGGCCTTTTACGCCAACGAGACAGTTATTTGGCTTTTACGCCAACCAGGCAGTTATTGGATTGATCTCTATAAATAGAGAATCCTAGTCGGACCAAAGAATAACAAACAGAGCACAAAACACACAGAGCATAGAGAGACAAGGACAAAAACAAAAAGAGGAGACAAAGGTGTTTTGGCTGACAAATTTGGCAACAGGAATTCGACCCTTCTTGCAACTTTCCTTTGACCGACTTTTGCCTCCAGTTTAGAGAAATTTGAAGCTTCTTCTACAGTACTTCTTCATCATCATGTAGTCCACGGAACAAAGTGATCGACCGCAGATCAGACTTCCATAGCAATACTCCCCAGAATCATTTTTTTTGTACTTAACATCCTCGTATAGGATTAATTGTACTTTTCTCTTTTCTAGTTTGCAAACAAAGGTTTCGTACAAACCTCCTTGTTTATCTCCACAAACAAGATGGCAACTCTGCTGGGGACAACTTTCTCCTCTGACTAGGAAGCAATTGCTCAACACGATGCTGTATCATCGGATCAACGAAGAAGACTTTGGTCATCCAGTTCGACCAATCTGCCTATGAAGATATGCTTCATGCAGGGGGTAGTTCTCATTTCTTCTCTGTCCATAACAACAGGAAGCTGCGTAAAGTGTGGATGCCCAAGACGTTCTCTACCCTTCCTGCAAGCTCTCATGCACTGATCAACAAAGTTGTGACAAAACAGCCAACGTGCCCTGTGCGTAAAACTTTGTCTCCCATCTGTGACGTGGTAGACAGGACTTCTGGCAATGCCTTAGTGCCAATCCAGAAGTCTCAAACACGCCCTGCGGGTAAAACTTTGTCTCCCGTCTGTCACGTGGTAGACAAGACTTCTGGCAATGCCTCAGTGCCAATCCAGAAGTCTCAAACACGCCCTTCACATAAAACTATCTCCCGTCTGTCACGTGGTAGACAAAACTTCTGGCAATACCACAGTACCAGCCCAGAAGTCTCAAATATACCATGCGCGTAAACTTTTATCTCCCGTCTGTGACATGGTAGACAAAATTTCTAGCAAGGCCTCAGTGCCAATACGAAAATTTCAAACACGCTCCACGCGTAAAATTACATCTCCCATCTATGATGAGGCAGATGTACCTTTTAAATACATCAAAGGAAAATAAGTGACGAATCCTTCAACCTCTAGGCTTTTACGCCCACAAGAGAAGAAAATTCCCACTTTACATATTACGCGTGAGGCTGAAAGCCATTTGAGGACCGTCTCTGTTTTACGCGAGCCTATGCTACGTCAGGATAGATCGGTCCGCATAAAGAAGACTCGTTTCATGGGAAGATACGCTCCTTAGACAGATGAGGGATCATATGCTACTCATATGGGTGAACTATTGTATTCCTACGACAGAGAAAGGATTATGGTTCCAAATCTACACATTCCTACTGATATAAAAAGGCAGAATAAGCCTTCTTCTTCTTCTGGTAATCTTCCTGATTTGTGCAATTTCTTGATCCAGAAATGCAAAGACAAGGGATCTCCTAATATTTTTATTACACCCCCTCGAGAACATTGTTGTAATAGTCATAAGGTTGTAATTAACTGTTGCTGTTCTAAAGCAAAACGGTCAGTGTTCGACCGATTGAACTATTCTTTGTCATTACAGGAAGAAGAACCAATATTTTCTTCAGTTAATATGGCTTCGCATATTCCTAGAGGAAGGTCGAGTTCAAGATGTCATCCCTCCAGAACTCCAAGCCAAAGGAGATTTGACAGACACATCGAGACTTTTGAAGAAGGTATTTTTTGAAACACTCGCTCAAGGTCACGACAATCAACTTTATATTCTTCAGATTCCGACACTGAGAATCGCCAGTTTTCTGAAACAGATACTGAAAGTATAGATTCAATCTCTATAGAGATCTATACTAATCCCTCAGTGGCATCTAGAGAAATAGGAGTTTATGCTGTTGGAGACGAACATGAAGAAGCTTCCCCATCAGGAAGTACCGAACAACGCATTACTGCATTGGAAACATCACTTAAAGAAGTGCATACCATAATGGAGAGTATGCACCAAATGATGGTGACTCAACATGCAACTGCAATAGCTCAAACACCTATTCCTCTGACTCAACTACGTGTGGGGGTAGACATACCACCAGCCAATGCAAGCCATGAGCCTGTTCAAAATCAAGAATCAGCTGCTCCTCAAACTCTTAACCCGGAGAATGTATTACCTCATGTTGGAGTTATAATACATCCAATCTCTCATCTTTCTGCTGTCCCTCTTCCATCTGAAGATCCAATACAAGTAGTTCGGGAGTTAAAAGCCCAATTTGATGCTTTGAAGCATAAAGATCAGCTCAAGAAGTTGGGAATTAACCAGCCATATCCAGCTGTCTGGGATGAGATCCCTTTTCCACCAAAATATAAACCACAGGCTATGGTTTTGTTTGAGTGAAAGACGTCACCAAGCCAGTATATGAACTACTTCAGCATGATTACGGTATTGTTGCAAGAAAATGATGCCCTTCTCACTCGAATGTTTAAAGGCTGTCTGTCTGGAGTAGCTTACCAATGGTATCGTAGTCTACCTGACAACTGCATTACTTCTTTTGATGATTTTAAAGCTCTTTTCTTCGCTCGATTCTACAAGAGAGTAATGGACATGTCTATGTCGTCACTCATTGAAGTAAAGCAGAAGGAAAAAGAAAACGTTCGTACTTTTATCGAACGCTTTCGTCAGCCTACTTTACAGACGCCTCCTGGAGTTTCAGATTCAGCCTTGGTGGACATTTGCAGAAAGAACCTACTCCCACTAATCTCAGTCTTCACGGGACCCTATCAGTTCCATGATTGGCCCTCATTTATCATATCGGCAGTAGCCGCTGAAGATAATAGTCAGAAGGCTCGTGACAACAAAATTATGATCTCTATCTCTGATAGAGGGAAGCGTTCATCCTCCAATAGTGATAATACTCGTAGTTCGAAAGGAAGGAAAGCCCTGGCAATCAATACATCCAGACAAAATACTCTGGTAACTACGCAGACGAATTCTGGAACTTCCAAACCTAAAGAGGAATATTCTTTTGACGACAATGATATTCCAAGCATATTTGATTGTCTAGTCAAAAGTGGCAAGCTTACTCTACCAAAGATAAAGCGTCCAAATGAAGTCGGCAGTACAGATAATCCTAAGTACTGTATTTTTCATATATATATATCACCCCACAAAGGCATGCTATATAATAAAAAGGAAAATCCAGGAGTTGATCGACGCCAGTCATAATAAGAAGACGGTCATTGCAAATATGGTCTCACTCCAATTTGGCAATTTTCCCCCTCAAGAAGTACCGGATGGTGTGGTACCTATTCCATGGGTAATGATGGATATTGTTAATCTCCCTCCTACCGGGAGTCAAAATCAAGATTTAGTGCCCCTAACTACCAAGCGTGGAGAGATCATGTGGGTTCACCCTGATCTAGTATCAGAAATTGAGGAAGAGACTAAAGCTGCTAAAGCTAAGTCTAAGAAGAATTCAAGATGCAAGCCATGTCATTTGGTTGAAACATTCCTGACATCGGAAAAAGAGGCTTTAGCAACCAGAACACGGTCAGGAAGGGCCTACCTCAAAGAATATGAAGGGAATCAGGAAGAGTCTGAACCTGTGATACCAGAGACATGTCCTTCTAAATCAACCTCTGTGGACAAAGGTAAACAGAAAGAAGTTTGTTTCGATAAACCTCTGAAGAACACTCAAAACAAAGGTTTAGAGAAACCATATAATTTTGACATCTTGGCTCAGTTGGCTAATACTCCAGCCAGATTGTCCATTTTTTAGGTACTTCGTTTATCCAAAGATACTCGTCAAGCCTTGAGTGAAGCATTAATGCAAGAATATGTACGCTTGGCTCAGCTCAAGTCCCCTGATAAAGAGCCAGTGGCATGTCCTCAATGCCATAGTGTGATGGAAGCAATCCCTAACATCACTTTCACTCAAGAGGATATGTTGTTGAAACATAACAAACATGACAGGCCTCTTTATTATACAGGATACGTTGGCTCCATTGAGGTAGACCGGATTCACATAGATCCGGGATCGTCAATCAGTATTATCCCTCATAGTCTGCTTAGACCATTGAGAATTCCTACCAGTGAATTGGCCAACACTACCACTACAATTATGGGCTTTAATGCCAGGAAAAGCAGACCATTGGGAAAGATTCGTCTGAGAATCCAGATTGGTGATCTAAGATCATTGGCAACATGCTATGTCATTGATTCGGAGGTATCTTACAATACTGTTGGGTAGACCATGGATGCATGATCATAATATTGTTCCTTCAACTCTACATCAATATTTCAAATATGTAGATGCTCAAGGAACCGTGAAAACAGAAGTTGTTGACCTTAATCCGTTCAAAGGAGTTGAATCCTACTATTCTGATGCCCTTTTGTACACTCAAGACTATATGAAAGAGGTGTCAGGCAAAATGGAGGAAGAAGTCCACCATGAGCCAGGAGAACCATTTGCTGAGCAACCTTTGTCCATCCAAGTGAAAGGGCGGGTTACCCGTCCAAAAGTCTCAGAACCTATGACTATTCACTTGGGCAAAACAAAGTCGGAAGGAGAAAATGATCCTTGTCATGCCCCAGTCCTAAAACTATGTCACGCCCCAGTCCCAAAATATATGGAACCGGGCCACATGGCATTGGCCAACTGACACGTCACTAAGGGTTTACCCAATTTAATGAACCCAAAGGAACGCGCTACGCTGTCCTAAAATACTACAAGTCTAATACATGTAAAGTCTAATCTAATCCACAAAAATATCAGGAAATAAGGGAATAAGTGCTGAATATATATAATGCTAAGTCTGAAAATGTCATAGTACACCTCAGATAATGTCAGGTAGGAACAAACCCACTACAAAAATATAATGGAAGTACTAAAAATTAGATAGACTGGAGTATCGTCTATCTAGGTAGTAGCTCCAGCTCCAGATGTACTAAAGGATCAGGCAGACTCTGATGGCACCTCTTCTAACTCCTCCTCGGTGGCATATCTAGTCTCCTGTTCGGGTCCATACACCGTGGGGTAGAAGGCCTCATCTAAATCTGGAAGGGAACCAGGTCCTTAGTGGGACATAACAAGATACATAAAACACATGCCATATATGTAAATACTGAATAAATAAATACAGGGTGTGCTAACCATCTATGTGAATGCAAAGTAAAGACCTTATAGTACGTATGGAAAAGTGTAGGCTTGACATATGCTGACTTAATTCACCAATCGTGGAGACTGGCTAGTATATGTGTCATATGCCCCCCGACACATGGGTAGCTCTGCAATCGACCATCTCCGAGGAGCATGGTATGAAGGTATAACGACAAGGAGGGGGGTGTCCCATACGTCTACTAGTTATCTTTTCTGCCCAATGTAACTAATGCCAAGTTATAGCTTTCCTGAGTTTTCTTGAATTTGTGCTAAGCCGTGATGCACGTCACACGCACCGGTAGCTAATCGAGTATGCAGCTCGCATCCCAATATGTATTGTAACCTTGTTGCATGTTCCCGTGTCAGGGTCTAGGAGGATATTAGGATACCCTCGTAGCTGTTGGAAAGTCTGCTAGAGTCTAAGTTAGTTATACTACGTGTTAACATACTTGTTGACGGTACCCGAGGCAATCTCAGATACACACAGTCATATAAAGTTCAGGAGAAATAGCATATAACAACATTTATAATTAAACAGTAAACTTGGCAAGGTATACTTGCCTACTTCTCTGAGCTGGGTATGCCAAAGACCTGTACTTGCAGTCAAGTCTGAGGGGTCCTGTGACCTGGGGTCACTGACTGCGTCGTAGGTGCACTCTGTTCAAGACGTACAGGGTTTGTAAATTTAATATTTGAATGATGCGTGTATATAAATACCATAGTATAACTATATATAATAATACATAATTAATATATATAGCATATATTTAGAGCATATAAAATATAAATATTATATTTATATACTTTAATATAAATATATGCATATATATAAGTATATGTATTATATATAATATTGCAAGGAAAAATAATACAATATATGATATTTTATATATTTAAAAATATATATATTTATATATATATAGTGATATATATATATATAATATATATATATAGATAAAAATAAAGGCATATATATATATATATATATATATATATATATATATATATATATATATATATATATATATATATATATATATATATATATATATATATGTACATATATATACATATAGCTTATATATATGATATATATATATATATATTACATGTAATATTACATAAAAAAATAAGAATGCATACTTATATATAATATATATATATATATATATATATAAATAATATATATACATTTAATATAACGCAATAAATATATAAATATATATACATATAAAATAAAAATAAAATGCATATAGTATAGTTATATAATAATATATATAACTCATATATATATATATATATATATATATATATATATATATATATATATATATATATATATATATATATATATATATATATATATATATATATATATATATATACATATATACATACTATATATACATACTATATATATATTTATACAAAAAGAAAAGAAAAATAAAACTTATATGTATATTATTATTATATATATTAAGTGTGTGTATACAAATATAATATTCATATATATAAGTATATTACATATATATATTGTTTAGTATATATAATTATATTTACATATACATATACATAAATAAAATAAAAATGCATATATATATATAATAATATACTGTATATATTATATATATATACATATAATTATAATATACTTATATGATATATATAATTATATATGTATAATATAATATAAATATATATATATAAATAAAAACTAAAATACATATATATACATATTATATTATATAATATAAATAATATATATATATACACTGTATATATATATATATATATATATATATATATATATATATATATATATATATATATATATATATAAATATACATATATATATATATATATATATATATATATATATATATATATATATATATATATGTATATACATAAATATACATATTTATATTAAATATATAATAAGATAGTATATATTTATATACTGTATACAGTATTAATAATATAATATATAATTAAATACATATATAATAATATATATAAATATATATATATACACATATATATACATACATACATACATACATACATATATATAAATATACATTTATACGTATTTTAGGGGGTGGGTACTGTACCTGTCAGACAGGGGGGACCCACGGCTCGTCGCCGGTGGGAGGACGGCGGCGGAGCAGGCGGTGGCTGGCCGGAGTGGCAGTGGGGGGCGGTCGGGGGAGGCTGGGGTGCAGTCGGGAAGGGGAGCCGGGGCTCTGTGGCGGAGCTGGAGGTGGCGGTGGGTGTCGTGCGGCGGTGGTGGTGGGTTGGTTCGACGGAGGAGGTCAGGGCAGAGCGGACGGAGGCGGTGGTTGGAGGCGTCGAGTGGTGGAGGTAGCTGTGGGTGTTGGTGGGGTGTTGGTTGCTGTGGAGGCCCTAGGCGGCGCCGGCGCCGGCCAGGGAGGGTGGCGGTTGGCCGGAAGGGAGCTGGGGAGGGGCGAAGCCGGAGGCAGGGGTTCGATGTCGGTGGTGGCCGGAGGGAGATGGTGTGGGGTTCGGGAATGGGGGGGCTGTATTTATAGGGCTTTTAGGGTTAGGTAATTATGTAAATAGGTTAAATAGTTAAGGGTATTTAGGTAATTTATTTAATAAATATCTTAGGATATTTATTCTGATATTTTGGGTGGGACCCATTGCCACATGTACGGTGTAGGTTCACCGGCCAATGAGGGGTTGACATCTCACACTAGAAATTTGCAGAAAAACCCCTGTAATTTCATAAATTGCATAAAGGTCCAATAATTTGGAAAATTACGTAATTATGCAATTTGTTTGGGAAAATACCCTATTCCTAAAAATGCTAAAATTTACAGAACTGAGGGGTAAAGCTGTGGGAGGGCCCTGGGGGGGGGGTAGGGGTGAGCCTGGGCAGTGGCTGGGCCTGGTTTTTGGGTGATACGGATCACCGTATTAATTAATTAATAATTACTGCGCACGGTGTTTACTAATTATTTAGAGGCAGGTAGGGCCATAATTTTATTACGGTGTTAATATACTAAATGTAGTATACTTAGTGTAGAATATTATCGTATTTTTGGTTGGGCAATACAGGTGCATGTTGGGGCTCTAATGTCTGTTGGAACAGAGATGGGTACTGGTCTGGGAATAAATTAATAAATAAATAAGGACGTTTTTAACGATATTTGTGTGTCTAAAACGAGGCTCATACCAGCATATCTGTGAGTTGCACAAAGTGCAGGAAAATAGACTAACATGTCTAGTAGGGGTATATGAACTTTGTTTGGGGATAACAGTCTGTGTAATGATCTAATTATTTGTGTGATGGACAGGTGCACCAATCAATAGGATATATAAGCAAAATAAATTAAAATATTGCAATAAGTCCTAAATTGCTAAAAAAAGATTTTAAAATGTTGAAATCTTGTCGAGGGAGTTTACAACCTACCCTCCTTAGAATATTTTGTCCTCGAAATAAAAATAGACATATAATGGAAACTAAAGATTGATTTGAAATATTAGGACATACCCTGGCTTAGAAATAGATGGGGGAAACGCTATCGAATATCCTTTTCTCATTTCCAGGTTGACTCACCTGGTGCATGATGTCTCCATGCAATACGAACTAGAGGGATAGTCTGGCCTCGCAACACCTTCTCGCTTCGATCTAGGATTTCTATGGGCTCCTCCTGGTACGATAAGCTCGGGCCGACGGTGATCTCTGAATGGTCCAGCACATGACTTGGGTCTGGAATGTACCTCCTCAGCTGAGATACATGGAAGACGTCATGTACTCCTTCCAAGGTTTGAGGTAAGGCTAGCTTGTAAGCAACTTCTCCGATGCGTTCCAACACATCGAAGGGTCCGATGTACCTCGGACTCAGTTTTCCTCTCCTCCAAATCTGATAGTTCCTCGGGTAGGTGTAAGCCCCCTGATTTTCAGAAATTTTTAATTTAGATTTTCCTGGAATTTTTTACAAAAAAATTCTATAATTAAACCCTAGGTTTTGGTAATTGAATGATTTATAATTATGGTTAATTAATATTAAAATATTATGGAAATAATATTTTATGGTGTAAAATGGAAAACCGGACATAGGGTAATTTTCTGTGAATTTATTGGACCCCGAAATCATTTTTAAAGCCCTGAAAATCGATGTAGAATTAAACCGAATTAAACCCGTACCAAACGCCCAACATCCCCATGGGAGCCGAAGCCAAGCCCAAGGAGCGTTGACCCAGCCCAAATCCTAGGTCAAACCCTATTCCAAATTTATGTATGTATAAATACATAATTTCCTAGTTTTTCTCCACAAACAAAAAAAAAATTATTAAAAATAACTGATCTGTAATTTAGTAAGGATAGTAGGTGAAATGTTTGATTGAGGACTAGTGTGTAGTGTAAAATCCCTGATCTGTAATTTGGGGACTGGAAATTAAAGGTAATTAATTTAGAGCAGTACTTTGTAATTGGTAACAATGATACTAAACGAAGAAATTATAATCGTTAACTGTGCTTTAAGGATGGTTTGTTGATGTGGTACTAATGACTAGGCGATTTGATGTGTCGTACCGATAGTCAACTGTGGTCAACCCCCCTAGTGTCTTGTCCCTGTGAGTCGTAGCTGAGATTGAGTTTAGGTGTAGGTGTGTGTCGCATCCCTGTTTGACGTAGAATAGATTATTGATTTTAGTTTGTACCTATCTCTAGGTACTGCGGGACCTGAGGACTTGGACGTGGTACCGGATCCCCGTCATCAGCAGCCGCACGCAGGCAAGTGTACCTTGCCACCCAGTATTTCAGTTTATAGATATTTATTGTTTCGTTATGTACATTGTGCACGTAGTTATGTTGACGTTCGATACTTCGTGACCGGTTCACAACCGGGTGAAGACGTACATCGTAACGCCATAGAAGGATTGTTGGATGTTTCGTAGCATACCGATATACGTACTTGAGTATATCGACACCACAGGACACACTCATACACTGTGATCGTGCCAGATTCCTGTATCCTGATACTGACATCATGACCAGAGACTGGGACGACCTTAGGGTCGCGTCTGTTAAGTTATCTTCCGTGTGTCGAGACTGTTAGATAGAGGTTCAGGTTCAGTGCACAATCGTTGACCGCTTGGGAAGGGAAAAATAGTTACTAGACATTTGGTCTACTCTGCACGCGCTTATATATATATATATATGTAGTAATCCTGTATTATAGTGTAGTGGTATCACCAGTGTGTCTTTGTGCTCGGAGCTACGGTACGACCCGTGTGTCTCTGTATTCGGAGCTACGGTTTATTTTAGAAAGCCCATGCGTCGAACGTTGTCTTTAAACTGTGTCACACTTGTTTGGTTATGATAGAGTACCTTGTTGTTGCACTTGTACTTTCTGTTTACTTGGCATGTTGTATTTATGTACCTTGTTACATCCCTCTGAGGACCTGGTTCCCTGCCAGTTTTGCAGCATAGATGATTACGGAGCATTTGGGGTTGCTATTGGAGTTGCATAACTTGCGGGCATGGTATCAGGTACTAACATTATATCTATCGGTATTATGGTTATTGTTTATTTCATCTGCTGTTGTAGCCTAGTTTTTATAGACTCATACTTCTTCTCGAGTCTATTCGAGTTAGTGCGTTATTGGGCGGCCGACTCTAGCATATTTAGCTCTTTCTTGTATACTATTGTATATTGTGGATTGAGATATAGAGATTTACATTTATGAGATATCTAGATAGTGCCCTTTTATATTACAGCTTATACGTATTCGAGTCAGACCAGAGTCTGGTCGAATGCGTAGCTGGCGTGTCACATATTCTTGGTCCTACGTATTTTGGGACTGGGGCGTGACATATTTTTGTGGTGGCCCATACAGGTCCGATTTAAATCGTCTTGGTCACCTGACTGTGCCAAGCGAGCCTGCAAATTAGGAATATATGTTATAATTGTTGAATAGGATCTCAATCCATAATCGATTTTAAAAACTCTTTGTATGTGATTATCGCCCTTGGACTTCCACTTTGCATTCGTTCAATCTTCGTCAATATCGCTATCCTTGTTTCTTGTCCCCTATTGTTCGGGGAGGCAAATGCTTGTGACTGATGATTTCCCTCCAGAAGAAGATCGAAGATCAGACAACAGAAGACAGAATTCGTACACCTTTCTCGGATAAGATTGTTACTTTATCAGGATAGATTGATGGGTTCTTTGGATTCTAGAACTAGTGTGGAAGGTTGGCAAGAGAGTTGGACCCAGTAGTACCCTACCCGTGCTTGAGGTAACAGTGATCTTAGAAGTACTGAGAGCTAGAAGGATTGTTGATCATGACCTAGAATAATTTATGGGAATGCATAGCCTGATGATGAAAACTAGTGGTTGAATATGATAGCAATACCAGGAATGATATTATGGACTAGAGGAGATAAAATTTCAAGCTCTCACTTGGAAGATGATGATCTAATACCAGAAATTTTAGTATATGCTTGGGTGACATCATTATTGAAATTGTACTATGTGACTTGGAGAGATGAATAACGAAAAAAAGAAATTAGAGGAATAAAATTTTAGGAAAAACCTTGAGGAGAAGAAAAATTATACATTAGGCAAGGAAATATTTCCTTTTGAGGATTGCTGTTGAAAATAGAACAGGAGAATTTATCTTGAGGTTAAAGACTAGACTATGACATTATCCTAGACATGGATTGGTTGAGCCAATACCACGCGACGCTAGATTGTCGACATGATTATATTATTTATGACCACCAGATTACCCTGGGTTCGAGTTACTTCAGAGAGCCTGGGAGCATGGTGCCCACCTACCTTTGAGGCACATATTGCAGAAGGGGAACCAGTGTACCCTGTATTATACCAGAGTTTGAGGATGTGGTTCTAAATAATCTTTTTGGCCTGCCACCTGACAGAGAGATAGAATTTGCTTTAGAGTTGACTCCAAGAGCGGAGCCAATTATTTTCCCGTCTTCAGACTAGCACCGAAAGAGTTGGTTGAGTTGAAGGTCCATAGTAGAGGATCACTTAGACAAGAGTTTCAGTCGGGCTAGTATTTCTCCATGGGGAGTACCCATTATATGGTACCGAATAAGGACGGGATGGTACGTTGCATATCGATTACAGGGCGTTAAGTGCTATAACGATAAGGAACAAGTACCCTATGCTATGCAATGATGTTTTACTTGATTGCTTAGCAGCGCATTTTGTATTCACAGAGATCGATCTCAGATCAGGCTAACATTAGATCAAGGTACGGATAGAGGACATCCCGAAGATGGCCTTTCGGACAAAGTATGGCCACTATGAGTTTTTAGTCATACCGTTTGGTTTAACCAACGCGACAGCAGTAATTATAAGCCTAATGAACAGTATTTTCCAACAGTACTTAGATAAGTTCGTGGTGATAATTATCGATGACATATTGGTATGTTCCAAGAGCCACGAGAAGCATGAGAGACATCTCAGGATCGTGTTGGAGACGCTGAAACAGGAGAGACTGTATACCAACCTCAGCAAATATAAGTTATGATTAGATAGAATAGATAGTCTACGCATCAGGACGACTAAGGGTTCATGAGAAGAACTATCAGACACACAATCTAGGACTAGCTGCAGTAATATTTGCACTAAAGCTATGACGACACTACCTTTATGAAGAGCATGTTGAGATTTATACAAAACACAAAAAGTCTGAAGAATGCCTACACGCAGAAGGAACTCAACATGAGACAAAGACATTGGCTAGAATTTATGACAGATAATAATATCGAGTTGCAGTACCACCCTGGCGAGGCGAATGTAGTAGCAGATGCCTTAAGCTAAGCCCATGGCCTATTTTTATGACTCATCTCCAGTGGTTAGAGGATTTTTTTAGGAACTCAGGATTGAGATTGTATTGCCAGGCATGGATGGACAGATGGCCAGTCTCGAGGATTCGGTCTATATTTATTGAGAGGATCAAGGCAGCCTTGTCTACAGATACGGGATTAAGACGACAGTGGGACAGGACAAAGGCCGACATGCAAACAGGACTCAGGATTCAGGAAGACGGAACATTGAGGCATGGAGATCGCCTATACATTCCAAGTGGCGAGCTACGCCAAGAGTTGATGACCGAGGCTCATAGCTCGATTATTCTATTCATCCCGGGAGGTACAAAGATGTACAGAGACTTGAGGCAGCATTTCTGGTGGCATGGGAATGAAGAGAGAAATTACAAGATTCGTGGCAAAATGTTTAATTTGTCAGCAAGTCAAGGCTGAACATCAGAGGACTGCAGGATTATTGCAGCCACTTCCCATTCCCGAGTGGAAGTGGAAACACATTACCATGGACTTCGTCCCAGGATTTTCGCAAAGCCCTAGCGGGAAGGATGCAGTTTGGGTTGTCGTAGACAGACTCACTAAGTCTGCACATTTTTTTCCTTTCAGAGTTGGGCAATCCACAGAGATACTAGATGACATGTATATGAGGCAGATAGTACGATTAAATGGAGTGCCTGTCAGCATCGTATCGGATCGTGATTCCAGATTCATGTCATATTTTTCGCGGAGTATGCAGGAGAGCCTAGGAACTCGTCTTAAGTTCAGCACTGCATATCATCCACAGACTGATGGTCAGTCAGAGCGTATGATACAGATATTAGAGGATATGTTGAGAGCGTGCATGATTGATTTTGGAGGATCTTGGGAGGACCACCTACACTTGGTAGAATTCTCCTACAATAACAGTTACCAGGCCAGCATACAGATGGCACCTTATGAGGCACTGTACGGTAGGAAATATAGTTTACCAGTTTATTGGAGTGACGTGGGAGAGCGTCAGATACTTGGTCCAGAGTTGGTGACACAGACAGTGGAGAAGGTCAAGAAGATTCAGAGCCACCTGCGCGCAGCACAGGACAGACAGAAACACTGAGCAGATGCGCACTGCAGACCATTAGAATTCAAGGAGGGTGACCATGTGTTTTTGAGGATATCGCCCACTCGTGGTACCATCAGATTCGTAGGCAGAGGCAAGCTGAGTCCGAGGTACATCGGACCTTTTGACATCTTAGAACGAGTTGGCGAAGTGGCTTACTGTCTTGCATTACCTCCATCATTAGAGGGAGTACATGACGTATTTCACGTATCGGAACTCAGAAGATACGTGGCAGACCCTAGCCACATGCTTGAATATTCAGAGATTATAGTTGGGCCCAGTTTATCTTACATAGAGCAGCCAGTTGAGATCCTCGATCATAGTGAGAAGACTTTGAGAGGGCAGACTATTCGACTGGTCAGAGTTGCGTAGAAGCATCATTCGCCAGGCGAGTCTACCTGAGAGCGCGAGGATTCCATTCGACAGCGGTTCCCATACTTATTTGAGGAGCAAGGTACAAATTTACGTACGGAAATTTGATTACTAATTGTTTTAAAAAATTCTTTTAGATATTATCGTGCTTTACTTTTAATTTCGGGGACGAAATTTTTCTAAGTTGGAAAGAATGTAAACCCCCTCGATTTATTCTGTAGATAGTCAGGTTGGATTTGGAAAATTTTGGATTTTTACAGCAGACGTTGAGGTTTAGAGTGGAGTTAAGTTTGCCTGGTATTTTAATTCATTTAATTTAAACCCTTGGCGCGCCCTATCATTGCTTAATTATTCGGAGCCCAATATCAGCCCATAAATTCTATCGGATTATTGTACTTCTGACTTGACCCGCCAAATTAGGCACTGGACTTTTTAGTCTTCTAAAATCAGATTTCGTTGTGCTCTAAATTAATTGCACAATTTTCTGAAACCGTAATCCATATTTAATTCCCTGTCGGACACCAGTGTCGTTACCCTAAATTTTGAGATACCAACTTAACCCGTTGAGCCAGACCAACTAAAGGATCCAAGACTGACTCCAAGCCCCCACCATTTTTGACCTTTGCGTTATTTCTGAATCTTGACCCCAAGTGCCCCCATTTAATTTAAAAGCGCGGGACACTTAAAATCCTATTTAAATCGAAGATACCGATTTTGCCTAATCCTATTTTAATCCCCAATTAATTCCGATGGCCATTAAATTAAACCCGTGCCAAACACCCAACACCCCCTCACCATGCAAATCATCAAACACAATTTTCTCCATAATTTTTGCATTATTTTATGTGTTCGTGAAATTTCCCAAATTTTAGGGGGCTTAGTTGCAATTTATTGAATTTAAGTGTCATCACCCCATTGGTCTTGGCCAAATGGAGAAGCCCCCTCTCCTTTGACCAAGTCAACATCCCTCCTCCCTTTCGTTTGGATGAAGATATAAATTCCTCCTTATGTAATCTCCACCACTCATTTCAAATATGCTCATCCACACCATCCAACCCCCTACACAACCCCCTATATAATGTTATTTCCTCCCCTTTCCCCAAGGCAGGCCCTAATCCCCATGCCTAGGGAAACCCCCCATTTCTCTCTCCTCACTCCTCCCTAAAACACAGCCATTTCTTTTCTTCTCTTTTTCTTTTTTTTCTTCTTCTTCTCCACTAAAACTCTGATTTCCAACCACCACCAGCAAAAACCTAAACTCCCAATCCCGATCCCTCCGCAAGCAACGCCACCTCTCGGAGTCGGCAGAGACCGAACTCCTCGAGTCATGGATCCAATCCCACAAGCCGAGATCCGGGATCAACCCCCTCTCCCTCCGCTCGATCCTCCGCCGCTGTCGGCGAGGAGCTCCAGGCGTACGGCGGTGTGAGGCTCTTCTCCGACCTCCCCATATCGAAGAAGACAAGGACGGTCTGGCGAGGAGGAGGTAAGTCGAGATGAGCGACATCTCGAGGGCCTCGCTGCCGCACTCGCTCTGCGGGAGGGACATCCTCGGCGAGGCCAAGACCGGCTCCAGAAAGACCCTGACTTTTCCTGCCAGATGCGAAGAGATGGAACGAATTGGCTCCATTGCTGGTCAAGTATCCCTATATGCAGCAGTTAGCTAAAAGAGCATTTATCACATATTTGAAGTCTATACATCTCCAGAAGGACAAAGAGGTCTTTGATGTCTCCAAGTTGCCTATTGAAGAGTTTGCCGGATCTTTGGGTCTACCCATGACCCCGACTCCGGCCTGTGCAGCCCGTACTGCCTTTCCACCCCTGGCCTGTTGTCAGCCCACAGCTCCGATGATCCACTGCTCCGTCGTTCAAGCCAGCAGCTCCGACGATCCTCGCGACTCTGCCTGCTGCAGCCCGCAACTCCGACGAGCCACGTCTGGCCAAGCCCCCCTCGACCTCAGTTCAACCACCACCACCACCATCGCATTACCCCATCCGACCTCAACCTGCTGTTCTCCGGCCAACCCCGGTCGACGCCGCCTCGCCTAGGTATACCTCTTCCCCTCTCTTTAGTTTATTCACTGTATCATTGATTATTAGGGTTTTATTTGTTTATATAATCTGGTGAGTTATTGGTTATTTAGGGTTATATGTTGATAAATATGGTTTTGTGTGCATTAGTTAGGGCTTATGTTAGCATGGGTTGTGATTGAATTCACCATTAAGGAATGATGTTAGATCGTGTGTGTATACACAAGAAGATAGAGAACTGTATTAACTGGAGTGTGTATATTATATTGTGGTCGGAAGGGTATGATTATGTGATCTAATGAACAATGAATGTTTATGTAGAGGAAACTTGTCCATGTAGTATGTGTGGATACAAATGCCAAAGTTAACATGAGGGAGAGTAACCAACGTGTTTTTGAGTGAGCTTAGGGAATTTGAATGATCTAATAATAACAAGAACCACTAGGTTGGTGTTGCATTTATTTCCTACCACCTGTGGGCATGGCTAGAGGATGTAGTATAAAATGCTTAAGTTAAATATATATTTAGTAAGGATAGTAGGTGAATGTTTGATTGAGGACTAGTGTGTAGTGTAAAACCCCTGATCGGTAATTTGGGGACTGGAAATTAAAGGTGATTAATTTAGAGCAGTACTTTGTGATTGGTAACAACGATACTAAACGAAAGAATTATAATCATTAACTGTGTTTTGAGGATGGTTTGTTGATGTGGTACTGATGACTAGGTGATTTGACGTGTCATACCGATAGTCAACTGTGGTCAACCCTCTAGTGTCTTGTCCCTGTGAGTCGTAGCTGAGATTGAGTTTAGGTATAGGTGTGTGTCACATCCCTGTTTGACGTAGAATAGAATATTGATTTTAGTTTGTACCTATCTCTAGGTACTGCGGGACCTGAGGACTTGGACGTGGTACCTGATCCCCGTCATCAGCAGCCGTACGCAGGCAAGTGTACCTTGCCACCCTGTATTTTAGTTTATAGATATTTATTGTTTCGTTATATATATTGTGCACGTAGTTATGTTGACGTTCGATAATTCGCGACCGGTTCACAATCGGGTGAAGACGTATGTAGTAACGCCTTAAAAGGATTGTTGCATGTTTCATAGCATCCCGATATGCGTACCTGAGTATATCGATACCCCAGGACACACTTATATACTATGATCGTGCCAGATTCCTGTATCCTGATACTGACATCATGACTAGAGACTGGGATAACCTTAGGGTCGTATCTGTTGAGTTATCTTCCGTGTGTCGAGACTATTAGATAGAGGTTCAGGTTCAGCGCACAATCGTTGACCGCTTGGGAAGGGGAAGACATTTACTAGACGTTTGGGCTACTCTGCACGCGCTTATATATATATATATATATATATGTAGTGATCCTGTATTATAGTATAGTGGTATCACCCGTGTGTCTCTATGCTCGGAGCTACGGTACGATCCGTGTGTCTCTGTGTTCGGAGCTACGGTTTATTTTAGAAAGTCCATACGTCGAACGTTATCTTTAAACTGTGTCACACTTATTTGGTTATGATAGAGTACCCTGTTGTTGCACTTGTACTTTATGTTTACTTGGCATGTTGTATTTCTGTACCTTGTTACGTCCTTCTAAGGACCTGGTTCCCTGCCAGTTTTGCAGCATAGATGATTACGGAGCATTTGGGGTTGCTATTGGAGTTGCATGACTTGCGAGCATGGTATCAGGTACTCACATTATATCTATCGTCATTATGGTTATTGTTTATTTTATCTGCTGTTGTAGCCTAGTTTTTATAGACTCGTACTTCTTCTCGAGTCTATTCGAGTTAGTGTGTTATTGGACGGCCGACTCTAGCACATTTAGCTATTTTTTGTGTACTGTTGTATATTGTGGATTGATATATAGAGGTTTACATTTATGAGATATCTAGATAATGCCCTTTTATATTACAGCTTATACGTATTCGAGTCAGACCAGAGTCTGGTCGAATGCGTAGCTGGCGTGTCACGTATTCCTGGTCCTACGTATTTTGGGACTGGGGCATGACACTTGTGGACCAGTATCCCACTTACTACGGGTCGCAGGACGGCATACCATTAGGGGATACTCCTTTAGGGCAGGAGGACCTAGTGTCAGATACTGAGGAGGCTTAGACTTATTATTTAGGCTTGTATTCGACTTTTATTGAGACTTTTGGCATATATTTATTATTGTGGACTTATAATTGTATTGTGATTCCTATTTCATCTTCCTTATTCCATATCATGCTTTATCTTCCTTAGTTTGATATTGTGATTGAGTGTGGATATCATTATCATGTCGTTATATTTATTCCCCCGTTTGGAGTGGAGATGACATTGACAGGCACCTTATATATATTGTGTGAGATGTTTAGTTAGTATTGTTGACCTAGACAGCGTTCTACCGTCGATGCTGCAGCGTAGGCTAGAATTTGTTCACTACTCGTGCACAGTGGTCAGAGGATGATCTAGAGCTTGGCTCCAAGAGACCAAGGGACATAGGAGGATCCAATACTAGCACGGGCCCAACGAAGCGGTCTCACTTTCAGCAATATCATCTAAGATACTTCCAACCCCCGAGGCAGCAGTACCCTGTACCAGCTAGAGCACCAGTGCAACAGGCACACCAGATCCGGAGGCCAGCTATACCTTGCCCATTCTGCAAGAAGCCAGGACAGGGATGGGATGCGTGCAGGATAAGATTGGGCCAGTATTTTTTCTTCGGATCAGAAGACCACCAGTTGATGGCTTGTCCTAGAGCTCCAGCTCATCCAGCTCAGGGCTGGGCCCAGGCATAGAGAGCACCCGCTAGACCACCAGTGAGACAACAGAGATGACCTTTATTGCCGACTCAACAGCAGAGGTTCATACAACACCAACAGCAGCAGAGAGGTGCTCAGCAGGGGCAAGCTTTTGCCTTGATCGTCGAGTAGGAGGAGCCAGTTGAAGATGTCATTTCAGGTTTAGTCTATCTTGATTCTTTTTCATCTCATGCTTTATTTGATTCTGGTTCTTCACATAGTTTTGTATCTGTATCTTTTGCTTTGAAGCATCATCTAGTGACTGAACCATTAGCGAGGAATTGCAAGATCATGATCGGGGATTGTATTATCCTGGATAGTAATGTTTGTAAGGATCGAAGAGTTTTTTTGGAAGGCCGATAGTTAAACGCGTATCTACTTATAATGCCACTTCCTAGTTACGATATAGTACTCGGGATATATTGGTTGAGTAGGCACCATGCTAGTATCGATTGTCGTAGAGGCAAAGTTTTATTTCAGCTACCAGGAGAGCCAGAGTTTGAGTTCATTAGAGGAGAAGCACAATAGAGTGAAGGAGCCTTATGTGAAGCTATGGTGGAATAACAAGAGCTGCCACATCCTTTGATTGTAGAGTATATAGACGTCTTTTTGGAGGAGTTGTCTGGGTTACCACTAGACCGAGATATGGAGTTCTCTATAAAATTGGTGCCAAACACAGAGCCAATATCATAGCACGTCTATAGGGTGAACAACAATGAACTAGTAGAGTTGAAGACGCAAGTGGATGAGTTGCAGGATAAAGGGTTCATCCGGCCCAGTTCATCACCGTGGGGTGCTCCGGTATTATTTGTACCAAAGAATGATTGGTCGGTACACATGTGTATCGACTACAGGGCTTTCAATAATCTCACTATCAAGAATAAATATTCGTTGCCATGGATTGATGATTTGTTTGATCAGTTGAGCGGAGCGAAGATATTCTCGAAGATAGACTTGAGGTCGGGGGACGACCAGGTGAAAGTGAAGAAGGAAGACATTTCGAAGATAGCTTTCAGGACTCGGTATGGGCAGTTTAAGTTCTTGGTGATGCCATTTGGGTTGACCAATACCCCGGCGGTATTCATGAATCTGATGAGTAAGGTATTTCATTAGTACCTGGATCAATTTATTGTGGTCTTTATTGATGATATATTAATTTATTCGAAGACCCCGGAGGAGCATAAGAAATACCTGAGGATAGTCTTGGAGACCCTCAAGATAGAGAAACTGTACGGCAAGCTTTCAAAGTATAAGTTCTTCCTTGATAAGGTTTAATTCCTCGGGGATATGATTACAAGAGACATAATCTCAGTAGACCCAAAGAAGATATCAACAGTTGAGTCATGGTCTACCACGAGTTCAGTAGCAAAAATCAGGAGCTTTCTTGGTTTGGTAGGCTATTATCGAAGATTTGTTCAGGATTTTTCTAAGATTGTAGAGATGATGACTAGGCTAACCAGGAAGGACGTGGAGTTCGTCTGGACTGAGGAGAGTGGGGCTGCTTTTGAGGAGCTGAAGAAGAGATTGACTACAGCTCCAGTATTGATATTGCCATCGGGGACGGAAGAATTTTCTATATACAGTAATCCTTCGGGCAAGGGTTTGGGTTATGTGTTGTAGCAGAATAGAAAAGTGATTGCCTATGCTTCCAGGAAATTACGCCCTCATGAGAAGAATTACCCAATCCATGACTTGGAGTTGGCAGCAGTCATTTTTGCTTTAAAGTTGTGAAAATACTACTTGTACGGAGAGCATGTGTAGATCTTTATAGACCATAAGATCTTGAAATATGTGTTTACACAAAAAGAGATCAACACGAGGAATAGGCGGTAGTTGGAGTTGATGAAGGACTTCAACATTTTATTCCAGTATCATCCAGGTAAGGCTAACGTAGTCACTGATGCCTTGAGCAGGTATTCAGTAGTTATGTACTTGATGAGGGACAGACATTTATTGGCCAATCTTGATAGCTTGGGTATTTAGGTGCTAGTTCCTGGAGTTGTGACACAGATGTGGGGACTTCAGATACAATTAGAGTTGATGGACAGGATCATAGCTCCATAGTTCGAGGATGAGTCTCTAGGTGGCATCAGAGCGTAGGTCCGGATGGGATTGGCAGAGGACTTTGCAGAGGATGGATCATTGTGGCACGGTACCAGATTGTGTGTACCAAGTAGAGCGTTGTGCGTAGAGGTTCTTTAGGAGGCGCATCGATCTCAGTACTCTATGCATCCAGGTGCCAACAAGATGTATAAGGACATGAGAGAGCATGTTTGGTAGTATGGTATAAAGTGGAAGGTGGCTAGCTTCATATCTAGATGTTTGGTATGCCCACAGGTAAAGGCAGAGAGATAGAAGTCAGGTGGATTGCTTCAGCATTTACCTATTCCAGAGTGAAAGTGGAAGCATGTGACAATGGACTTTATATTCGGGCTTTCGCGTTCTCTATGAGGGAAAGACGTGATTTGGGTCATCGTAGACAAGTTGACTAAATAGGCCCACTTTTTGTCATTCAAAATTGGTACTGTAGAAGCATGAAATACGCTGGGGAATTGTTCGCGTATTTTATAGTCAAAACCCCCAACATGCATGAAGTCCCTCTCTGCGTAAAACAGAAGCTTCAAGGTTGTTTACCGTAAAATAGAGATTCAGAGCTGTCCGCGTAAAACAGAAGCTTCAAGGTTATTTGGCGTAAAATATAGCCTCAGACCTCTCTGCATAAAACAGAAGCTTCCAGGTTGTTTGGCATAAAATATGGCCTCAGACCTCTCCGCGTAAAGCAGAGCTTCAAGGGAGGCTGTTCTGCGTAAAAGGTTGCTACACCTTCTTGCGTAAAGTTTAAATACGTTGTTTTTTATGCAGCATAAAGTTGTACGAGGAAACCCTTCGTATTCTTCGGATGAATTTGTCAGTCAAATCAGTGAACCTGACATCCAAAAAAAGTACTGCACGGTTGTGATGATAATTTTTGCACAGAGACCCAGGTTGTCGTTTTGTGACATATTCTTGATACAAGTCATTTTTAAGCATGCAAAGGAAGAAAGATGGGGTCTTCTGAATACGCTGCCTATTCTACATTAATAGAAATGAATTTTTACGCTCAAGTTAAGACAAAATAAATCACCACGTCAAAAGCTGTTTCTTGTACAGAGCTCGAAGTATATCTTTGCATTTAATGCACGAGATTGAGGCATATCTCTGTATTTAATGCAAATATGGTCTCACTCCAATTTGGCAATTTTCCCCCTCAAGAAGTACCGGATGGTGTGGTACCTATTCCATGGGTAATGATGGATATTGTTAATCTCCCTCCTACCGGGAGTCAAAATCAAGATTTAGTGCCCCTAACTACCAAGCGTGGAGAGATCATGTGGGTTCACCCTGATCTAGTATCAGAAATTGAGGAAGAGACTAAAGCTGCTAAAGCTAAGTCTAAGAAGAATTCAAGATGCAAGCCATGTCATTTGGTTAAAACATCCCTGACATCGAAAAAAGAGGCTTTAGCAACCAGAACACGGTCAGGAAGGGCCTACCTCAAAAAATATGAAGGGAATCAGGAAGAGTCTGAACCTGTGATACCAGAGACATGTCCTTCTAAATCAACCTCTGTGGACAAAGGTAAACAGAAAGAAGTTTGTTTCGATAAACCTCTGAAGAATACTCAAAATAAAGGTTTAGAGAAACCATATAATTTTGAAATCTTGGCTCAGTTGGCTAATACTCCAGCCAGATTGTCCATTTTTGAGCTACTTCGTTTATCCAAAGATACTCGTCAAGCCTTGAGTGAAGCATTAATGCAAGAAGATGTACGCTTGGCTCAGCTCAAGTCCCCTGATAAAGAGCCAGTGGCATGCCCTCAATGCCATAGTGTGATGGAAGAAATCCCTAACATCACTTTCACTCAAGAGGATATGTTGTTGAAATATAACAAACATGACAGGCCTCTATATTATACAGGATACGTTGGCTCCATGGAGGTAGACCGAATTCATATAGATCCGGGATCGTCAATCAGTATTATCCCTCATAGTCTGCTGAGACCATTGAGAAATCCTACCAGTGAATTGGCCTACACTACCACTACAATTATGGGCTTTAATGCCAGGAAAAGCAGACCATTGGGAAAGATTCGTCTGAGAATCCAGATTGGTGATCTAAGATCATTGGCTATATGCTATGTCATTGATTCGGAGGTATCTTACAATACTGTTGGGTAGACCATGGATCCATGATCATAATATTGTTTCTTCAACTCTACATCAATATTTCAAATATGTAGATGCTCAAGGAACCGTGAAAACAGAAGTTGCTGATCTCAATCCGTTCAAAGGAGTTGAATCCTACTATTCTGATGCCCTTTTGTACACTCAAGACTATATGAAACAGGTGTCAGGCAAAATAGAGGAAGAAGTCCACCATGAGCCAGGAGAACCATTTGCTGAGCAACCTTTGTCCATCCAAGTGAAAGGGCGGGTTACCCGTCCAAAAGTCTCAGAACCTATGACTATTCACTTGGGCAAAATAAAGTCGAAAGGAGGAAATGATCCTTGTTATGCCCCAGTCCTAAAATCATGTCACGCCCCAGTCCCAAAATATATGGAATCAGGCCACATGATATTGGCTAACTGACACGTCACTAAGGGTTTACCCAATTTAATGGACCCAAAGGAACATGCTACGCTGTCCTAAAATACTACAAGTCTAATACATGTAAAGTCTAATCTAATCCACAAAAATATCAGGAAATAAGGGAATAAGTGCTGAATATATATAATGCTAAGTCTGAAAATGTCATAGTACACCTCAGATAATGTCAAGTAGGAACAAACCCACTACAAAAATATAATGGAAGTACTAAAAATTAGATAGACTGGAGTATCATCTATCTAGGTAGTAGCTCCAGCTCCAGATGTACTAAAGGATCAGGAAGACTCTGATGGCACCTCTTCTAACTCCTCCTCGGTGGCATATCTAGTCTCCTGTCCGGGTCCATACACCGTGGGGTAGAAGGCCTCATCTAAATCTGGAAGGGAACCAGGTCCTCAGTGGGACATAACAAGATACATAAAACACATGCCATATATATAAATACTGAATAAATAAATACAGGGTGTGCTAACCATCTATGTGAATGCAAAGTAAAGACCTTGTAGTACGTATGGGAAAGTATAGGCTTGACATATGCTGACTTAATTCACCAATCGTGGAGACTGGCTAGTATATGTGTCCTATGCCCCCAGACACATGGGTAGCTCTGCAATCGACCATCTCCGAGGAGCATGGTACGAAGGTATAACGACAAGGAGGGGGGTGTCCCATACGTCTACTAGTTATCTTTCCCGCCCAATGTAACTAATGCCAAGTTATAGCTTTCCTGAGTTTTCCTGAATTCGTGCTAAGCCGTGATGCACGTCACACGCACCGGTAGCTAATCGAGTATGCAGCTCGCATCCCAATATGTATTGCAGCCTTGTTGTATGTTCCCGTGTCAGGGTCTAGGAGGATATTAGGATACCCTCGTAACTGTTGGAAAGTCTGCTAGAGTCTAAGTTAGTTATACTACGTGTCAACATACTTGTTGACGGTACCCGAGGCAATCTCAGATACACACAGTCATATGAAGTTCAGGAGAAATAGCATATAACAACATTTATAATTAAACAGTAAACTTGGCAAGGTATACTTGCCTACTTCTCTGAGCTGGGTGTGCCAAAGAACTGTACTTGCAGTCAAGTCTGAGGGGTCCTGTGACTTGGGGTCACTGACTGCGTCGTAGGGGTACTCTGTTCAAGACGTACAGGGTTTGTAAATTTAATATTTGAATGATGCGTGTATATAAATACCATAGTATAACTATATATAATAATACATAATTAATATATATAGCATATATTTAGAGCATATAAAATATAAATATTATATTTATATACTTTAATATAAATATATACATATATATAAGTATATGTATTATATATAATATTGCAAGGAAAAATAATACAATATATGATATTTTATATATTTAACAATATATATATTTATATATATATATAGTGATAAATATATAATATATATATATATAGATAAAAATAAAGGCATATATATATATATATATATATATATATATATATATATATATATATATATATATATATATATATATATATATATAGCTTATATATATATATATATATTACATGTAATATTACATAAAAAAATAAGAATGCATACTTATATATAATATATATATATATATATATATATATATATATATATATATATAAATAAATAATATATATACATTTAATATAATGCAATAAATATATAAATATATATACATATAAAATAAAAATAAAATGCATATAGTATAGTTATATAATAATATATATAACTCATATATATATATATATATATATATATATATATATATATATATATATACATATATACATACTATATATATATATATATATATATATATATATATATATATATACATATATATATATATATATATATATATATATATATATATATATATATATATATATATATATATATATATATATACATATATACATACTATATATATATTTATACAAAAAGAAAAGAAAAGAAAAATAAAACTAATATATATATTATTATTATATATATTAAGTGTGTGTATATAAATATAATATTCATATATATAAGTATATTACATATATATATAGTTTAGTATATATAATTATATTTACATATACATATACATAAATAAAATAAAAATGCATATATATATAATTATATACTGTATATATTATATATATATATATACATATAATTATAATATACTTATATGATATATATAATTATATATGTATAATATAATATAAATATATATATAAATAAAAACTAAAATACATATATATACATATTATATTATATAATATAAATAATATATATATATATATATATATATATATATATATATATATATATATATATATATATATATACTGTAATAATATACTGTATATAATAATATAATAATTATATAATTATATATATAATACATTATATATAAATACATATATATAAATATACATATATATATATATATATATATATATATATATATATATATATATATATATATATATATATATATATATATATATATATATATATATATATATATATATGTATATACATAAATATACATATTTATATTAAATATATAATAAGATAGTATATATTTATATACTGTATACAGTATTAATAATATAATATATAATTAATTACATATATAATAATATATATATTAATATATATAAATATATATATATACACATATATATACATACATACATACATATATATAAATATACATTTATACGTATTTTAGGGGTTGGGTTCTGTACCTGTGAGACAGGGGGGACTCACGGCTCGTCGCCGGCGGGAGGACGGCGGCGGAGCAGGCGGCGGATGGCCGGAGTGGCGGTGGGGGGCGGTGGGGGGCGGTCGGGGGAGGCTGAGGTGCAGTCGAGAAGGGGGCGGTGGGTGTCGTGGGGCGGTGGTGGTGGGTTGGTTCGACGGAGGAGGTCAGGGCGGAGCGGACGGGGGTGGTGGCGGTGGTTCTCGGTGGCCGGAGGCGGTGGTTGGAGGCGTCGAGTGGTGGAGGTAGCTGTAGGTGTTGGTGGAGTGTTGGTTGCTGTGGAGGCCCTAGGCGGCGCCGGCGCCGGCCAGGGAGAGTGGCGGTTGGCCGGAAGGGAGCTGGGGAGGGGCGAAGCCGGAGGCAGGGGTTCGACGTCGGTGGTGGCCGGAGGGAGATGGTGTGGGGTTCGAGAATGGGGGGGCTGTATTTATAGGACTTTTAGGGTTAGGTAATTATGTAAATAGGTTAAATAGTTAAGGATATTTAGGTAATTTATTTAATAAATATCTTAGGATATTTATTCTGATATTTTGGGTGGGACCCATTGCCACATGTACGGTGTAGGTTCACCGGCCAATGAGGGGTTGACATCTCACACTAGAAATTTGTAGAAAAACTCCTGTAATTTCATAAATTGCATAAAGGTCCTATAATTTGGGAAATTACGTAATTATGCAATTTGTCTGGGAAGATACCCTATTCCTAAAAATGCTAAAATTTACAGAACTGAGGGGTAAAGTTGTGGGAGGGCCCTGGGAGGGGTAAGGGTGAGCCTGGGCAGGGGCTGGACCTGGTTTTTGGGTGATACGGATCACCGTATTAATTAATTAATAATTACTGCGCACGGTGTTTACTAATTATTTAGAGGCAGGTAGGGCCATAATTTTATTACGGTGTTAATATACTAAATGTAGTATACTTAGTGTAGAATATTATCGTATTTTTGGTTGGGCAATACAGGTGCATGTTGGGGCTCTAATGTCTATTGGAACAGAGATGGGTACTGGTCTGGGAATAAATTAATAAATAAATAAGGACATTTTTAACGATATTTGTGTGTCTAAAACGAGGCTCATACCAGCATATCTGTGAGTTGCACAAAGTGCAGGAAAATAGACTAACATGTCTAGTAGGGGTATATGAACTTTGTTTGGGGATAACAGTCAGTGTAATGATCTAATTATTTGTGTGATGGACTGGTGCACCAATCAATAGGATATGTAAGCAAAATAAATTAAAATATTGCAATAAATCCTAAATTGCTAAAAAAAGATTTTAAAATGTTGAAATCTTGTCGAGGGAGTTTACAATCTACCCTCCTTAGAATATTTCGTCCTCGAAATAAAAATAGACATATAATGGAAACTAAAGATTGATTTGAAATATTAGGACATACCCTGGCTTGGAAATAGATGGGGGAAACGCTGTCGAATATCCTTTTCTCGTTTCCAGGTTGACTCACCTGGTGCATGATGTCTCCATGCAATACGAACTAAAGGGATAGTCTGGCCTCGCAACACCTTCTCGCTTCGATCTAGGATTTCTATGGGCTCCTCCTGGTACGATAAGCTCGGGCCGACGGTGATCTCTGAATGGTCCAGCACATGACTTGGGTCTGGAATGTACCTCCTCAGCTGAGATACATGGAAGACGTCATGTACTCCTTCCAAGGTTTGAGGTAAGGCTAGCTTGTAAGCAACTTCTCCGATGCGTTCCAACACATCGAAGGGTCCGATGTACCTCGGACTCAGTTTTCCTCTTCCTCCAAATCTGATAGTTCCTCGGGTAGGTGTAAGCCCCCTGATTTTCAGAAATTTTTAATTTAGATTTTCCTGGAATTTTTTGAAATTTTTTTCTGTAATTAAACCCTAGGTTTTGGTAATTGAATGATTTATAATTACGGTTAATTAATATTAAAATATTATAGAAATAATATTTTATGGTGTAAAATGGAAAACCGGACATAGGATAATTTTCTGTGAATTTATTGGACCCCGGAATCATTTTTAAAGCCCTAAAAATTGATGTAGAATTAAACCGAATTAAACCCGTGCCAAACGCCCAACATCCCCATGGGAGCCGAAGCCAAGCCCAAGGAGCGTTGACCCAGCCCAAATCCTAGGTCAAACCCTAGTCCAAATTTATGTATGTATAAATACATAATTTCCTAGTTTTTCTCCACAAACAAAAACAATTATTAAAAATAACCCTAATTCCTACTCCCCGCTGCCTCCACCGGAACCTTAGCCGACTCCGCCTCCTTCCTCCCCTGGCTCCGCCCCGCCGCGCCACCGTCTCCCTCACCATCCCAGCGTCGCGATGCCGCTCCCTCTCCTCCTCCTTCCTCCTACTCCCCGCTGCCCCCACCGGAACCCTAGCCGACTCCGCCTCCTTCCTCCCCTGGCTCCGCCCCGCCGCGCCACCGCCTCCCTTACCCGCCCAGCGCCGCAACGCCGCTCCCTCTCCTCCTCCTTCCTCCCTCGACCCAGCACAGCCCACAGCGTCCTCCGGCCGCCCCGCTCGTCCCGGCCGCCTGCGCCGCTTCCCAGCGTGCCGTCGCACCGACCTCGGCCGCCTCCGCTCCCCCGGCCTCCCTCTGGCCAGCCCCGAGCCGCCGTCTCCGGCCAACAGGAGCCAAACCCTAGTTCAGACACGATCCTGGACAGAATGTCCTTTGTTTCGTGTCGGACACGGAAAACTCAGTTTTCTGGAGCCCTGTTCAGGTAACCCGTTCTCTCTGCTTGTTGACCCGTTTTTAATTCTGTCAATTGTGACGCGTAGACTGTGTGACCCTCTCGGTGCCCGTACAACCCGCTCGGTGCATCGCTTCCTGTGGTGATCGCGAACCGCGATCCAAAAACAGGAAAACCAATGCCTTGATTCACCCCGGAACTGAGTGCGCCCTGCCAAACAGGACGACTTGGTCGTACGCGGTCTTTACCGAAATGTGTGCGTCGTTGATACGGATGTGTGGGATTTCGCAGAAGTTGATTCGGATGTGCGCGTACACCGGAATCAATGCGTATCCGCCGACAACGCCCCGTATCCGTCCATTCTGGAATACGCTGTAACTTTGTGTACACACGTCGAATCGAGATAAAACTTGTGCCAACGAACTCGTAGCAATACGCTGGTCCTGTGACCCAAGTTTGGTTCGATTCTGAGAACGTTGACAAAATCGTGTATCGTGGGCCCCACAAGCTCCACTTGACGGGCGATTTTGTGATCGGCTCATCGGAATCCAATTCTGGAAGTTCCGTTGGGTTCGTATCATCGTTCCTGACTTGTTGATACTAAGTTTGGCAAAATTAGAGACCTTTGACCCTGACACGCTTTTCGGTGCAAAGTGGCCCACATGTGGACCCTATTTTGACCCGGAAATGTCATTTTTGCCCCTGTGTCCAAATTGGACTTAAGGACAGACGTTTCTACCTATTTTATATTTTCTGAATCTAATGGTGATGTTTATTTCAGTAACCGGAGTAGTACCTGCAGATCACACTGAGACCAGAGCTACAGTTGGAGCCAGAACCCCAAGCAAGTGTACCTCGCCAAAACTTGCAGTCTTTGTTACTTATTTCCTTAGCTTATATATATATATATATATATATATATATATATATATATATATATTGTGGTTCATGCTTGACCTAGGACCGTGTGACTTTACTTAGCGTCCGATTCATAGTCGGGTGCCAACACCGTACGCGGCGATGTGTATTATCATCTAGACATGGATGCCGAGACCCCTATTTCTCGTACTTGTCCTATCAAGTACACCATAACCCAGGACACTTGACACTATTCATGAGACAAAATCTTTCTGAGATATTCATGGTGATTTTGTATAGGATACAGGTTTTATGACATAGACATTATCTTCCTAGACCTTATATGACTTGCTGCATTAGATATGATCTTACGTGACATAGACATGGGGCCACATGGACATAAGATGTAGGATTACATTGGGTAGGGAGAGACACACAAGCTACAGGTTGATTTTATATTATGCTGGCGTCTCAGTCTCACGCTGAGCTAGACGACCACATGATATCACTGCTACCGGCTCCCGACACAGAGCTTGTAGTGGTCTCAGCCTGAGTTCTAGTGCTGCTCTCATCTTGCATATCACTTAGCTGGTTATTTAGTGTTTCTCTATTATTCCAATTATTGCTGGAGAGACACACAGGCTACAGGTTGACTATATTGTGTCGGCGTCTCAATCTCTCTCTGAGCTAGACAACTACATGATATCGCTGCTACCGGCTCCCCTACACAGAGCTTGTAGTAGTCTCAGCCTGAGTACTGGTGATGTTCTCACCTGTATTTCACATAGATGATTACATATTTACCCTATTTATTTTATTGACTATTTTACTGCATTATTATGGCTTGTATTATCTGTACCTTGCTATGTCCCCTGAGGACTTGGATCCAGATTATGTCCCCAGGATTAGCAGAGGAGATCCACCCAGAGTTATACAGTACAGGAGCATTAGCAGGAGCAGAATCAGGAACATGAGCAGTTACGGGAGCAGTACCAGATTCAGCAGACGAGTGATCACCGAGGTTATCTTCTGAGTATATACTGTTCCATACTCAGTATTGGCTGTAGTTATCTTTATTCTTGTATCTTGACAGATGTATCAGACTCATTGTCGGGTTATTTCCCTACTTTATATTTTATTGAGATATGATCTTGCTTTATGATTCTGATATTATGGTATTTATTCTGTGGATGAGATTAGTATATTTAGACCATTATTGTTGTACTACAGCTTAAGCATGCTCTGATGGATCCATTAAATTGGGTTTGTCCATCGATGTGTGCTGCTGGCCATTGCCACGTGTCTAGTCCCTCAATATTTTGGGACTGGGGCGTGACATGGTTTTTGTGGTGGCCCATGCAGGTCTATGACTAAATTGTTCGGTTTCCACTTAGGGACCGAGCAAGCCTGCAGTAAGAATAGGAAAAGTTTTAGGATCTCATCCACTTGTTTGAAACGTTCTTGATATCTATATCGAGTTCAAATTAATTCTTGACTTACATCCTACCTTGATTCCTGAGTGCCTCTTATTGTTTATTTTGGTTGCAGAGTTATGGATTCACGATCAAACGACGAGACTCCTGCAAGATCACCACAAGATGTTGTGGTTACCCACGAAGATGAAGTGACACTAGTTGACGAAGGTCAATCCGCTCAACAATATAGCCAAGCAAGTCAACATGCCTCGAGAATTCAGCAAGATGACGTTCCACCGTCGACGCAATTTACTCCACAAATGCCCGTATTTCCACAAGGGCAGGCCATGGATGGACAGCAGATGTTTCAAATGATCTATGCAATAATGCAAGCTCAACAAGAGGCTTTGAGTCGCAGCCTACTAACCGCACTAGAGCAGGCGAATCTACCAGCACGACGACCAACGACGGACTCTATTTCTGATTTCCACCAGCTGAAGCCCCATACCTTCTCAGGCAAAGAGGAGCCCATAGAAGTTCATGAGTGGCTCACCAACACTCAACATCAATTAGAAGCAGCCGAGCTTCCAAGAGAACATTGGATGACTACCGTCAGAATGCAGTTAACAGATAATGCACATCACTGGTGGCTATCTGAGGAGACACGGCTCGGACCAGACCGAGTCACTTGGGAAGAGTTTTCCAGACTCTTTCAGGAGATGTACATACCAGCCATCGCTCGATCAGAACTTCGCGACAAGTTTAATCGCCTCACCCAAGACAGTATGACAGTAGAAGAGTACAACGCGGAATTCATTCGTCTAAGTCGCTTCGCCCCAACCCTGATCTCGACAGAAGAAGAGAAGGCTGAAAAGTTCTTCGACGGACTAAACATTGAGCTACATAAACTAATTGGATCCGTTGCACCTACATCTTACCCTGACGTCCTTGCTGCAGCCCGACGCATGGAGCGCGTCATCAGGAGAGAGACCAGTCTGAAGCGATCATCCACATCAGCACCCGCCGGAGCACCACAGAAAGAAGCTACAAAAAGACCTCACATGCACTAGCCATCAGAAATATCTCCACAAGCACTACCTATCTGTCAATATTGTCGCAAGCGAGGTCATATTGAGGATGAGTGCAGACGAAAAAGGAAAGTATGTTTAGCTTGCGGATCCAGTCAGCATCCATTGAGGGAATGCCTTGAGCGTCGAGAAAGAGCACCAATGGTTAACCAACAAGCGTTACCAGAACCGAGGCCAACCTATCCAGCATTGGGAGCACCGCCAACGGAAGTTGAAGGAGTCATACCACCACCTCCAGGAGGGTATCAGCCGAGGCCACCTTTGATACCACAAGCAGCACTCTTCCAGCAGGCCCAGCAGCAGCAAAGGAATCGATTGCAAGGACGTAGACAAGCCCTGACGATGACTTTGGAGGACGCACAGATTCATGGAGTAGCTAATGCTCGTAAGCTTTTATAGTTATTCGTTTCTAGTATTGTTTTAGCTCGTGCCCGTTGGTTCGTTTTACCTTTCTCACTGTTCTCATCAATATATGTCATCAGATGATATCGTAAAGTTTAGTCCATAAAATTCATCTTGATATGAAATAAAACTCTACAATGAAACTAAGATCCTAATTTAATTAACTGATCAACAATAATCAAATTCAATATCAACGAGTGATAACGGACGGAAACAAGGGAAATGATTTAAAGTGGAAATTATAATAAGATTCCCAAGGGGTCGTCCCAGGAATCTCTCAAGAATTTGTGATTGAGTATCCTCTCTCATCCTAGTATCCTATGTCCTATATTCTATAGCAGGCATGCAGTAGTACAACTAATACGTCGCACTATCACGACATCGCACAACTTGAGAAGTCAGACCTACATGGGCCACCACTAAAAATGTGTCACGACCCACACCCGGTATAGGGGTACGAGAGCGTGGGTACGTCCAGCCTATGCCGCAGCATCGGCGGTAGAACGCTGTCTAGGTCAAGCACTATCTAAACAGTCTTGCACTAGCATCCAATCTCCATAAGGAGGCACGGATGACAAAATATAATATAAATGAACAACATACTCAATCACATAACAACAGCACGATAAGATCTCGAAGAAACAAAAATAAAGTACAACACAAGTCTAAAAGTAAAATAATCTAACTCAACAATAAATCCAAGTCTCAAAAAAATGCCGGAGACAAATCCGGTACCAAATAAACTACTGAAAGAAACTAACTAAATAACTAGTGATTCCGGCTAGACCTCCCGGAATCACGACTGAACTACTAAGTCCAAGATTTCAGCTACTCACCCTGTGGTCCACAAGTGTCGGATACAGTCCTCTAGGCATAGTCTGGAAAATATTTTCCAATCATGAAGGAGCAAAGTATATTTCTAAATAGCAGTTCTATATCAATGATATAAACTATGTAGCAGTATATAGATAAAAATATATAAGATGCATGTATATGTACGAGAAAAATACAATAAAGGATATACTGGAAATACTGTAAGTAAATGCAGGAAAAATAATAATATGTCAATGAGCAAGAATACTATGACTAAGTGTGTCAGTACTAGCTTTAACATGTGATCGACTTGGGAACTTGATCTGGCTGGTTACATATGATTAGCTATAATTCATGTAAGGTCAGGCTAACCATGTGGTTAGCTATGAGGCATATAGAGGTCAGGCTAATCATATATAACAGCTATGAAGCATGTAATGGTCAGGCCACACCCGACGTGAGATGTGGGGTGAGCTATGATGCATGTAGAGTTGGGTATGATCACATATCTATACTAAAATACTCTCCACCCCCGACTGGTATAGTAGATCCAATCATGGTACGCTATGGCACGGGATTTCCTAAGAAGGTAGAAAATCTCCTCAGAAATCAGTGTCTGTACATGTACAAGATAACAATGAAATAAGACTTGTACAAGCTACACCATGAACAAGGAATAACATCTCATAACGAGATCCATATACACCAATCCGTGTAACCAGCGTGTCGAGAATATGGATATTTACACTAGATACAATGAACATAGGGGATATCATAAACAAGAAGCTAATCAGAGAATGTACTCGCCTTGGGTCCTTAGCTGGTAATACCAATGTCCAGTCCCAGAGTATCGTCTGGAGGATCCAACAGTCCTATAGACATATAATAAAACAATACAACATTTGCATCAGGTGCTACACTAACACAACACAAATACATAACACAGGGCTATGCCAGGTATGATACTGGTCAACTAGGGTTATCTAGTAGATAGACATCTAAAACACATATACCTATTTTTTTAACTAACATTAATACTTACAATATATACATGCACCAAATTAAATACATATACAATATATATATGTACCATTTAATTTCATGTATAATATATATATTAGTTAAACAATATATATGTACCATATATACCAATTTAAAAATATACTAGGTGTATATACAAATACATATATACATATACGAATTTTATATATTGAAAAATATATTAAGTATACCAATAATACATATACTAGAATACGTATTTATATATATATACCAATCATATTAAATATATATATATACATATACATGTACATATTAAACATTAATTTAATACATAATATACATATATATATATATTAGTATTTACATATACGTATATACGTATTTATACATACATACACATATACAGATATATATATATATATATATATATATATATATATATATATATATATATATATATATATATATATATATATATATATACGCATATAAACACACGTATACGTATTTATACGTATAACACAAATACATATTATATGTATATACACTAAAGAAGGGAAGAGGGAAGGAAGGCTCTCACAGAGGTGGTGGTGGTGCACAGCCGCCGGAGGGAGGTGGCCGGCCAGTGGGGCTGGTGGTCCGATCGTTTGGAGGAGGAGGCTGCGCTGCGGGTCGCCGGGGAAGAGGAGCTTCGATCAGGGGCTGACAGTGGGTCGAGGGAGGTTGTGGACGCTCGGGAAAGGAAGTGTGGCAGGGATGCTCGGCTGACGGCCTGGCCGGAGACTGGGGAGGAGCAGCAGGGAGGAATGGGGGAGGAGTCGGCTGACCGTGTGGTGGAGCCAGTGGGTCGACAGCTAGGTGAACGGGGAACGGGGAACGGGCCGAGTGCAGCACAGTGGTCGACGGTGGAAGAAGAGTGGGAGGAGAAACAGTAGGGCTGGGTCGACTCCGGGAGCGGGGTCATGGCGATACGGGATCGAGGGAGGTGGAGCTTCGGTCAGGGGCTGCCGTGGTCGGACTCATCGACCACGCGGAGAAGCTGCCACCGGAGGGAGTCGACGCTGCAGCGCAGCGGTGTAGCAGCTCGAGGATGGAACAGTGGGAGTCTGGGTGAGCTCGAGTGAGGCGGAGGAGCAGGGGGAAGACGGCCGAGGTGCGGGACTCGCCGTAGTCGGGTGCTAGGCCGGGGAGACAGCTCGCCGTAGTCGGGCTGCGTGGCCGGGGACGGGATCGGAGCTCGGGGAAGAGGATGCCCGGTGAACAGTATATTTTTGCCCTCTTTTAATAATTTCAAAAATTCAAAGGATAAGGGAAGAAAGAAAGAAGAAGAAGAAGAAAAAAGAAGAAGAAAGGAAAGTGAAGAAATGGGGGGCTACGGTTGGGTGTGGGGGCTAGCCTAGGTATGGGGATTAGGGTTTTCCTAGGGAAGAGGGGATGGTGGGACATTAAATAGGGAGATGTGAGAGGGAATGAAGGGTGTTGATGCACCCCTCTAGAATGGATGGTTATGATTTATCATGAAGAAAATTCCTACATGTGAGGATGGGGGTGTTGACTAGTCAATATTTGGGGCTCTCCATTTAGTTGAACCAATGGGGTGTTGACACCTAATGCAATATTTGCAAATTAGCCTCCTTAAATTTGGGTATTTGCACAGACGCATAAAATAATAAAAATTTGGTGGGCGATTCGATGTTTGGCATTTTGTAGGGTGAGGGGGTGTTGTGTGTTTTGTATGGGCTTAATTAATAGGGGTACTGGAATTAAATTGGGATTAAACGGGATTAGTCAAAATGGTATCCCCAATTTAATTAGAAATAAATGCAAGCTGTGTTCTAAAATTAATTAGGAGTACATAGGGCCAAAATTAGGTCAGGTCACAAATACCATTAGTAAAGAAGACTCAGAACAGAATATTACACTAATTTGGGTCGTACGGAAAATGGGTCAAGATTGCCTCCAATTTCGATTGGAACGCACAACGATACAAAATTGGAATTTATTTAGAATTTAAATAAACGTCCGCGATGATTATTGTGCGGCTAAAATGAAGCACAAGAGAGCATAATTATGAATTACAAAAAATGGCAGAAAGGAAGGAAGGATGCATCGATTAAATAAATTACGATAATTAATTACGGCCTCCAATAATTAAATTCTAAATAAAACGATTAAATACGCAATCCCCATAATTCTGTCAGGTGTTCGTCTAGTGGGATTCTAGGTCAAGTCTACTAGCTCAAACATTAATAAACACTATAAATATCTAAATACACATCTCATACAATTATTTAAATTAAATACACATATCGAGAAATTATTTAATATAAATACCATAATATTAATAATTTATAAAAAGTTAAAAATATCCCTGTTTTCAGAATGTGGTAGTAACAGATCTATGATTTTACGTGTAGAGCAAAGATCTGTGATTTTACGCTCAGAGCAAGGATCTATGATTTTACGCTCATATGCTAAGGATCTATGATTTTATGCTCAGATGCTACGGATCTATGATTTTATGCGCAGATCAAGGATCTATGATTTTATGCTCAGATGCTACGGATCTCTGATTTTATGCGCAAAATAAAAATCTTAAATTATGCGTGACAGATCAGTTAGTAGAATACGCGTATACATTGATAATCTGAGTTTTTACGCTCGAGAAAGCCAGTTACAAGAGTTTACGCAGAAAATGCTCTTTTGATTCCATATTGTTTACAAACATTGTAAATGCCTAAAATACGCAAATATCAGCATTTGCAAACAGACGACGAGTATTCAGTAACTTCTCTTCTTCTCCAGCCGAGAGGACTTCATCAGACGAAGGGCCAAAGAGTTCCCTGAAAATGTCTATCTTCATGGGAGATGACTTTTCTTCCTTGGCCATTGGTAGTTCATTCAAAGTTTACCCAGGATCTTTTACATCAAGTTCAGGGATGGCCTATTCGGCGGACATTTTTTGCCCTGTCTCGAGAATCTTTTGAGAAGCCATTTTTGAAGATGATGTTCTGAACAAGATTAAATGACAGTTCAGAATTCTATGTAACTCATCGTCAAAACAACATAAAAATTGGATCTAATGCTAAAAAAGTTTTTACGCATCTTCCTTTATGCATAAAAGTTGGAACGTGACTGGATGCATATTTATCCGAGTCTGCGTAAAAATTACTCAAGCTTGTCGAAACTGCGTATTACCAGACTTCCTCACGGCAACATGGCAAATCAATAGTGCGTAAAAGAAGACAAGTTTATTAATCATGATCACATATGATGAAAATCCATTTTACAAAGGATTTTTTATTAATATTCAAGATCATGATTACATATGATGGAAATCTATTTTACAAAGGATTTTTCATTAATATTCAAGATCATGATTACATATGATGGAAATCCATTTTACAAAAGATTTTTTATTAATATTCAAGATCACGATTACATATGATGGGAATCTATTACGCTAGGTTCTCATCTGATGGAGATCTTCATTTCTTCTTCTACAGCACTTCTGCGGCTCCTATACGACGGGTGCCAAAAAAATGGTGAATGGAGGGAGGATACAAAACTGGGCCTGTTTAAATTATTCAAGCCCACCCTCCATACGTCATCGGCGGCCATGATTAGAATTGTGATTGGGATTCAGACCCAACACAATACTGGAAGACACGGTCAAGCTGCACCCCAGGATCCAGCGTCATAATAGGGAAAAATACAGCTAGCAAGTTGTGTGGTCTAATGCGACCCTTCCTCTCCCTTCGATGAATTGCCATATAAAATTGTTGATTACCTCGAGCAAAGGAAGCTATCCCTCCATGATCCATCATTACAGAGAATATTTGCTCGAAGACGTCTATTTTTACGCTTCTTACATGCTGGAAGAGCATAATCTTCTTCTTTCTCAGTTTAACCCAATGAATCTCGACAGTCATCTTTGTGGTGAAGGAAGTATGAAAAAATAAGTTCATTTTCTTGCCCTTTGTAAACACCCTCACCCAAAATAGGTATTTTGTGTGTATTTTATATTATTATATTTATTATAGATTATTTTAAATATTGAATTTCTTTAGAGTATTCTCTTAGTTAATTAGAAAATAAATTTCTTGATATATTTAGTTATATAAATATTTATTTAGAATCATTTTTAGGCTATTTTAGATTTTTGGAGATTTTTCTAGAATTTTTAGGTAATTAAAATATAGGAAACATAAATTTCTAGGACTTCTATGATTTACTATACGACCATACTTGCATGTTATTCCTACCAAATATTTATTTTAGTTTAAAATATTTAATTATATTTTTCTTTAATTTATTTAGAATTTTAAGAAATTTAATTAGATTTTTAAATTATTTAGGATTTATTTGGTTATATATAGTCTTAATATTACATAGATATTAATTTAGTGTTAATAGATATTAATAAGATTATATATAAATTATTTATATTATATTTAATTCTATTTAAGATTATAAATTATTGAGATAAACTTAAACTCTATTTTTAAATTAATTCAAATTATGAGCCTACTAGGAAAGCAACTTCATGCATATCCTATCCTTATTTAAACTGATCCTATTCATATTCAAATTAGCCAATCCTAGTCGTATTCAATTAAGTAGTCTCCACCATTATAAACATCTCATCCTTCATATTTTTTTCCCCAAATTCACCTCTTTTTCGTCCAAAAAGAGTCAAAATTCGTCATAAATTCAGCCTTATTTTCTAGTATGTTATGACGACTTAAAAAGACGATATCTCCTAGTTCTGGACTCCAAACGCGCTCCAGTTTTTTTTTTTAGAACCATATCAAGGTTAGTTTTCTGAATATATAAATTATTTTAATAATTTTAGAACTTATTTTTCCAGAAAATTCTAAAAGTGTCAGCTATCCAAGATCAGACTCGTTTTGGTATTTTTGAGATTTCGGGAGATCCCGAACTCGGAATTACAAACCGTTTGAAGTTTCGGAGAGCTGACATGATGAACTTCCAGAAAAGTATTTTTAAAAAATTTAAAATATAAGTTTATTCTACTGTAAAATTTGTGCAACATAGACGTAAATAGGAAACCACCGAAAACTGTCATCTGTGTGCCCTTGTGACCATAACTCTTTACCGACTTATGATTTTATAAAACTATCGAATATGGTGTTCATGTAGTATTGAAATTTATAGGATTCCATACACAAATCCAAGATTTGAGTTGGTTGACTTTTTGGTCAACGGATTGCCTCGATTTGCGTGCCATGGATCACAAATCCGTAAAGTTGACTTTCTTTGGACCAAAATTTGGATTAACAATAAAATTAGATTATAATAAGATTAAAATACTATTTTAGGTTATTTTTATTCAAAATTAAAATAGATTAAATGAAGGAACCTATTTACCCATTTTTGTAACCTAACTTGTTTAATTTATGCGATAGGTAGATCGGACGACGCCTTGAGTTGGGACTTTATCCTTTTCAGACCAGGCAAGATACCTTGCCAAATTGCCTACAGTATTTTGCATGTTTAGTATATTTCTGTATATTTATTGCATCTCTATTTATTTATTGCATGTGTAGTTTCTTTCAGTCATTACTATATATTAGATATGTTTACACACACTTGACACTTAGTATCATAGAGGGCAATCATTAGGCATATGGGTTTTTAACCACTCTGGTAAATCGTAGTATATAGCTCGCACTACGGGCGTGTATCGCGTTGGTCGCTACCCCCGCGGTATATCGATTTCTGGAGTCTCGCTGGTCGCTACCCCCGCGGTATGTCGATTTCTGATGTCCACTGACGTGTGTGTGAGTTGTGAGGTAGATCGAGTAGCCTACCCTTGCCCATACGTCAAAAAATTATCCTTATTTGCATTCATATAGATTGTCTTGTACAGCATACTTATTTATTTTTAAATAATATGCATGTTTACTATATTCAAATTGGCTTGTTGTTCTGTATCTTGTTACGTCCCTCTGAGGACCTGGTCCCCTTCCAGCTGTATCTATTCTTGAATATTTACAGGAGCGTAGATTCAGATGGTTACATATGTTTCGAGGATGTCTTCTCTCCGAGCCACATAATTGTTAGCTGGTATTCCTATATTGTGTTTATTGTGTTGTACCTTTACCTTCGAGTTGGTAGTAGATTTGTTTCCATTCAACTATCATCCTTAGATACTTACATTGAGATCTAGTTTCATAGATACTGGTTATATATTTATATATTGATTTTCTGTAGATGAGACATAGATGGTACCCTGTGACTTGTGATACATTTTATACCACTTGTGGATTTGATATTCATATTACAGTGTACGTATGGGTTTTAGTTTTAATATATTGGAGTTGTCATATCCATACGGCTGACATGCTTACGTGTTCCTAGTCCTACATATTTTGGGACTGGGATGTGACATATTTTTGTGGTGGCCCATGCAGGTCGAGAGCATATTGTCTCGGTTACGTTATTGTACCGAACAAGCCTGAACCTATGAATAGAGTATAGGATCTCATCCACAATTAACTATGATTCGCTCTCCTTCCAATCCATTCTATCTGAATAATTGTATCTTGCTTGATTTTTGTACTTCCCTAATAATTCCTGGAGTATAGCCCCTCATAGAATATAGAAGTCCCTGTTGTTAGATGATAAGTAAGATAACCTTCCTATTAAGAGTACAACTTGAGTGTTGACACACCACTAAGTTTAGAATATCTAGTGAACCCTAGAATTCCTTATCTGTAGATTGGTTTACCATCACCCCTTGATGTATTATGAAGACTTGAGAGTAGTATAGACACTACTAGAGTTAGTTAGAAGTTTTACCATAATGTTTGACCCTAGTATAGAGGATACCCTAATAAGTACCAAGACCCCTTCTCGTAGACCTTAACATGAGTTTCTACAGTATCCTTAAGGCAATTACAGTATTAGTTATTATTATAAGTTGGGTAGTATACCTCACAACATAGTATAACATAGTCTTTTGACCTATTATTGAAGTACGATTGAACAATATTAACTGTAAGCTAGCTTAGGACGACAGTATTTTTTTTTAGACTGTAGAACTTAGAGGCTATACCCCTAATTTGTCGACTATCGACTTAGACAAGGAATTAGTATGACAACTGTAGAGATTATGGAGTCTTATCTTTTGTGAACTTGAATTGTTATGTACCTTCTTTCATCATAATCCAGCGTATTTATGTTTGTTGTACTACCTTGACTTATGCTGCTATTATAGCCTAGTTTTTGCAAGCTTATTTTTTTATCGAGCTTGCTCATGACATGTGTATTATTGGGTGCACACAATGATACAATTGCCTAATCAGAATTGGTGTATTAAGGTCTAGCTAACCTTAGTGCGCTTGGTTCGCTCTTCGTATGACTACTTTACATGGATTGAGATATATGGTAGTAGACGGATATACTTGCCCCTAGACATGTCTGACACATCGTATCGGTTATATAATTGTACTGATACGAGCATGTAAATAGGAAGTTACCAAAAAAAAAATAGGATTTCAATCAACAACTGTCTTGACAACTCTCTTTTCGAATTCTTTAATCTCTTTGAGCCTCGTACTTGTATTCTATCACCTTAACCTTAAATTTTTTTGTTATTACTCTCCGTCTTTCCCTATTTCAGAAAGACGAACGTTCGTGCTTAGTATAAGTTTGATACACGAATAGTACTAAATATATCCCATAGGCCAAGCACTCATGATGACAAACAAGAGAGCGCGGCCACAGGAAGTCATAGATACAGGTACGACCTTAGTTATATGTGTCATTACATACTCATGACCCCCTTTATGACACGAGATCTTAGGTGCATATTAGACGTAGAATTATATAGGTGTTGGTTTAGCAGTTATGAGAATATACTGATATTTTACCCAGATGGCATACACGCGATGCTAATAGATGACGCGAGTAGCAGTAGTAGTATTCTTTTTCTATCACCATCTCGCCCCTTGGGGTAGCCCATCTTCTCTTCCATCTTTATTCCTTATCTCGTGCTTAAATCTTCCTATCATAGTTGCGTCCTTCGTGCCATCATAGATTGTTAATTTACTTCAACCTCACCCTTATTTTGTTAGTTAAAAACATAAATAATTTAGTAGATGATTAACAACTAAAGGATGAGTTCTTAATAATAACACGTATGTATATGACCTATAAAAATATCTGTATCCTCTTATTATTTTAAAAAAACCATGTATAGCATCCCTTAGGCTAATAAGAATTTTTTAGAATGTTTGAACTAGTTTATACTTTTAATAGTTTTATAAGTTAGTCAAGACTTTAAATGTTGCCAAAAAAAAAACTTAGACTATGCCTAGGAAAGAATTGAATGCACTTGTTACGAACTGACAACTATGACAAATCGCTGGCAAAGTAGCGACAACTGCAGCTAGACCGTTGTATTAAAGTAGTTGAAGTATTTGCAGACATATTGGTCAGGTGGCATGGCAGTATTAGACTACGATACTTGACGGTTACAAAAAAAAATCATGGTTGTGAGATTCAAGACAAGTACCCCAAGATTCTTGACCCAATAAATATATTCGTCTTACAACCTAGACAATAGCCTCAAGCGACTGTGACTACTAGTAGAACTTTTGTAAGTTGGGTAGTGTAGACGAGTTAGAGGATAATAGGATAGTGTATGGACAATAAATGAGAAGTGTTAGAATGACAGACTATGACTTTTAGGAAGCACTGCTAGATAGGTATGTAGTGTAATAGCTATAGTGATTATTATGAATATGGGTTAGTGTCAATTTCGAGGACGAAATTTTTGTAAGTTGGGTAGATTGTAAACCCCCTCACCCAAAATAGATATTTTGAGTGTATTTTATATTATTATATTTATTATAGATTATTTTAAATATTGAATTTCTTTAGAGTATTCTCTTAGTTAATTAGAAAATAAATTTCTTGATATATTTACTTATATAAATATTTATTTAGAATTATTTTTAGGCTACTTTAGATTTTTCTAGAATTTTTAGGTAATTAAAACATAGGAAACGTAAATTTCTAGGACTTCTATGATTTACTCTACGACCATACTTGCATGTTGTTCCTACCAAATATTTATTTTAGTTTAAAATATTTAATTATATTTTTCTGTAATTTATTTAGAATTTTAAGAAATTTATTTAGATTTTTAAAATTATTTAGGATTTATTTGGTTATATATAGTCTTAATATTAGATAGATATTAATTTAGTGTTAATAGATATTAATAAGATTATATATAAATTATTTGTATTATATTTAATTCTATTTAAGATTATAAATTATTGAGATAAACTTAAACTCTATTTTTAAATTAATTCAAATCCTGAGCCTACTAGGAAAGCAACTTCATGCATATCCTATCCTTATTTAAACTGATCCTATTCATATTCAAATTAGCCAATCCTAGTCGTATTCAATTAAGTAGTCTCCACCATTATAAATACCTCATCCTTCATATTTTTTTCCCCAAATTCACCTCTTTTCGTCCAAAAAGAGTAAAAATTCGTCATAAATTCAGCCTCATTTTCTAGTATGTTATGGCGACTTAAAAAGACGATATCTCCTAGCTCCGGACTCCAAACGCGCTCCAGTTTTTTTTTGTTAGAACCATATCAAGGTTAGTTTTCTGAATATATAAATTATTTTAATAATTTCAGAGCCTATTTTTCCAGAAAATTCTAAAAGTGCCAGTTGTCCAAAATCAGACGCGTTTTGGTATTTTTGAGATTTTGGGAGATTCCGAACTCAGAATTATAAAACGTTTGAAGTTTCAGAGAGATGACATGATGAAATTCTAGAAAAGTAATTTTACAGAATTTAAAATATTAGTTTATTCTACTGTAAAATTTGTGCAACATAGACGTAAATAGGAAACCACCGAAAACTGTCATCTGTGTGCCCTTGTGGCCATAACTCTTTACCGACTTGTGATTTTATAAAATTGTTGAATATGGTGTTCATGTAGTATTGAAATCTATAGGATTCCATACACAAATCCAGGATTTGAGTTAGTTGACTTTTTGGTCAACGGATTGCCTCGATTTGCGTGTCATAGATCACAAATCTATAAAGTTGACTTTCTTTGGACCAAAATTTGGGTTAACAATAAAATCAGATTATAATAAGATTAAAATAATATTTTAGGTTATTTTTATTCAAAATTAAAATAGATTAAATGGAGGAACCTATTTACCCAATTTTGTAACCTAACTTGTTTAATTTATGTGACGGGTAGATCGGACGACGCCTTGAGTTGGGACCTCATCCTTTTCAGACCAGGCAAGATACCTTGCCAAATTGCTTACATTATTTTGCATGATTAGTATATTTCTGTATATTTATTGCATCTCTGTTTATTTATTGCATGTGTAGTTCCTTTCAGTCATTACTATATATTAGATATGTTGACACACACTTGACACTTAGTATCATAGAGGGCAATCATTAGGCGTATGGGCTTTTAACCACTCTGGTAAACCATAGTATATAGCTTGCACTACGGGCGTGTGTCGCGCTGGTCGCTACCCATGCGGTATGTCAATTTCTGGAGTCTTGCTGGTCGCTACCCCCGCGGTATATCGATTTCTGATGTCCACTGACGTGTGTGTGAGTTGTGAGGTAGATCGAGTAGCCTACCCTTACCCATACGTCAAAAAGTTGTCCTCATTTGCATTCATATAGATTGTCTTGTACAACGTACTTATTTATTTTCAAATAATATGCATGTTTACTGTATTCAAATTGGCTTGTTGTTCTGTATCTTATTACGTCCCTCTGAGGACCTGGTCCCCTTCCAGCTGTATCTATTCTTGATTATTTACAGGAGCGTAGATTCGGATGGTTACATATGTTTCGAGGATGTCTTCTCTCCGAGCCCCATGATTGTTAGCTAGTATTCCTATATTGTATTTATTATGTTGTACCTTTACCTTCGAGTTGGTAGTGGATTTGTTTTCATTCAACTATCATCCTTAGATATTTACATTGAGATCTAGTTTCATAGATACTGGTTATATATTTATATATTGATTTTCTGTAGATGAGACATAGATGGTACCCTGTGACTTGTAATACATTTTATACCACTTGTGGATTTGATATTCATATTACAGCGTATGTATGGGTTTTGGTTTCCATATATTAGAGTTGCCATATCCATATGGCTGGCATGCTTACGTGTTCCTAGTCCTACGTATTTTAGGACTGGGGCGTGACACCCTTATATAGACAGAAGAGAACATACAAATTCCAACGACTCCTTAATTATAGCCGAAAAATTAGCCTTGAAGAACAAGTCAAATTTGACCATTTCATGCTTTATTCAAAGTATTTCAAATTACGAGAAATTTAAAAACTTTGAAGGGGGTCATGTAGAAGCATAAAATACGCTGGAGAATTGTCCGCGTATTTTACAGTCAAAACCCCCAATATGCATGAAGTCCCTCTCTGCGTAAAACAGAAGCTTCAAGGTTGTTTGGCGTAAAATAGAGCCTCAGACCTCTCTGCATAAAACAGAAGCTTCCAGGTTGTTTGGCATAAAATAGGGCCTCAGACCTCTCCGCGTAAAGCAGAGCTTCAAGGGAAGCTGTTCTGCGTAAAAGGTTGCTACACCTTCCTGCATAAAGTATAAAATACGTTGTTTTTTATGCAGCATAAAGTTGTACGAGAAAACCCTTCGTATTCCTCGGATGAATTTATCAGTCAAATCAGTGAACCTGACATCCGACAAAAGTACTGCACGGCTGTGATGATGATTTTTGCACAGAGACCCAGGTTGTCGTTTTGTGACATATTCTGGATACAAGTCATTTTTACGCATGCAAAGGAAGAAAGATGGGGTCTTCTGAATACGCTGCCTATTCTACATTAACAGAAATGAATTTTTACGCTCAAGTTAAGACAAAATAAGATACCACGTCAAAAGCTATTTCTTGTACAGAGCTCGAAGCATATATCTATATTTAATGCACGAGATTGAGGCATATCTCTGCATTTAATGCATGAGATTTTGTTCTATGTTCAAAATTTGTCATGACTGGGAAAGCTAAGACTGAGACTAATATGCTCACCTCACCATCCTTGTATTTTACGCCAACCAAGCTATTTTTAACTATAGGAGTACGCCGTACGCTATCTCCTCAAAATACGCCAACTCGGCTATATTTACAAAGGGACGTGGATAAGGCTATTTAGCCCAGAATACGCTCAAGACCTCAGTTGTGAAGGATAATTGGCTACTTTATGTTGGTTATCTATTATTCATGAATCATCAAGCTTTACGCAAGGAGCAGTTACCTACGTGGCTTGCATGCCATGATCTTCGAGAAGCAGTTATACGCGTTACCTTATAAAGGGATACGTGTCATACGCAGATTCAAAAGATTATTTGAACGTGGGTAAAAGTTGTTATAACCGTAGCGTAGAGGAAGCAATCATCTTCACAGTTTGGCCTTTTACGCCAACAAGACAGTTATTGGGCTTTTACGCCAACTAGGCAGTTACCTACGTGGCTTGCATGCCATGATCTTCGAGAAGCAGTTATACGCATTACTTTATAATGGGATACGTGTCATACGCAGATTCAAAAGATTATTTGAACGTGGGTAGCAGTTATTATAACCGTAATGTAAAGGAGGCTATCTTCTTCACAGTTTGGCCTTTTACGCCAACGAGACAGTTATTTGGCTTTTACGCCAACCAGGCAGTTATTGGATTGATCTCTATAAATAGAGACTCCTAGTCGGACCAAAGACAACAACAGACAGCACACAACACACAGAGCACAGAGAGACAAGGACAAAAACAAAAAGAGGAGACAAAGGTGTTTTGGCTGACAACTTTGGCAACAGGAATTCGACCCTTCTTGCAACTTTCCTTTGACCGGCTTTTGCCTCCAATTCAGAGAAAGTTTGAAGCTTCTTCTACAGCACTTATTCATCATCGTGTAGTCCACGGAACAAAGTAATCGACCGCAGATCAGACTTCCATAGCAATACTCCCCAGAATCATTTTTATTGTACTTAACATCCTCGTATAGGATTAATTGTAATTTTCTCTTTTCTAGTTTGCAAACAAAGGTTTCGTACAAACCTCCTTGTTTATCTCCGTAAATAGTTACATCTATGAAAAAGCTCGCAGAGATGTATGTACATCAGATAGTCAGATTGCACGAAGTTTCTGTGAGCATATTCTCGAATCAGGATAGTCACTTCATATCCCACATCTAAAGGAGTTTTTAGGCTTGCTTGGGCACCCAGCTCAAGTTTAGTACTGTATACCACCCCCAAACTGACGAGAAGTCGAAGAGGACTATCCAGACTTTCGAGGATATGCTACGCACCTGTGTTTTAGATTTTGGAGGCTCTTGGGAGGATCACCTTTACTTGGTAGAGTTTTCTTTTAACAACAGATACTAGGCCAATATCGAGATATCACCATTTGAGTCATTGTATGGACAGAGGTGCCTTACTCCGTTACCATAGGACGATGTTGGTGAGCGAGCCTTATTGGGACCAGAGATGGTTGTGGATGTAGCTGAGAAGGTGAAGCTTATTAGAGAAGGTGGCGCAGGACAGACTGCGGTATTGGGCTTGTCATGCCCCGATCCCAAAAGGGTCAATCGTCCTCGCTGGATCCTGTACGGAATCGATCATCCTCGCAGGACGTGATACCGTCCGAGCCTGGATTTGCACTCGCACAAGGCAAGAACGTGCAGTGATAGGAATATATTTTAAAACACAAGTTAGAAAATACATTCACAGATATTTAAACACAAGTATAGGAAGAAACATGCTTTCCATAGATAATTCAGAGTAATTTACATATAGTTTACATTTGATGCGCCTCTCGGCTACTTGATTTGTATTACAAAAGAAAACTCAAAAGGTAGGGCATGCTCTATCAGATAGTCCACGTCGTTCATATATTACGCCCTTGTATAGATTAAAAGTCCATGACTCCAAAATGAACTGACTCCAACTATACTTTAAAATAGAGGTGCTCCTAACGCCTCCTCGTCTATCCACTAGCGTTGCACCGCCTGAGTTCCTGAAATAGTTGTCCACAACGTGGGTCAGTACTCAGCTATACTAGTGAGCGGGATAAACCCACTCGACTAAATCGACACTAGCTTATTAGGGGCGAGCATACATTAAGATGATCTTTCTATAGAGAAGTAAGTGAATTTAATTCATATCAGTTGCATATTTTGATAGGAATGAAAAATAATATTGAATCCAAAAAGTACATTGGTTGCTTACTCAACCGATACACGCGTTCCCTGCAACGAAACACAAGTATACTTACCATCTGCACAAGACAATAAATTAGCATGTGTTCTATTCTATGCAGTCATTGGTGTAATCGATACCATAGGGACTTATCCTAGCATTACGGCACGTCCTGTCAGCCCGGGTAGCAAGCCTTGCTGAAGGTCCCGTAATGCATCGCGACTAGCACGATCAAATATTTCCTACGGGTCGATACGGTTCCAGTGCTCCAAAATATCATTTCGAGGAAATGCCAAACCTTGTGCACAAGTTGTCCCAGACCATAATTACATAAAGAGAAGCTTGTGTTCATAAGGTGTGCAAGCATATAATAATTTAGTCTATAATCCTATGTTCCTTTCTTAGTGGCTGGTATATATTGTGGCTAAGGATTTTCTAGGCGTTCAGTCGGGCATCATCGATTGAACATTTGAAATATTAGAGATGTAGACGTGAAGAAGTAGGAAAGAAGCGTCCGACCCACTCACTGGTTAAGGGAAAATGCTGAAAGAAGGAGTCCCGCCTAGCAACAATCAAACGTTAGTTATGTGGACCTGAAATAGCACGAGCACCGAGTTAGAATCCTTTGCCTATCCTTCCTTCTAAACTCTCCAAGAATCAAAGCTCCAAACGAGAAAGCCAACAGCGAAAACTAAAAAAATCGAACGCAACACCAAATCAAAATTTCAAAGCGACATCAAGAAAACCAAGCAACAAAGCATGAAAACTATTAAACTTGTTTCAATAGAGGCCTATCCATTGGTTTGGAAAGGATCATCGCATTTCGTCATTGGCAAAAGAATGCCGAAGATCTAAACTCCAAACTATGACTCAGACAGACTAGCCACAAGCCCAATTACATAGTGTGCATCCCGACCGGATCGGAATTTAAGGCACTACATGGCCCTATAGCCAACGGAGACCATTGGAGTTTGAGGTTGGTGATCTGGTGTTCTTGAGGATTTCTCCAACATGGAGCATGATTTGCTTTGGTGGAGGCGGACAGCTTAGTTGTCCTGACCCGCACCCAAAATAAGGGCACGAGTAGTGATCAACGCCTAGCCGATGTCGCAGCATCGGCAGTAGAATAATGTCTGGTCAACCATACTATCTAAATATCTCATATAATATATATATGGTACCTATCAATGTCATCTCAACTCCCAATGGAGGAACAATATAGTATATGATAATGGTAAATAATACTCAATCACAAAATAAAACTAAAGGAGGACGAAAGCATAATATAGAATAAAAGAGGAAAAGAGTCGTAATACATCCACAAGTCTGAAGTAATATATATGCATGCTAAAAGCCTCAATAAAAGTCTAATATAAGTCTAAACAAAAAGTCTAAGTCTCCTTAGTATCTGTACTAGGTCCTCCTTTTCTAAAGGAGTATCCTTTAATGGTATGCCGTCATGCGGCTCGTAGTAGGTGGGGCACTGGTCCATGAGCCAATCATCTGAAAAATATATCCAGTCAGGATTAAAGTAAAGTACATACCTCTGAAAGCAGTTCCAAATACATAATCGAGCATATATAACAGATAATAAAAAAGGATACATGATAACTAGACATAAGAAATGGAAGGAACTAGAGTGAATAAGTAATGTACTAAAAAGTAAATAACATGCAATAAAGGATAGCTACAAGTAAGAAAAATATAATCCTAGCTAATGTGTCTTGGAGTACAAGTTCATTATGTGATCGATTTGGGTTAAACATGAATATAATATAGTAACTCGATTACACGTGTGATATGTAATCGACATGTACATGAATACACTAGCTTGATCACATAACCAACTCCTACTCCCCCATCCCCAACCAATACTTATGGATCCAATCATGACACGTTATGAACACGAATATAAGCACACTGAACACGAGCAGTGTGTGAACATGAAGTACACTATAATCAATACCCGATACACACGATAAAATACATGTGAAAGAGTACCTGCTGAATATGGTAAGGGATAACATATCCTGACAGGATCCATATAGTACTAGTCCGTTTAACCACTGTGTCAGAATCAAGTATACAGTTCTAGAACATGCAGTATATACACCATTATGAAACAAAAACTAATAGAGAGAAGTACTCTCCTCTAGTCCTGAGAATAGGGTGTCTCTCAATGCCCAAGCTGGTGTCACACAATCCTATAGAGGAATATCAAGTTAATTTGGTGTAATAAAAGAGAATTAAGTTAAAAGTATGTACTAGAATGCATTTTTAGGCCAATACTAGGTCATTCTAGGTAAACTAGGCCATACAAGGTCCACACTAAAATTTTAGGCTTATATTGGTCACTAACTAGTTAGAACTAGCTATTTATTACCTAGGTTTCTCAATAATACCTTAACTAATAATAATAAATTAATTATTAACATAGACTCTTGCTAACACTAACATATACAAACTCTACTAACTATTGATACCCTCAAGTATAAATTACTAACTGTTGTAATTAAATGCTTACTGTAACTGACTATTAATAATGCTAACTTAACTAATACTAACTTACTAACTGACCTCTCAACTGACACTATACTAGCTTAGTACATTAATGTATCTCATCACCCCCTCTTTACTTTTCTCCATTCACCACAACCACAGCTACTACACCCACACTTCAATAATATCTGCAACAACTATCCCTAATCCTTATACACAATTATACCACACATACAATAATTTCTCACTACAGGTGCAGTGAACTGCACTGCAGTTCCTTGACCCGAGCCCCATCCTAACTTGTCTGCACTTAAGTATATGTCACACTGATACTCAAAGTAACAGCAACTGATACCCTCCAATAATGCATTACATTGAGTAACCTAAATACCCCAAATAACCTTACCAATAAACTGATACCTACTGCTAGTCTCAAAAGTTGCCTGCAACTTAATGTTGCAGCTGACTTGAACTCATATCCCCCCTAGTTCATGCCTGATACTTCATGTTCAACTAACCCACATTACCCTTCCTGCCACCAACATCAATCAACTCATAATACCTGTCACTACCACATTTTCTAGGAAAGGGTATTTTAGTAATTTCATATTTAATTAAATATTATGCATGATAAATAATTATTTGTTGTATTATTTAATTATTGTTAGATGTTAGTTATTTGTTTTGGACTTGTGTTAGTGGACCTAACTAGTTTAGTTTAGACTCATGGACCAACATGAATTAATTGGTTAGAACTTAGCCCATTTAGAAAGCCCATTGTTAAGGAGATGGATTAAATTAATTAAACCATTAGACTAGAAGCTTCCCTCCTTAATTATTTCTTCATAAGAGATCCCAAGGGGTATATTGGACATTACATAATAGCTTAAGAAAGGGGAAAAGGGGCCGGCCTATAATAAAGAGGAAGAAAAATTTTTCTCTCCTCTTTTCATTTCAAAACTAGATCTAGAATTTTCCTCAACCAAATTCCTTCATTCCCACTTTATTTCCCTATCAAATTTCATCCTAATTCCTTCTCAAATCATCATTGGAGGCTAGTGGAGCAAGGATCTAGAAGGAGAAAGCAAGGATCTACAAAGAGGAGCAAGGATTTACAAGTTGGAGCCAATTTCATCTCAATTGGAGGTTTTATTGGGAATCCATCTCCCAATAAGTACAATTTAGTTTTTTCTCTTAATTTAGGTTCTAAATCTGAGATTTAACCATGAAAAATCAATCCATATGCATAAGCTACCCACAGGATTTGGTTTTGTGTTCATAGGAGGCCTATTGAGAAAGTTATGATACTTTTTGTGTCAATTTTGGGGGAATTCCGAGATTAAAAATTATTGTGTGTGTCAATTGATCTAATACATCAATTTGGCATATGCTTGTGTGTTTGGGGCTAGTATCGTGTCCACAATTGGGTACGTGTAGGTCGTATCCCAATAATTTGGTGATACATGGTGATTTTGGGGTTTTCCCTCCGACACGGGACTTTGTACATATCATATTTTGACACGGACACGTAGATCTATAATTGACACTTTGTATTGTTCATAAATAATATATATGACTTATTCGTGTCCTTCGAGGTATATTTGGATGTGTGGTGGACTCATGTCACATACGTATTCTAGATCTAGTGGGATACTGTGTGATACTCTCCATATGTTTGTGCAAATTGTATATAGATCTATTTCTTGTATTCTTAAATTATGGAGAATGTATTTGTACATATACATATAGAAATTTATATATATATTATGATATATGTAATTATGCTTCTTGTGTCTTAGATCTATATGTTATGTATGTACTATATGTGTATATATTATGTAGCTAATATATATATATATATATATATATATATATATATATATATATATATATATATATATATATATATATATATATATATATATATATATATATATATATATATATATATATATATATATATATATATATGTTATAATATGTATATATGTTGTTACTACATATATGTAATTATTATATGTGTTTAGTATATATTCTATATAGTTGTAACTATGTATATATTGATACTATATGGTAATTATGTATATATTGTGTTAGAATATATATATATATTGTAGCATGTATATATATATATATATATATATATATATATATATATATATATATATATATATATATATATGTATATTTTAAATGGGTATTTATATTTATATATGGATGTTATATGATTATATACATATATGTATAGTTATCTATATATATATTAATATGTATGTATGTATGTATGTGCATGTTACTATATCGTAATTGTGTACATAATAATAGGAAGAGGTATGTATAATTATTATTGGTAATTATGTATATATATATATATATATATATATATATATTATATATATATATATACTTTGGCGACAACAGCTAATGGTCACAGCCGCCGTCACCAAGGCAACAGCAGCAGCCGATGTAGCAGCAACAACATCCATTGGTGACAGCAGCCGCTGTTACCCAAGCAGCAGCAACAGCGGAAAACCCTAGCAACAGCGGCGACAGCAGTTTGGGGATGGCTGCAAACCGTCACCAAAGCAGCAGCAGTAGTGGGAACAGTCAGCAGCAGCAGCGACAGCAGTTTTAGCAACGGTCAGAACCGTCACCAAATGGACAGCATATCAAAGTATCAGGATTTCAGCATAATTTTTTGTGACAGTTGGCATATTATATATATATATATATATATATATATATATATATATATATATATATATATATATATTACAGGTAGTTAATATAACAAGGTATTGGGTATTACCTTGAGGAAACACGATAATTGGGGATACCCAAGATATTGGGTTTGGGTATCAAGTTTGTAAATTATTGTTGAGATACTAAGTTGGTTCAGAACCACGATACCTATTTAATGTTGTAATTGTGATTCTATATTACTAATAATTGTTTGATATATATATATATATATATATATATATATATATATATATATATATATATATATATATATTGGTGTTTTATCTATGGATTCACGTATCCGGAGATACGGTATCCTAATATTTAAGATATGATTTTTATGGCTTAGACTTTAGTATCTTGACCCAATATTTGGTGCTTATGCAACCTTGAAATAGGTAGTTGACCATAGTTGATCATAGTTGACCATAGTTGACTTTTGACTTAGGATTGACTTATTGACCTATAAATTGACTAGTTTAACTTATTCTCTTTTCGAAACCTTATATTGATGTTGTATTCCATATCTAGGTCTTCGAGGCACCGTATCAGACATCTGTGAGACTATTCTTCAGACTTCAGGCGAGTACATTCTCTGATAGTTTCTCATTTATGATATCCTCTATGTTTATTGTATCTAGTATAGATATCCTTATTTTCTTGACACGATGGTTACACGGATTGGTATATCCGGATCTCGTCATGAGATGTTATTCCTTGGTATATGGTGTATCTTGTGCAATCCTTGTTTCATTAATTATCTTGTATATGTACAGACACTGATTCTCGGGAAGACTAGCTATCTTCTTGGGGAATCTCGTGCCATAGCGTACCATGGTTGGATATATTATTCCAGTCGAGGGTGGGGAGTATTTTAGTGTAGATATGTGATCATATCCTCCTTGTATCAAGTCTTGCATTGAATAATGTTAATCATACACCGCACGTATGATTAGCCAGGCCATATATCTTGTATCAAGTTCCCAAGCTGATCACATATTAAATCTAGTACTCACACACTTAGACATTAGTATTCTTGTTCATTGACATATTGCTCATTATTGTTTTATTCTAGTATTTCCTTATTGTATATATGTATATCTCGTATATATTGTGCATCTTGTATATTCACATCTATTTATTGTTACATAGTTTTTATTATTGATTAGAACTATTGTTAAATATATACTTTGCTCCTTTCCTGACTGGATATATTTTTCCCAGATGATACTGAGGACTGGTACCCTACATATTATGGACCTCAGGAAGTTTTGGGTCTAGTATCTGAGACCCTGGTTCAGGAGGGACTTATCCCAACTGAAATAGATGACCCGAGCATAGTAGCTTCTTAGTATTCTTTGTACTGGATTTGTCTCCAGCTTATTTTATTATTTCTTTCAGACTCATTGATGTATTATTTTAGACTCATGAGTTGTATTGTGACTTTTCTATTCTTTATCTGATTCGTGCTCATTTATATCTTAGATCTGTGATTGAGTATATTATCATTGTTGATAGTTTATTATATTATTAGATAGATTACCCAGACAGTGTTCTACCGTCGATTCTGCGGCGTAGGCTGGGCGTTGTTTCTGACTTGTACCCATACACCGGGTGCGGGTCATGACAATACCTACTCTTTCATACATTGATCGAGTTTAGATATCTTTAGGTATCTGAATTTGAGTTTAGATACTCAAATTCTATACACAACTAACCATCAACACAAAGTTACAACTCAACTGCGCATATACCTCCCTCTTCCACTCGAGCAACTGTCACGCCCCGGTCCCGCCCGGGCCGCCGCTCCGCCCTGCCCTGCCCCGTACGGCCGAAATTTAACGAACCGGACACGTATCACCGTGTCTCGGCGCGCCGAACGCGAATCACCGCGCCCGTCCCGCGGGTGCGAAGGAGGAAGGGAGCTAACAAAATGGCCCGTTCGAGCTTTCGGGGGACGTGATGCCGTACGGGCCTGGGGTTACGCCCGTGCAAGGCCAATCGTTTAAGTTGATAGTTGGCTATCATCGCATCAATCGAGTAAGCAGCAGAAAGAGACTTGTTGCAATGCAATGCATTTAGCCAACCGAGTGTTCGGGACAATCGAGGCAACTTGGGTTTCCTTTAGCAAAGGCACACGTTCGTTCCATACATTATGTCCCCTTATACGATAGCATTCTTGGGGCAATAATCGAAACCAGGATTCTGGGTCTTAGGGACTGTGGCTCATGGTTGCTTTCCACTATCTCTGTAGCAGCCGTGACACATGCAGCTCAGCTTTCCACCAATAGCCATTGTCCGACTGTATGCGAATGCATGGAACACTATCAAATAAACTCTAGTATACAGACGAGACGAACCATCAGAATATAATCGTTGTTGCGGGGCAATCTGACTTATCACTTGAACACGTTCAGGCACAGTATGGTTCTCTCGAAGCATAGACGATAGTGAACATGTTCATGCACTCTAAGCAAGCGATTCAGGATTCTCGTTTAGCAGATATTGATTCAAAGACAAGCTAGGTGAGTTCGTTCATTAACATGCAAGGCAGGTTCTATCATTCTCTTATGAAAATATTATAAGCAAAAACTCAGGTTATTATTAAGGGGTGCAAGAATCAGAGAACGAAGTTCTGCCCACTCACCTGATATGTAACGCCGACTGCCTTCACCTTTGGTAACTTCAAGAAGGTCTGCAACACGCCATTTAATGGGACTGAGGACCCGATCATGGCCCTAGATTGGCTCGCCGAGCTGGAAGATCATTTTTCTCTCCTAGAAGTGCCGGAAGACAAGCGTGTCACCTGTGCCCAACTACAGCTCCGCCTCAATGCGCACGACTGGTGGGACGTGCATCGACGATCTCTTCAACTTGACCATGGAGAGGAGGCGATCGCGTGGACGACTTTTCTTGCCGCATTTGAGAAGGAGTTTATACCCCCACCTGTACGCCATCAGCGAGAAAACGAGTTTGTACAACTACGGCAGGGCAGCATGACAGTAAAGCAATACTCGGCAGAATTCAACAAACTGGCCAAATTTGCTAGTGCCTATCTACCGGATGCAGCGAGTTGTGCCAGACAATTTGAGAGAGGGCTACATCCTGGCATCCATGGGCACGTAGTCGTTCCGCAGTATCAGACGATGAGGGAAGTCTTAAACCATGCCCTCTCCCTCGAACTGCAGTATCCTCACGTTGCTGCCGGCGCTGTGCAAACTTCCAATCACAAACGCCAAGGCAACGATAGAGGAAACAACGCTGCAAAGCGTCAAAATAACGACGGTAAATAGCGTGGAGACACCAACAAGACCTGCAACTACTGCAGGAAGCCAGGGCATATCGAAAAGGATTATCGCCGCAAGCTTGGGACTTGTCTCCGTTGCGGCGATCCAACCCATCAGATTAGCAGCTGTCTGCTCTCCCCACCTCAACAGCAAAATTAGGCACCTGCACTCCAGGCCAACCGAGCTACGCCTCAGCAAGGGCGTAATCAAGCTCAAGGATGGGTTTATACCATGACACGGGAAGAAGCTCTAGCTTCAGATACCGTCGTGTCAGGTACTTTGCTTTTTAATAATATACCTGCTCGTCTTCTTTTTGATTTTGGTGCAACACATAGTTTTATATCTACAAACTTCGCCATGAAGAAAAATATGGAAATGACTCTGTTGCATATAGATTTAAGTGTTAGCACCCCATCTGGTACGAAAATCCCTATCCGTTCAGTTTGTCAAGATGGTCACATCTGTATTGGAGGAAGGAAACTATCGCTGGATGTCTTAGTTCTTGATGTACGGGACTATGATATCATTTTGGGAATGGATTGGCTCGGCGCCTGTGCGGCAACTATAGAGTGTGCGGAAAAATGAGTCATCTTCCATCTGCCCGAAGAAGCCGAGTTCTGCTACACTAGTAGTCCAGCGACAGATGCGACCAGGGCCTGCATGGTGATTTCGGCAAAATCTGCTCGACAAATGCTCTACATAGGCTACGAGGGATTTCTAGCGTCGGTTCGGGACACACGGCAGGGCTACGCAAATGTCGAGTCTACTTCCGTTGAGGCGGAGTTCCCCGATGTATTTCCGAGCGAACTACCCGGCATGCCGCCCGACCGAGAAATTGAATTCACTATCGATATATTTCCAAATACACAGCCAATCTCCAAGCCTTCGTACAGAATGGCCCCTGCAGAGCTTAAGGAATTGAAATGTTAACTTCAAGAATTACTTGATCGCGGGTTCATCCGTCCGAGCGTGTCTCCTTGGGGCGCGCCTGTGCTCTTTGTGAAGAAGAAGGACGGAACGCTACGCCTCTGCATAGACTAAAGAAAATTGAACAAAGTCACAATCAGAAACAAATATCCTCTGCCACGGATAGACGACTTGTTTGATCAGCTACAAGGGGCAACAGTGTTTTCAAAGGTGGATCTTCGCTCGGGTTACCACCAGCTGAAGATTAACCCAGAAGACGTGCCAAAGACTGCTTTCCGAACCCGATACGGACATTACGAGTTTTCAGTGATACCGTTTGGACTGATGAATGCACCTGCTGCATTCATGGATCTGATGAACCGGGTATTTTGGCCTTTCATCGATAAATTCGTCGTGGTTTTTATCGATGACATCTTGGTGTACTCGAAGACTTGGGATGAGCACGCAGGACACCTGCGGATGGTGCTGCAAACCCTTCGGGACAACAAGTTGTATGCAAAATTAAGTAAATGTGACTTTTGGCTAGACAGTATCTCCTTTTTGGGGCATATCATCTCCTCGGAAGGTATTTCAGTTGATCCGAAGAAGGTGGAAGCCATTACGCAGTGGAAACATCCGGAGTCAGCTAGTGATATCCGAAGTTTTCTTGGACAGGCAGGGTACTACCGCAGGTTTATACAAAATTTTGCTAGAATTGCTTTGCCCTTGACTCAGCTCATGCGTAAGGGTGCGAAGTTTACTTGGACGGATGACTGTGAAGCTTCGTTTACGGAGTTAAAGCAGCGCCTCATCTCTGCCCCAATTCTCACTTTGTCGAATGGACCGGATGACTTCAAAATATATAGTGATGCATCAAGTAAAGGACTGGGATGTGTCCTGATGCAGCGGGATAAAGTGATAGCCTATGCGTCGAGACAGCTAAAGCCTCACGAGAAGAATTATCTGACGCATGACTTAGAACTGGCTGCAGTAGTATTTGCGTTGAAGCTGTGGCGCCACTACCTTTATGGCGTGTCGTGTGAAATCTACACGGACCATAAGAGCTTGAAATACTTATACACTCAAAAGGATTTGAATCTCCAGCAGCGGCGATGGCTTGAACTCCTTAGCGACTTCGATATCATGATCAGATACACGCCTGGTAAAGGAAACGTTGTAGCTGACGCATTGAGTCGAGTGTTCGTAAGGAGTCTGCCTATCAATGATATGCGCATCGGGATCTTGGATCCTTAGGCGTCACTCTAAAGATCAGATATAAGAATTCAGGGCAACTGGCCCAACTATGCCTCGAACCTAATTTGCTACAAAAAGTCAAGGCCGCTCAGAAGGACGATCCGTTCCTGCAAAAGATTCATGCCCTTATCTCAGCAGGAAAGGCGTCCGACTTTGCGGTAGGCTCAGACGGGATGCTTCGAGTGATGGAAAGACTGTGCATTCCGAATGACGCGGCCCTCAGACAAGAGATACTCACGGAGGCTCACTATGCTAGTTATATTTCTCATCCGGGTAGCACTAAGATGTACCGGGATCTTCGCACGACGTTTTGGTGGCACGGCTTAAAACGGGATATGGCGCAGTTTGTGTCGCATTGTATGGATTGTCAGAGGGTAAAGGCCGAGCACCAGAAACCAGGCGGAGAGCTCCAGAACCTTACTATCTCGGAGTGGAAATGGGATCATATAATGATAGATTTTATTGTTGGCTTGCCAAGGACGCAACGGGGACATGATGCAGTCTGAGTTATCGTTGATCGACTCACCAAGTCAGCTCACTTTCTGCCTATCAAATCTACTTGGAGTGCCGATCGCCTGGCTCAGATATATCTCAACAAAATCGTTAGACTCCACGGCGTACCCGTAACCATAGTCTCCGACCGAGATGGTCGATTTATATCGCGTTTCTGGGGAAGCATGTAGTCAGCAATGGGGACGAAGTTGAAGTTCAGCTCCGCCTACCATCCCCAGATCAATGGCCAAACAGAATGCGTCAACCAGATCCTCGAAGACATGCTGCGACTCTACGTCTTGGACACGAAGACTAGTTGGGACCTTTATCTACCGTTAGCCGAATTTGCTTACAATAATAGTTATCAATCAAGTATTTAAATGACGCCGTATGAGGCATTATACGGGCAAAAGTGTCGATCTCCTATCTGTTGGGACAAATTTGGTGAACGGCAGATACTTGGCCCGGAGCTCGTGGAGCAAACTGTCCAGAAAGTTCGGCTGATTCGGGAAAGATTAAAAGTAGCTCAAAGTCGTCAAAAGAGCTACGCTGACAAACATCGGAGACCGCTAGAGTTCCAAGTAGGCGACCGGGTATTCCTTAAGGTCTCGCCCATGCGAGGAGTCAGCAGGTTCAGGGCAAAAGGAAAGCTAAGTCCGAGATTTGTCGGTCCGTTCGAAATACTAAAGCGGGTTGCTTCAGTTGCTTACCAAATTGCTCTACCACCATCCCTATCCGACGTACATGATATATTCCACGTTTCTCAACTTAGGAAATATGTGTACGATCCAAGCCATATGGTAGACCTTGAACAACTGAACCTCCAGGCTGACTTGACGTATATAGAACAACCAGTGCAAATTTTGGATAGAAAAGAAAAGCTGCTTCGGACTCGTTCGGTTCCTCTAGTGAGCGTGCTTTGGCGGAATCACTCTGTCGAAGAATCTACTTGGGAGCTTGAATCAGAGATGAGGGAAAGGTTCCCCTCATTATTTCCTAGTAGTAGATTATATTCTTAAGTTTCGGGACGAAACTTCCAATTAGTTGGGTAGGATGTGGTGCCCCGTTCCCCCTATTCGGGGAGCGCGGCTAAGAAATACTAGACGGTATCGTTTGATCGGGATAGATTGAATCAAGAACTCATCCTCGTTATGGATATGTCTCTTCGGAATCGATTCCCATATTCAGTGGACCGCGCCCCCGGATCGACTTAGTGGCAGAGTCAGGAGGGACCTCTCCGCTGCATTCTTTTATTGCCTAGTTTTCACTGTCGCTTGTTGCTTTCGTGCCTTGAGTTGGTTTTCGGATTTGCTTGGGTTTTCTTGAACGGTTTTGATAGATTTCATTATTTTTGTTCTTCGAACTGCACTTCAATTTCGATAATGGAAAGAGAGGAAGAAGTATTGATCAGCTGTTCGTGGCAATGCAGGTGATCCAGCAGTAGGCGCCGCTCGAACAGACTCCTAAAGCACTTCTTTTCTTCTTCCTTCCAACTACTAAAGTGAGTGGCTACCAACCTGATTAGCTAGCCCTTCTTGTTAGTCTTCACATCAAAATCTTGTATTCGTGCTTGCCCCGATCAAACGATACCAAGTAATAACTAAAAGATATCAAGATAATAAGGGAATAGACTTGGTACAGTAGACTTGTCATTGAAACTTGTGAACGGTTACTTACTTACATGCTTGTTCATTTGAAATGTTCTTCATATGCATAAATACAAGTTAGAATACATATTTCTTCTTAAAATTGTGCTATATATAGAACTCATCTTGAATGCAATAAACTGAACAGGAAGACTATGCAAAAGTGAATCTCGCCCTGTTATTGTCCTGTGCCTGATATGCCCTGACTTGCCTCGATTGCTAACTTAGTGTACTGCGTTGATCACGGACAACTTATGCACAAGGTCTCGGATCCTGTGGACGGTCGCTGGGGCACCGGCACCGATCCGATCCGGACGGAACTCATGATAGTCGCCTGCTATAGGACGGAATGCCCTGAGACGTCCTGAATATGCGTCCCACGACATTTCGTACTGAGACTAGCCCGTCCATTATGGCAACGTGCCAGTGATCCCCTCATACATTTAAACCTGTTGCAACTAACTTATGTCTTCTTGGCAGGGAAGGCAGGGTAAGTATTATACAAGTGACTCAGACGGACAGGTAAATGTCACCGAGCGGTGGCAGATTATTTTATTGATTTATATATCTATTTCTTGCTATGAAATAAGCTAAGGCAAGATAGAAACCCACAAATATGCATGCTTTATTAAAACAACATGTTGATTGGTATAGTTGGGTTAGCTTGCCTTTACCAGTACGTTTTGATGTACTGACCCTCGTTGAAACAGGTTCCCCACGCTAAGGAGAGCCGAGCGAGGAGCATGAGACAAACCCCCAATCCAGTCCAGCTGTAGGCACGTCTTGACCGTGCCACCTTTTGAAGTATTTTGAAAAAGAAGCTAGCTACCAAGCAAGTATGCAACTTTGTGGCAAGGCAGTCGTTCCGACCCAAGGTCTTATATTTTGAGTTTAGTAAGGGATGTAATGTACAGGACTGCTATCTCATTTTGTGTCAACACTTTTGTAAGCCCATGAAGGCAAATCCTTATGACTCAGTTCAAGGAGTTTGTAATAGATGGTCATATTATCAATAAAGAGAACTTTTCCATGCGTCAATCTGTGTTTCAATTTATCTGCATACTCTGAATATGTACTCGCTATACGCAACAAAAATACTTAGCCTTGTGCGGTGCGCAACCTAGGCCCGCACGGCGGTCACGCCCCGGGGGACGACTATCAATTTTACGAAATTGGGGCGTGACAATAGCCACTAGATACCTGCTCATGTCATCAGCGACTACGTTGGTCTTCCCTGGATGATACTGCAAAGAAATATTAAAGTCCTTCAATAACTACAACCACCGCCTCTGCCTCATGTTGAGCTTCTTTTGTGTAAACACATATTTCAAGCTCTTGTTATCTATAAAGATCTCCACCCGCTCTCCATACAAGTAGGGCTTCCACAACTTGAGAGCAAAAATAACTGCGGCCAACTCCAAGTCATGGTAGGATTATTCTTTTCATACGGGCATAATTGCCTGCAAGCATAGGCAATCACCTTCCCGTTCTGCTGCAATACATATCCTAAAACCTTACCTAAAGCATCACTGTATATGGAAACTCCTCTTGTTCTTGATGGCAACGTCTATACTGGAGCTGTAGTCAACCTCTTTTTCAGCTCCTCAAAAGCAGACTGACTCTCCTGAGTCCAGACGAACTCCCTGTCCTTCATGGTTAGTCTAGTCACCGGCTCTGCAATCCTGAAAAAATCCTGAACAAATCTTTGATAATAGCCTGCCAAACCAAAAAAGCTCCTGATCTCTACCACTAAACTTGAAGTAGACTATGATTCGACTGTTGATATTTTGGGTCTATTGAGATCCCGTCTCCTGTAATCACTTGCTTGAGAAATTCAACCTTATTAAGGAAGAACTTACACTTCGAAAGCTTGTCATAAAGCTTCTCCTTCCTGAGGGTCTCCAAAACTATCCTTAGGTGCTTCTCATGCTCCTCCAAGGTTTTTAAATATATTAATATATCATCAATGAAGACTACAACAAACTGAACCAGGTACTAATGAAACACCTTATTCATCAGGTTCATGAATACCGTCGGGGCATTGGTCAACCCAAACGGTATCACCAAGAACTCGAACTGCTTATACCGAGTCCTGAAAGCTATCTTCAGAATTTCTTCCTTCTCCACTTTTACCTACTAGTACCCTGACCTCAAGTCTATCTTCGAGAGTACCTTCGCTCCGCTCAACGGATCAAACAAATCATCAATCTACGGCAATGGGTATTTATTCTTAATAGTGAGATTGTTGAGAACCTTGTAGTTGATACACATATGTATAGACCCATCCTTCTTCGGTACGAATAATACCGGAGTACCCCACTGTGATAAACTGGACCGGATGAAGCCTTTGTCCTGTAACTCATCCACCTGCTTCTTTAACTCTGCTATTTCGTAATTGTTCACTATATAGACGTGCTGTGATATCGGCTCTGCATCTGGCACCAAGTCTATAATGAACTCCACATCTTGGTCTAGTGGAAACCCTGGCAACTCCTTAGGAAAGACGTCTATATATTCTATAATTAATGGATGTGGCATCTCCTGCTCTTCTACCATAGCTCCACAGAAGTCTTTCTCCCTCTGCTCTGCTTCTATTCTAACAAACTCAAACTCAGGCTCTCTGGCATTAGAAACAAAACTCTGCCTATACGACAAACGATATTAGCATGGTACCTACTTAACCAATCCATCATGAGTATTATGTTGTAGCTCGAAAGTGGCATTACGAGTAGACACACGCTTAACTCCCGGCCTCCCAAAGAAACACTCCGATCCTTACAAACATCACTGACCAGGATAATGCCACCCCCGGTCGTGATCTTGCAAGTTCTTGTCAACGGTTCAGTCACAAGATGATGCTTCAAAGCAAAAGATACAGATACGAAACTATGTGAAGTACCAGAATCAAATAAAGCATAAGCTAGAAAAGAATCATGATATAATAAATTTGAAATGGCATCTCCAACTGGCTCCTCCTTCTCAACGGTCAAGGCAAAAGCTCGCCCCTGCTGAGAACCTCTCTGCTGGTGGTGGTGTTGTACGAACCTCTGCTGCTAAGTCGGCAATGGAGGTCCTCTCTATTATTCCGCTGGTGGTCTTATGGTGTCACTACCATATTTCTAGATTAGGGCATTATTGTAATTTTGCTGTTTAATTTATTGTATAAATAGATTTGTATGATGAGTTATTAAATAATTATAGGGTGTTATTAATGTATAGTTTTTGGGCTTGACCTAAAGACTCATTAGGTTTGACCATGTGAACAAACCCAAATTTAGCATTTTAAGTTTTTAGTTAAACCCTAGAAATAACTAAACCCTTATTAAATTAAGTTCTTCATGACTAATCATGAACGGCTAATTAAACCTTGGCATTAGAAACCCTAACCCTAGTCCTATATAATGAGGGGAAGCCTCCCTCAAGCTTTTTCATTCATGAAGAAAGCCCTAAACCTAGCCTCCACTTAAAAAAAAACCTTCCTTCCCCATAAATTTCAGAATTTATAAACCCTAGAAATCCATTTCCTCCTCCATCAAGAGAAATCTAGGAGCTTGGACCAAGAAGACTTGAAGAAATAGGACCTACATTGGGAAACCATCTCCCAATAGGTGAGAATCCGAATTTAACCCCTTTTAATTCTGTTTTTAGTTGTTGTTTGGCCATTAGGAGCCCACCATTTGATTTAGAATTGGTTCTTTGGGTTTTTCCATGAAGACCTAGGAGATTCTAGGGTTTAGGTGTTCCAACGATGGTTTTCCCTAAATTCGTGAGCCCTATTTATGGGAATATGTATTCCTATATGTCATCATCATCTCCCTATGGCTTTGATCTTGATTTAGGGTTTTCGGTTTTGGGTATCCAAGAGTAACCAGGAGAAAATCGATCTCAGCCCTAAGTGTTTGTCGAAATGCCCCATAAGGGAAATACCCAATTTTAACCTAGTTCTTAGGAACCTTGGCATGTATATATATATATATATATATATATATATATATATATATATATATATATATATATATATATATATATATATATATATATATATATATGTGTGTGTGTGTGTGTGTGTGTGTGTGTGTGTGTAGTTATACCTATGTATATGTGCTGCTGTATATGTATGTATTGGGGGAAATTCACTGTGCTCAGTCGGGTTTTTGAGATTTACTGTGTGTATCAGCAGTGAGAGCAGGGGTTGGGTTAAATCTGTGTAGTTGACACTGTGGGCTCGTGTAGGTTGTAGCATTTAGGTTTTTAGTTTCAGTTGTTAGGGTTTAGTCAGTTTCAGTATTGAGTTCTTAGTGTATTAGATATCTCAGTATTTTGGTGAACTGTGCATCAGGGAGTTGAGGGAATTCAGTACAGTAGCAGTGTAGGGTTTGTGATAGTGTTATATATAATTTGGTAGGTGTGCTACATGTTGCTGGCAAATATTTTTTGACTGTGAGGCAAATCTGTGCATCATTAGAATGTGGTGCCCAGAGTTGACACTGTGAATTAGGGTACCTGTATTCATTGGTTAGAGTATCAATAGTTTCAGTAGGTTAAGTGTGCATTGGTTTGAGTTTAGTGAGTGATCACATATATATATATATATATATATATATATATATATATATATATATATATATATATATATATATATATATATATATATATATATATTTTTTTTTTTTTTTTTTTTTGTGCACTGTGATGGTATTAATGTCTGAGTGTATCAGTCGTGTGCTGGTATGCGTGTGTGTGAGGGTTTAATTTTAGTTGAGATGGGGGTGTTATTGACAAGTGCACTTGAGTGTGCAAGCCTAGGTTAGGCAGTTAAAAACTCGGGTTTGAGTGTTCTAGGTAGGGAAGGGGCTCCCAGGTTTAGTCCCAGTATTTAGGTGAGGTGACTGTGTTAGTGTCAGTACTAGTGAGTGAGAATTGTATGAGTGTCTCAGTGAAGTGTAGAGGTGTCAGGGAGTCTGTGTGGTTATGCAGAGTCGAGTATCGACTGACTTTGCAGTGGTGTCAGCTGTTAGTATCAGGTTTTCTGATACTAAGTGTTAGTAGGTTGTGAAGTTCTGTATTTCAGTAAAAGGGGTTGAGTTCATGTCTGTGAGTGTCAATCTCTAATGTTTGGGGGATGATAAGTTAATTCCTTTGGCTTTAAACTATCTGTAGCCAGTTAGAGTTGGGTTAACTGCTCTTTTTTAGCTACCTTGAGAATCCTGGGAATTTTGTGTTTTCCTGTTATTGCTTCCTAAGTCTATTTGTAGCTGCCTTATTTCAGTTCAGGGCCTTCAGGCTATGCTTGTGTAAGCCTCATGTTGGCTCAGAGTTTAGTTCAGACTGTGTACCTGTGAACCCTTAAGATTCTGCCAGTGGTCATGTGTGTACCAGTGTTTGAGCCATGCATGTGTAAATATGAACAAGTTCAGACTGTGTACCTGGTTGATTCTGCCAGTAGCCATAGCTTGTCTCAGAGATTAAGCCATGAATGAGAAGACCTGAACAATTTCAGGCTGTGAAACTATGTTTGTATATACAGTAACAGTTTCCATTCCAAGAACTGAACTATGGCTATACTTTTGAGCTCTGATACTCTTTAGGTATCAGTGTCAATGCTAGTGTATCAGAATATTATAGGTGAGTTGAGTTATTAAGTATTGGTTTGGGATTTAGTATAGGTATTGAGATACCAAGGAAAAGAGTTACTTGAGTGTTGGTTAAGGAACTAAGTATATATTATATATCTGTGATACGTAGTATAAGGTATTGTCTAAAATAGTCTAGTATTGGCTAGGTATTAACTATTATAGCCAGAATACCTTAGTACGACCTAGCAAAACCTAGTATAACCAAGTATGGACCAAGACAACCTAGTATGGCCTTAGTTAACCTAGTATGGACTTAGACATGACCTTGAAGCCTCGTATTTAATTAGTTAAACAAGTTTATTTCCCTTAATTCAGTATTTTGCCATTGATATTCCATAATTAGGTCATTGTGATCTCGCCTTGGACATTGATCCTCGCACCTTCCTCGGGACCACAGGCGAGTACATTCTCTGACAGTTTTTCTTTTTGTTGATTAATTCTATAATTTTAGTTGTATACTATACTTGACTCTGACAGTGTGGATACACGGGTTAGCACCCTAGATACCTGTCATGAGGTGTCGTGATTGGAATCCATCGTGCTAGCTGAAAATGGGGAAATATTAGCAGATTATGTGATCATATCCTACCTTACATGCATCATAGCTCACCCCACACATCACGTCGGGTGTAGCCTGACCATTTACATGCCTCATAGCCTGATATATATAATTAGCCTTACTATTACTCGCATCATAGCTAACCAGATGGTTAGTCTGACCTCACATGTATCATAGCCAATCATATATATCAAGCCTGATCTCGTCCCAAGCCGATCACATAATAAACTGATATTTCAAACACATAGCCAGATATTTATTTCTTTATTCCAGTTCACTTGTTCTAGAATTTACTTATATTTTTACTCATTGCTAGATGTTCTATTGCCTATTTCACATTCTCTAGTATTATATATTTCCTGTATTTCTTTCATTTTGTATTCCTTACACTGTTTTATAGTTTTTGTTAACATAAATGAAACTGTTGTTTAGTGTCTGTGCTTTTCTCCAATCCTGAATGGATAACATTTTCAGACGACTTGGAGGACTTCTGTCCTACCCACTACGGCCCGGGAGCAGAGGGAGATTTCATACCAGATGTTCCAGAGGAGTTATCCATGTTAGAGGAGATTCTACCCACAGGCATTTAGACTGTCCTATTTATGTATTATTGTTCTAGTACTGAGATCTGGGTTGTATTATTATGGTGACTTTTGGTGGACATTTAGACTCTAGACTTGTGATGTAATTATATTTGTACATGACTTATGTCAGAACTCTTATCCTTATTTTTTATTGTGCCATTTACTTTCCAATAGTCTTGTGATTGAGTATATTATAAACTGTTGATTCATGTATTATCTTTGTCCTCCCTATGGAGTTGAGACCATTGATAGGATGAGTTACGTTTGAGACCTAGACAGCGTTCTACCATCGATGCTGCGACGTAAGCTAGACGTACCCACGGCTCATGCCCAATTTCTGGGTGCGGGTCGTGACATATTTTTAGTGGTGGCCCATGCAGGTTTAGATTTGCATTTAGAGCGATATCATAGTGGTGCTCGCTTAGAGTATTGCTACGAGCCTATTTTAGGAAATATGATTTATGCCGAGGGTATGCTCAATCATAATTAGGAAATTTCATATTCTTATAATGCTACTCTTAATGATTATTTTCTTTAGAATTTTTACTGTCCTTCCTTGATGATATCGTGTCTATTACCTTAATTGATTCTTTCAATCTGTCTTCAGGATGCCGTCGAAGACCATGTCCTTGAGACTCGGAGCAGCAGCTTCCGAGAGGTCTGCCACCTCTTGCCCTGTTGGACAGACACCCGTAGTACCTCCTATATCTCCTGTGCACGTGGGAGTATCTGTACTTTTTAGGGATCCTCCTCCCCCACCTGTTCAGAGGGTTCTCATAGCTGTGACGGAGCCTCTTCCACCACCACCGACTCTATTTCTAGGAGGTGTGCCCGTTGATGGGGCACAGATGTTCGCGCTGATCCAGGGCATGGTTGAGGCCCAAAGGATATCAGCAGAGGCTCAGAGGGTGCAGGCGGAGGCGCACCAGGCCCAAACCGAGATGATGAGGAAGAGCATGGAGAATGCTCATCAGGTGGCTCTCCAGGCTGTGGAGAGAGTTGCGCAGCAGCAGCATCCTGGCCAGCACCACCAGAGGCCGGGTACTATTATGGACTTCAAGAGGATGATGCCTCGGGAGTTCAAAGGTACTGAGGGAATACTCTACACCGATGATTGGCTAGAGGACATAGAGAGAAACTTGCGCTTGGCGCAGCTTCCGGAGGCTCTTCAGATCGAGGCCGCCGGCAGCCAGATATTTGACATCGCCCCGACGTGGTTCCGCAATGAGCCGAGACTCGTTGTTGGGGTACTTACTTGGGAGGCCTTCAGGGAGCTCTTCAAGGAAAAGTTATTTCCTGATGTTGCCCTGGGAGCCTTGGAGAGTCAGTTCCATGACTTGGTCCAAGGGAGCATGTCCGTTGATGAGTACGCCGCCGAGTTTTGCCGTCTGAGCCATTTTACGCCATCGAAGATTAGAGATCCAGGAGACAGGGCCCAGAAGTTCAGAAAGGGGCTGGCAAGGGAGATCAAGTCTCGCACTTCGGGACGTCTCACTGCTACCTTCGAGGGTATTTTGATGGATGCCCAGATAGCTGAGGATGACTTGGACCTCAGGCCCAAAAGGGGACGCGACACTTCAGGAGGAGCAAACAGTAGTGCAGGACTTGGCAAGCATCCATACTTCCAGCAGCAACAAAGGCCATATCAGCAGCAGCATCAGCAGCACCAGGCACCAGCCCGAGGATACGCCCAGCAGCAGTAGCAGAGGCAGACTCAGCCCGCCATCCAGTGTGCGTACTGCGGGAAGGCAGGACACACTAGAGAGATCTACAGGAAGAGGTTGGGCACATATTTGTCCTGCAGATCAACAGCACATCAGCTGAGGGATTGCCCTATTATTCAGACTCGTCCAGGTCAGGGAGGAGCAGCCGCCTAGAGGGGACCAGCCAGGGTACCTACCGTACCAGGAGGTCAGCAGAGGGGACCTCCACTTCCACCACAGCAACAGAGGTTTTCTCAGCACCAGAAGCAGAGAGGTGCACCCCAGGGGCGAGCATACGCCATGGCAGTCGAGGAGGTCGAGCTAATAGGAGACTTGATTACAGGTTCAGTTCTTCTCGATTGTATTCCAGCATTTACATTATTCGACTCTGGCGCTTCCCATAGTTTCGTGTCTGTATCTTATGCACTTCAACATTATTTAGAGACAGAACCATTAGATAGGACTTGCAAGATCACGACTAGCGAAGGTATTATCCTAGTCCTTGATTATTGCAAGGACCGGAGAGTATCATTGGGAGGCCGAGAGTTGAGCGTGTGCTTACTCGTCATGCCACTTCCGGGATACGATATTGTACTCGAAATAGACTGGTTGAGTAGGCACCATGCTACTATAGATTGTCATGGAGGTAGAGTGTTATTTCGACCACCAGGAGAGCCGGAGTTCAAGGTCGCCAGAGGAGCAGCGGAGCAGAGCAGAAGCATATTTTGCGAAGCCAGGATGGAAGAAGAGGAGTTGCCACATCCTCTGATAGTAGAGTTCCTGGATGTATTTCCAGAGGAGTTGCCAGGCTTGCCTCCAGACAGAGATATTAAATTCTCTATAGACTTGGTGCTAGGAGCGGAGCCCATTTCACATGTCTATAGAGTCAACAACAGCGAGCTGCCAGAACTGAAGAAGCAAGTTGAGGAGCTGCAGGACAAAGGCTTCATCAAATCCAGTTTATCACCATGGGGAGCTCCGGTACTGTTCGTACCGAAGAAGGATGGCACAGTGCGCATGTACATCGATTATAGAGCTCTGAACAACCTCACTATCAAGAACAAATACCCGCAATCGAGGATAGATGATCTTTTTGATCAGTTGAGCGGGGCGAAGGTATTTTCAAAGATAGATTTGAGGTCAGGCTATCACCAGGTGAAGGTGAAGAGAGAAGACACGCCGAAGACAGTCTTTCGGACCAGATACGGCCAGTTTGAGTTCATGGTAATGCCATTTGGTTTAACCAATGCATCGGCAGTATTCATGAACTTGGTGAACAAGGTATTCCACCAGTACCTTGACAAGTTCGTGGTGGTGTTTATCGACGATATTCTTGTGTATTCCAAGACTCCGGAGGAGCACGAAGAGCATCTGAGGTTGGTCTTAGAGACTCTCAGGAAGGAGGAGTTGTACGGGAAACTTTCAAAGTATGAATTTTTCCTTGACAAGGTTGAATTCCTTGGGCATGTGGTGACGGGTGATGGAATCTCAGTTAACCCGAAGAAGATTGAGGCAGTGGAGTCGTGGGCTACCCCAGTTCGGTAGATGAGATCAGGAGTTTTCTCGGGCTAGCAGGATACTACAGGAGGTTTATACAAGACTTCTCCACGATTGTAGCACCGATGACCAGGCTGACCAGGAAAGATGTAGATTTTGTCTGGACGGAGGATTGCCAGGCCGCATTTGATGAGCTAAAGAAGAGATTGATGACAGCTCCAGTTTTGACGTTGCCAGCGAGGACAGATGGATTCACTATCTACAGTGATGCTTCAGGGAAGGGTTTGGGTTACGTTCTTCAGCAGCACGGAAAGGTGATTGCCTATGCTTCCAGGCAATTATGCCCTCATAAAAAGAACTACCCTACCCACAATTTAGAGTTGGCAGCGGTTATCTTCGCTCTAAAGCTGTGGAAACATTACCTGTACGGGAAGCGTGTGGAGATCTTCACAGACCACAAGAGCTTGAAGTACGTGTTCACACAGAAGGAGCTGAACATGAGGCAGATGAGGTAGTTGGAGTTTATGAAGGACTTCGATATCTCATTGCAGTACCACCCAGGAAAGGTCAACGTAGTCGCCGATGCCTTGAGCAGGTATCCGATGGCTATGTACTTGATGACAGATAGATATTTGTTGGCTGATCTGGAAAGCTTGGGAATTGAGGTACTAGTTTCCGGTATTGAGATTCAAATATGGGGATTGTAGATACAGTCTGAGCTGATAGACAGAATCAGAGCTGCGCAGTATGATGATGAGGCTCTGAGGAGTATCAGGGCACAGGTTCGGACAGGATTGTCAGACGACTTTACTATTGCAGATGATGGGTCTTTACGGTACGGCACGAGGATGTGTGTGTCGAGCGGGGAGCTACGCGAGGAGGTTTTGCAGGAGACACATCACTCTCAGTACTTGATGCATCCCGGTGCCAACAAGATGTATCAAGACTTGAGGGAGCACGCATGGTGGTATGGAATAAAGCGTGAGGTAGCACGCTTCGTATCCTAGTATCTAGTATGCCAGCAGGTAAAGGTGGATCGGCAGAGGCCAGGCGGATTACTTCAACCTTTACCTATCCCAAAGTGGAAGTGGGAGCACGTGACCATAGATTTCGTTTCAGGGCTTCCGCGTTCTCCAGGAGGGAAGGACGCGATTTGGGTCATCGTGGATAGGTTGACCAAATCAGCCTACTTCTTACCCTTCAAGGTGGGTACATCAACAGAGAGGCTAGCAGAGATGTACGTATGGCAGATTGTCAGATTACATGGGGTTTCTGTGAGCATCATCTCGTATCGGGATAGTCGTTTTACTTCCCACTTCTGGAGGAGTCTGCAGGCTAGCTTGGGCATCCAGCTCAAGTTAAGTACCGCATACCACCCCCAGACAGACGGGCAGTCTAAAAGGACTATTCAGACTCTCAAGAATATGCTACACACTTGCATTCTAGATCTCGGAGGTTCTTGGTAGGATCATCTACACCTGGTAGAGTTTGCTTATAACAACAGCTACCAGGCCAACATCGAGATGTCGCCATTCGAGGCTCTATATAGACGAAGGTGTCGTACACCATTATCTTGGGATGACGTCGGAGAGAGAGCCTTGCTAGGACCAGAAATGGTCGTGGATGCAGAAGAAAAAGTGAAACTCATCAGAGACAGACTGCGAGTGGCGCAGGACAAACAGCGGCATTGGGCCGACAGCCACCGTAGACCCCTTGAGTTTCAGGTATAGGTTTGTTATTTTTTTGGCTTGTGATTGTTTTGTTTTAGACTGTGTATTGAGACTGTTTTGTTCTAGGTTGGCGATCTAGTGTTCCTACGGATTTCTCCAAAGCGGGGCATGATTCATTTTGGTGGAGGCGGGAAGCTTAGTCCACGCTACATCGGACCTTTCGGTATTCTTGCGAGGGTTGGTGCAGTGGCGTATAGACTAGACTTGCCACCTGCACTAGAGGGAGTGCATGATGTGTTCCATGTGTCGCAGCTGAGGTGGTACATGGCAGACCCTAGTCACGTACTAGATCACTCAGAGATCGAGGTTGGTCCGACTCTCAGCTACCCTGAGCAGCCTATAGAGATCTTGGATCGCAGAGAGAAGGTATTACGGAACCAGACTATTCCTTTGGTTCGTGTTGCATGGAGACATCACTCTCCAGGGGAGTCGACCGGGGGGAGAAAGGACGAAATGCTTGAGCAATATCCGTATCTCTTCGACACCTGAGGTACAATTTCTTATCTGATTTCGTTCTTGTTCTAATTCAATTCAATTTCGAGGACGAAATTTTTTTAGGAGGGTAGACTTGTCACTACCACATTTCTAGATTAGGACATTATTGTAATTTCCCTATTTAATTTATTGTGTAAATAAATTTGTATGATGAGTTATTAAATAATTGTAGGGTGTTCTTAATATATAGGTTTTTGGGCTTGACCTAAAGACTCATTAGGTTTGACCTTGTGACCAAACCCTAATTTAGCATTTTAAGTTTTTAGTTAAACCCTAGAAATGACTAAACCCTTATTAAATTAAGTTCTTCATGACTAATCATAAAGGGCTAATTAAACCTTGGCATTAGAAACCCTAACCCTAGTCCTATATAATGAGGAGAAGTCTCCCTCAAGCTTTATCATTAATAAAGAAAGCCCTAAACCTAGCTTCCACTTAAAAAAAACCTTCCTTCCCCATAAATTTTAGAATTTATAAACCCTAGAAACCCATTTCCTCCTTCATCAAGAGAAATCTAGGAGCTTGGACCAAGAAGACTTGAAGAAAGAGGACCTACATTGGAAAACCATCTCCCAATAGGTGAGAATCTGAATTTAACCCCTTTTAATTCTATTTTTAGTTGTTGTTTGGCCATTAGGAGCCCACCATTTAATTTAGAATTGGTTCTTTGGGTTTTTCCATGAAGACCTAGGTGATTCTAGGGTTTAGGTGTTCCAACGATGGTTTTCCCCAAATTCGTGAGCCCTAGTTATGGGAATATGCATTCCTACATGTCATCATCATCTTCCTATGGCTTTGATCTTGATTTAGGGTTTTCGGTTTTGGGTATCCAAGAGTAACCAAGAGAAACCCGATCTCAGTCCTAAGTGTTTGTCGAAATGCCCCATTAGGGAAATACCCAATTTTAACCTAGTTCTTAGGAACCTTGGCATGTATATATATATATATATATATATATATATATATATATATATATATATATATATATATATATATATGTGTGTGTGTGTGTGTGTGTGTGTGTGTGTGTGTGTGTGTGTGTGTAGTTATACCTACGTATATGTGTGCTGTTTATGTATGTATTGGGAGAAATTCACTGTGCTCAGTCGGGTTTTTGAGATTTACTGTGTGTATCAGCAGTGAGAGCAGGGGGTTGGGTTAAATCTGTGCAGTTGACACTGTGGGCTCGTATAGGTTATGGCATTTGGGTTTTTAGTTTTAGTTGTTAGGGTTTAGTCAGTTTTAGTATTGAGTTCTTAGTGTATTCGATATCTCAGTGTTTCGGTGAACTGTGCATCAGGGAGTTGAGGGAATTCAGTACAGTAGCAGTGTAGGGTTTGTGATAGTGTTATATATCATTTGGTAGGTGTGCTACATGTTGCTGGCAGGCATTTTTTGATTGTGAGGCAAATCTGTGCATCAGTATAATGTGGTGCCCAGAGTTGACACTGTGAGTTAGGGTACCTGTATTCATTGGTTAGAGTATCAGTAGTTTCAGTAGGTTAAGTATGCATTGGTTTGAGTTTAGTGAGTGATCACATATATATATAGATTTTGGTTGTGCACTGTGATGGGATTGATGTTTGAGTGTATCAGTCGTGTGCTGGTATGTGTGTGTGTGAAGGTTCAGTTTTATTTGAGATGGGGGTGTTATTGACAAGTGCACTTGAGTGTGCAACCTAGGTTAGGCAGTTAAGAACTCGGGTTTGAGTGTTCTAGGTAGGGAAGGGGCTCCCAGGTTTAGTCCCAGTATTTAGGTGAGATGACTGTGTTAGTGTCAGTACTAGTGAGTGAGAATTATGTGAGTGTCTCAGGGAAGTGTAGAGGTATCAGGGAGTCTGTGTGGCTATGTAGAGTCGAGTATCCACTGACTTTGTAGTGGTGTCAGCTGTTAGTATTAGGTTTTCTGATACTTAGTATCAGTAGGTTGTGAAGTTCTGTATTTCAGTGAAAGGGGTTGAGTTCATGTCTGTGAGTGTCAGTCTCTAATGTTTGGGGGCTGATAAGTAAATTCCTTTGGCTTTAAACTATCTGTAGCCAGTTAGAGTTGGGTTAACTACTCTTTTTTAGCTACCTTGAGTATCCTGGGAATTTTGTGTTTCCCTGTTATTGCTTCCTAAGTCTATTTGTAGTTGCCTTATTTCAGTTCAGGGCCTTCAGGCTATGCTTGTGTAAGCCTTATGTTGGCTCAGAGTTTAGTTCAGACTGTGTACCTGTGAACCCTTGAGATTCTGCCAGTGGTCATGTGTGTACCAGTGTTTGAGCCATGCATGTGTAAGTATGAACAAGTTCAGACTGCGTTCCTGGTTGATTCTGCCAGTAGCCATAGCTTGTCTCAGAGATTAAGCCATGAATAAGAAGACATGAACAATTTTAGGCTGTAAAACTATATTTGTATATACAGTAACAGTTTCCATTCCAATAACTGAACTGTGGCTATACTTTTGAGCTCTGATACTCTTTAGGTATCAGTGTCAATGCTAGTGTATCAGAGTATTGTAGGTGAGTTGAGTTATTAAGTATTGGTTTGGGATTTAGTATAGGTATTGAGATACCAAGGAAAGGAGTTACTTGAGTATTGGTTAAGGAACTAAGTATATATTATATATCTATGATACGTAGTATAAGGTATTGTCTAAAATAGTCTAGTATTGGCTAGGTATTAACTATTATAGCCAGAATACCTTAGTACAACCTAGCAAAACCTAGTATAACCAAGTGTGGACCAAGACAACCTAATATGGCCTTAGTTAACCTAGTATAGACTTAGACATGACCTAGAAGCCTCGCATTTAATTAGTTAAACAAGTTTATTTCCCTTAATTCAGTATTTTTACATTGATATTCCATAATTAGGTCATTGTGATCTTGCCTTGGACATTGATCCTCGTACCTTCCTCGGGACCACAGGCGAGTACTTTCTTTGACAGTTTTCATTTTTGTTGATTAATTCTATAATTCTAGTTGTATACTATACTTGACTCTGACATTATGGAAACACGGGTTAGCACCCTAGGTATCTGTCATGAGGAGTCGTGATTGGAATCCATCGTGCTAGCTGGGGATGGGGAAATATTAGCAGATTATGTGATCATATCCCATCTTACATGCATCATAGCTCACCCCACACATCACGTCGGGTGTAGCCTGACCATTTACATGCCTCATAGCCTGATATATATGATTAGCCTGAATATTACTCATATCATAGCTAACCAGATGGTTAGCCTGACCTCACATGTATCATAGTCAATCATATATATCAAGCCTGATCTCGTCCCAAGCCGATCACATAATAAACTGATATTTTAAACACATAGCCAGATATTTATTTCTTTATTCCAGTTCACTTGTTCTAGCATTTACTTATATTTTTACTCATTGCTAGATGTTCTATTGCCTATTTTATATTCTCTAGTATTCTATATTTCCAGTATTTCTTCTATCTTGTATTCCTTACACTGTTTTATAGTTTTTGTCAACATAAATGAAACTACTGTTTAGTGTCTGTGCTTCGCTCCAATCCTGACTGGATAACATTTTCAGAGGACTTGGAGGACTTCTTAGAGGAGTTACCCATCTTAGCAGAGATTCTACCTACAGGCATTTAGACTGTCCTATTTATGTATTATTGTTCTAGTACTGAGATCTGGGTTATATTATTATGGTGACTTTTGGTGGACATCTAGACTCTAGACTTGTGATGTAATTATATTTGTGCATGACTTATGTCAGAACTCTTATCCTTATTTCTCATTGTGCCATTTACTTTCCAATAGTCTTGTGATTGAGTATATTATAAACTGGTGATTCATGTATTATCTTTGTCCTCCCTATGGAGTTGAGACCATTGACAGGATGAGTTATGTTTGAGACCTAGACAGTGTTCTACCGTCGATGCTGCGGCATAGGCTGGACGTACCCACGGCTTATACCCAATTTTCGGATGCAGGTTATAACACAAGGGTGCTCTTTGTACCTGGGCCCCACCCTGAGCTGGACCAGCTGGAGTTCTAGGACAAGCCCTCAATTGGTGGTCTCCTGATCCATAGAATAAATACTGGCCCAATCTTATCCAGCACGCATCACATTCATATCACGGCTTCTTACATAATAGACAAGGAATAGCTGGCCTCTGGATCTGGTGCGCCTGCTACACTGGCACTATAGCGGGTACAGGGTACTGTTACCTCGGCTGCTAGAAGTGTCTTTGATGTTGCTGCTGAAAGTGAGGCCGCTTCGTTGGACCCGTGCTAGTACTGGATCCTCCTATGTCCCCCGGCCTCTTGGTGCCAAGCTCTAGATGATCCTCTTTCCACTGAGCCTGCCTAACAATCTTCTCAAAAGTAGCGGTAGGATCTCCATTCGTATATGATTTGATCTCCTTGTTCAGGCCCTTCCTGAACTTCCTGGTCTTCCCTCGGAGGTTATGTCCCTCCACAAAGTGGCATAATCTGCAGTACTCTGTCGCATACTCATCCACCGTCATACCTCCGTAAACGGGCTACTAAAATTGGCTCTCTAGAGATGTCAGAGCCGCATCTGGAAAGAACTTTTCCTTGAAAAGCTTCTTAAAAACTTTCTAAGTAAGTTTTGGTATTGAGATCCTGGGGTCCGTCCTGAAATAAGTCAATGCGATGTCAAATATCATGCTTCCTGCGGCCTCTAACTGTAACCTCTCTACAATCTGTGCAAGTCGCAGGTGTCACTCCCTGTTCTCGATATACGTATTTGGAACATATTTTTATTTTAGCATGGTTGCATGTGCATGGAGACTAGACCCATTCTTTGGTTTAAACTGGTTTATGGTTTATTTTGTGGGTTTGTTAAACTCATGAGAGTCTTTGGTTCAACCCTCAAACCCTAGCCTATATAAACCAACATTTTATTCTCTCTCTTCACTTCTTCACTTCTTTATTTCTTCCTCTTTCTTTAGCCTTCTCTTCTAATTTCATAGGCAAGTACACCTTGCATAAAAAATGAAGAAACCCTCTATATTATTGTTCCATTATATTCATTATGTGTTTCTAAGAACTTTTAGTTCTTAGAGTTTTCTGGTTTGATGGATGGATTAGTGTAGATCTATATTTCTAACTTAGGTTTTTATTGGGTTTTTGAGTTTTTCTTGGTTTTGATCTATTAAACTTGTGTCTTTGAAAACCAATTTTGATCTTTCAATTTAGCGCATTCTGGATTTTTTTTTTACCTGATTTGGACTTAAAATAAGGTTTTTATGAAAAAAAAATAAGATTTCAGTTTTTTAGAGTTTTTGCCATGGCCGAACCAGTTGTTGGAGAAGTCAAAGTCTTCATGCGGCCAGTGAGCTATGCAGCTGAGAGTGCTATACGGCCCGAGAGGATTTTGCGGCTGAACTATGGCCGCATACTGACAGCATGCATCCATACTGTTGGACGCATGATTGTTGATCTACATAAGTGTACTTGAACACTTTGTGCATTCACTCGCTGAACAAATGATAAATTCGCTTAAGTCCAAAAGACACTCCATACGACATCGAACTCCATGGGACATCGAACTTATGTTGCAAGCAGAGCATGCGGCCACCTTTCCTTGGATGCATGAATCTGAACTTTCGCGCATCTTTGGCGCATCCTAGGCACATCTTTCTATGATTTTGTATTTTTTTCCTAACAGACTTTATGTCACATCACACTTTATGTCACATTATACTTTATGTCACATCACTGAAACTTTATTTATTTTCCTATCGCTTCATTACTTATCCCGAGGAGTAAACCTTAGCCCGGATTCCATGTGGCATGACTCCATGCGGCCAGGATTGTTATGCGACCTGACCTCTCATGTTGCCAGGATTGTCATGCGGCCAGGATTATTATGCGACATGACCTCTCATGCTGCCAGGATTGTCATACGACCTGACTTCTCATACGGCCATGAATGTTATGCGGCCTAGAGACCCATGCGGCCCTGTTTGTTTGATCGAATATTTTCTTGATTCATGTGACCCAATGTATAATTGGTAATTGGATTCGAATATTGTATCTGTGCTGATACTACCATTACCTGATAATTATTCATGTTTTTATGTGTACTGAAGTGTGACACATCGTATCATGTGTTAAGTGATTATATTTGGGTTGTGTATCGAGAATGCCTCCAAATTCCTGAACGGGTGATATTATAAATATAAACATTATTTCTCCAGCACGGGCATAATAAGATAGTCAAACTAGCAAAGTGTGGCTAGGATTTTTGATTGTATGAATATTGCATACACGCTCGGGTAAATCCAGATTTGACTTTCATGGATTCGTATCTAGCATGCCTGTACCTTGTACGACATCTTAAGGAAAATCCTCATGTGACCATGTCTTGAGATTTTAGATACAACCTAGGGCTAATTAGGTAACAAAAAGTGGTAGTAACATTGGAGGGAACGGTATCTCGAGATTATGCCAACGAACCTTCCAACGGAGATTCATTCAAAATGAGTTGTGGGCTGGCCACCACAGATACTGTATATCATCTGCCTTAGTGGAGTACAGTATCTGACTTATTATTATGCCGAGCCACTGTTTCAATATAAGAATACTGGAATCGCTAATACCGTATTTTTAGAGCAGTGGCCCTACGGGGGACCGGTGCATCCTGCAAGTGCTTATTTTATTATATTGGTTCGGTTAGCTCATGTTCGGCACTAGTATGATTTGGGAATACATATTATACATTATTCAGCGATAATCTCAAACTCCACAAAATAACAAGTCGTACATATGATTGACCGATATAAGAAATAAAATTGTTTATGGTTGTATTATTTCAGCTAGTAGCCTAGGAAAATGGGCTATCATAGTATGGGGTTCAATCTTTGTCCTTGTTTGGTTGTAGAGTTGAGCCTTAGCGCTAGGATATGCCATGGAAATAAGTTGTGATACTGAACCTATATAATATTATATTATTTTTCTTGGGTTTTTGTTTGTCTATTTCATGCTTCCTTTATGGTACTTGCTATTTGGGGTCTAACCCCACTAGTTTTGAATTGCCAGGTCTCGAGCCAGCACCTGAGGATCCAGCGTTCTTTTCCCTAACTCATGGAGTGCACCAGGAATATGGTCGTAGGGGATAGCGAGTGGATTTTTCTTCTTCCCTGCTCGTCTTGCACATTTACTTTTTTTGGGCATTTAGCCACCGACACTTGTTAACCGGCTCGTCTGGACATTAGTTTTCTTACATTATTGTATTAAATCAGACTGCAGTTGAATCACTATCATGTACTTTTGCTACTTTTTTAGCTTCTTATTTTTGTACACCTGGACTCCAGAACATTTTGAGAAAGCGTTTGGGACGGTTTATTTTTTATCATATATGTTATATGCTTACTATTTCTTGCTTGAATGATTGAGACATAGAAGTTCTTGACCATAGGAGACTTGATTGTAGCATACACCCCCTTATCTTATATAGCAGTGATTGCCGTACAACGTATAGTACCTTATACGGGGTAGCTGGCCATGTCCATCTCCGTATTCTGGTACTGGGGCGTGACAAGATTTTAGTGGTGGCCATGCAGGTCTGTTCTTCAGACTTTTGGGGTATTATAGTCATAGGAGTCTCGATCAAACATGATCCTTTTTGAAAATCTAAATTCTTACTCTTCAATACTCAGCTTGGATTTTCCCAGATTGGTTGCTTCCATGTTCCTTCTCGTCCTGTGCTTATTGGTTCTTGTACTTTTCTTTAGGACTTATCCTTCCTTCGATGTTGCAGCAACAGAAGAGAAAGAGTTGTCAGTGGAACGAGATCCTATGGAACCTCAGCAAAGGATCCGAGTTGAACCCACGATGAATGGGACCGAGCAGCAGGCTTCAGGTGTTCCCGTACCTCCCGTGGTGCCGACAGCACTAGATACCATGGCCTTGCTAGAGATTATTTGTGGATTGTTGGCTGTACATCAATACCAGATGGTGGTGCAACAACAACAACAACAACAGCAATATCAGCAACAACAACTCCAGCAGCAGGAACAAAATGTCTTGTTGAACCAAGGGTTGCAAACGGCCATAGAACGAGGCGAGAGAATAGACTCTGGGGCATCTATTAGATTTTGCAGACTGAACCCCAGATACTTCAATGACACGGAGGACGCAATCACGGAAGATGATTGGCTCTAGGATATTGAGACCATTCTGACAGCGGCTAAAGTTTTGGCCCAGGTTCAAGTTGACTTGGTTCGCCTATAACTCCAAGATCTGGCAAGAGATTGGTGGGCTACGATGGAGGTAGGACTGAGGCATCATATTTTATGGAAGGATTTCAGGACCCAATTTAGGGCAAAATACTTTGTGATTGTGGCTCAGTATGAGTTATAGTAGAGGTTCATTAACCTCAAGCAAGCTGGAAGGACGGTAGATGGCTATGCGGCAGAGTTTTGCCGACTAAGCAGATTTGCTCCACCAAATTGGCAACAGAGTTGGAGAGAGCAATGAGGTTCCAACAGGGACTTCATTTGGAGATCTTGTATATGGTAGAGGTGCACAACTACCAGATCTTCGAGACGATATTGATAACAGCCAAGAGGGTCGAGCTTACTTCTCAAAGGATGGCATCAAGAAGAGTGGATCGGAAAAGGCCTCATGGATAAAATAATTGGGGAGGATCAGTATCCCAAACGTTAGCACCATTACCTGGCATTCGTATACATAATTTAGCGCTACGGAGGGCAGCAGTTCCAATAGTGACAGTACCAACTCGACAATAGCAGCAGAGGCAGCAGCAGCAACAACAACAACGATGAGGAGCACCAACAGGTTGTACCTATTGTGGCAAGGGAGGTCATACCCGGGATATTTGTCGGACATCTAACAGACTATGTTTGAGATATAGGAGTCCTAATCACAATATTGCCATATGTCCATTGATGCAGAGGTCAGGAGGGTCAGTACAACAGTTTTCTTCATTGCCAGCTCCAAGGGCAGTACAGTTAGAAGGACTAGCAGTAGCAGCACGGCCTCTGGCTAAGCATCCGTTGCCGATGCAGGCCCAAGTTTATAGGCAGCAACAACAGAATCATCAAGGACAGCAACCATGATAGCAAGGAAGATAGATGCAACTAGCTCGACAAGGCCAATAACAGGCACTAAACTTGTCTTTAGAGGAAGCAATGGCATCAGACAATGTAGTAGCAGGTAATATTTTCGTTATAAACTTTTCTGCCATAACTTTATTTAATTATGGAGCTTCGCACTCATTTATATCGGCAAAATATGTAACGTATATTGGATTGAAGTTTGAGGCATTGCCAGCGAAGCTAAATATACTCACTGGCAAAGAGATCATAGAAGTTAGTAGGATATGCCTAGCATGTCCAGTCGTAGTATGTGGGCATCTATTACCTGCAAAGTTGATCGAGTTTTCTATGGGTAACTTTGATGTTATCTTAGGCATGGACTGGTTGAGAGACAATCATGCAACGATAGATTATCATGAGGGTAGAGTGTTGTTTAGAATTCCTGGACTAGAAGAGTTTGTCCTTAGCAGAATAGAAAGAGACCAGCACAAGGGGGAGTCGCAACCATAGCAAAAGAAGCAAACCTGCTGCCCAAGATAGTTGAAGAGTTCATGAACGTATTTTCCAATGATCTTCTCGGATTACCCCCAGTTAGGGCAGTAGAGTTCTGTATAGAGTTGATGCCAGGAGTAGAACCAGTATCCAAGAAGGTGTACCCAATGTCACCATCAGAGCTTAATCAGTTATATCGACACATGGAAGAACTGAAAGCAAAGAAGTTTATTCGGACTAGTGCATTACCATGGAAAGCACCAGCGATATTGGTAAATAAGAATAATAGATCGACGTGGTTGTGTATGGATTATATGTTGTTTAATGCAGTGACCGTAAAGAACAAGTATCTATTACCAAGGATTGACAATTTGTTTGACCAATTAAGTGGAGCAAGAGTCTTCTCCAAGATAGATTTACGATCATGATATTATTAGGTACGAGTCCAGGAGCAGGATATACCAAAGACAACATTTAGGTCACAATATGAGCATTACGAATTCTTAGTTATGCTATTCGAACTGACTAATGCTCCAGTGGTATTCATGGACTTGATGAACCATATTTTTATGCCTTACTTAGACCAATTTGTGGTAGTATTAATTGATGACATCCTGGTGTATTATCATAATGAGGAGGAGCATAAAGAATAACTCAGGATAGTTCTGCAGACTTTGAGGGAGCATTAGTTATATGGAAATCTTAGTAAGTGTGAGTTTTGATTGGATCTTATATCCTTTCTTGGATATATTATTTCTGGAAGAGGAGTGTCCGTTGATCCCAAGAAGGTAGAGGCAGTAGAGAACTGGCCAATCCAAAAGAAGGTAGCGGAAGTGAGTAGTTTTATGGGCTTGGCAGGATACTACAGAAGATTTGTGTCAGATTTTGCTAAGATCTCGGCCCCTTTGACTCAGTTGACGCATATGGAAGTTAAATTTGCGTGGTCAGCGGAATATCAGATAGCCTCTGAAGAGTTGAAGAAGAAGTTAATCTCTGCCCCAATCCTTACTCTTCCAGCAGGTTTCGGAGGATTCACAGTGTACTGTGATGCATCTAGAAAAGGACTTGGATGTGTTTTAATGCAACAAGGGAGAGTGATAGCATATACTTCTCGATAGCTCAGAGATCACGAGAAGAACCATCTAACTCACGATTTGGATTTAGCAGAGTAGTGTATGCACTTAACCTATAGAGGCACTACTTATATGGTGATCGAGTAGAAATATTTCTGGATCATAAGAGTCTGAAGTATCTGTTCACGCAGAAGAAACTGAACATGAGGCAGAGAAGGTGTCTAGAGTTGTTAAAAAATTATGACGTGGAACTTCAGTACCATCCAGGTAAGGCTAATGTAGTAGCTGATGCACTTAGCAGAAGAGGTGGAGCATTTATCTTGACTACCCATAAGCACATTGTAGAAGACTTAAGAGAGATGGATATCGAGATAGTACTTCCATGGAGTATAGGTGTTCAGTCTAGCCTACAGATTTAGTCAACTTTGATAGATAGAATCAAGCTAGCTCAGGCAGAGGCCCCGAAGATTCAAAAGCTCCAAGAAGAATGTGAGTCAGGTCTTCGGAAGGAGTTAATAATACATGCGGATGAAATGCTAAGGTTTGAGAATTGTCTATGCATACTGAGTGGGGATATTCGACAAGAAGTTATGAATGAAGCACACAGTTTCCAGTATTTCATTCATCCTGAAGGCACAAAGATGTACCAAGATATCAAGCAACACTTTTGGTGGTACGAAATGAAGAGGAAAATAGAACGCATTGTATCGCGATGTCTGATATGTCAACAAGTGAAAGCAGAACAACAGAGATCGGCAGGATTATTACAATTGCTTCATATTCCAAAGTGGAAGTGGGAACACATCACGATAGGCTTTATGACCAGTTTACCTAGATCACTGACTGATCGAGATGCAGTTTGGGTGATAGTATATCGTCTCACAAAATTTGCTCACTTTCTTCCTTTTCGAGTAGGACAGTCTACAGAACAATTGGCTAAAATATATATGCGATAAATAGTGAGACAACACGGTATCCCGGTAAGTATCGTGTCAGATCGAGATACACTGTTCACTTCTCATTTTTAGAAAAGTTTGTACTAGAGCTTGGGCACCAAGTTAAGATTCAACACAACTTACCACCCTCAGACAGACAGGCAATCATAAAGAACCATCCAGACATTGGAAGATATATTACGAGCCTGTACCTTAGATCTTGGTGGATCTTGGGAGAATCACCTTCACTTAGTAAAATTATTGTACAATAACAGTTATTAAGCTAGTATTCAGATGGCGCCTTTTGAAGCATTGTATGGCAGAAAGTGTAGGTCACCATTGGTTTGGGACAATATTGGTGAGCAGAAGATGTTAGGCCCTGAAATGATCACCCAGAGAGTAGAGGTTGTCAATCAGATTAGATAGCGACTTTGGGTTGTATAAGATAGGCATCATCATTAGATAGATCAGTATCGTAGACCTTTAGAGTTTTGTGTCAGCGACCATATATTTTTTTTAGATTTTGCCTACTTGTGGAGTCATTAGATTCGGGGTTCGCGATAAGCTTAGTCCCAGATACGTAGGTCCAATCGATATTATCAAGCAGGTAAAAGATGATGCTTATTGTCTTGCTCTTCCGCCTTCACTATGTGAGGTACACGATGTATTTCATGTGTCTCAATTGCACAAGCATGTTCCGAATCCGAATTATATTCTCAATCACTCTGAATTAGTCGTTGGTACCGACTTATCTTATGAGAAGCAACCCGTATCCATTCTGAATCGAAGAAAGAAAGTACTCAAAAAATAGACTATTTCTCTTGTCAGAGTGGCCTTGAGACATCACACTCTTGGAGAATCGATGTGGGAGAGCGAGGATGATATTCAGTCTTGGTACTCGCATCTGTTCAATTCGGAAGGTATATTCTATCTTATGACTTCATATCTTTGATTATGTGATCAGGTGGTTACTAGGGTGTTGTGATGATATTGCTTGCATGAGTAGTTGCTAGTAGGTTTATATCGTGCTTGTCCTGACTTCTCTATCTATTGCTTAGATTCGAATTCTAAGGAGATAATTTTTTCTAAGGTGGATAGAGATATCACTCCCCATTTCCGATATACATATTTGGAACGTATTTTTATTTTAGCTTGGTTGTATGTGCATGGAGACTAGACCCATTCTTTGGTTTAACCTGGTTTATGGTTTATTTTGTGGGTTGGTTCAAATCATGAGAGTCTTTGGTTCAACCCTCAAACCCTAGTCTATATAAACCAATATTTTATTCTCTCTCTTAACTTCTTCACTTCTTTATTTCTTCCTCTTTCTTTAGCTTTCTTTCTCCATTTCATAGGCAAGTACACCTTGCATGAGAAATGGATAAACCCTCCATATTATTGTTCCATTATGTTTATTATGTGTTTTTAAGCACGTTTAGTTCTTGGAGTTTTTTGTTTTGATTGATGGATTAGTGTAGATCTATATTTCTAACTTAGATTTTTATTGGATTTTATGAGTTTTTCTTGGTTTTGATCTATTAAACTTGTGTCTTTGAAAATCAATTTTTGCTACATGTTAAATCTTTCAATTTAGAGAATTTTGGCTTTTGGTTCACCTGATTTGGACTTAAAATAAGATTTTTATGAAGAAAACAAGATTTTAGTTTTTAGGAGTTTTTTCCATGGTCGAACCTGCTATTGGAGAAGACGAAGTCTTCATGCAGCCAGCGAGCTATGTGATTGAGAGTGCTATGCGACCCGAGAGGGTTATGCGGCTGAACTCTTGCCGCATACTTACAGCATGTGTCCATACTTTTTGACGTATGACTGCTAATCTACACAAGTGTCCTTGAATACTTTGTGCATTCACTCGTTGAACGAATGAGAAATTCGCTAAGTCCAAAAGATACTCCATGCGGCATCGAACTCCATGCGACAACGAACATATGTGGCAACTAGACCATGCAGACACCTTCCCTTGGACGCATGATTCTGAACTTTGGCGTATCTTTGGCGCATCATTGGCACGTCTTTCTATGATTTTGCCTTTTTTCTGACACACTTTATGTCACATCACACTTTATGTCACATCCTAACACTTTATTTATTTTTTCGTCGCTTCATTACTTATCCCGAGGAGTAGACCTTAGCCTGACTCCATGCGGCATGACTCCATGCGGCCAAGATTGTTATGCAGCCTGACCTCCCATGCGTCCAGGAGTGTCATGCAGCCTGACTTCTCATGCGGCTAGGATTGTTATGCGGCCTAGAGACCCATGCAGCCCTGTTTGTTTGACCAGATATTTTTTGATTCATGTGACCCAATGTATAATTGGTAATTGGACTCAAATACTGTATATGTGCTGATATTACTATTGCCTGATAATTATTCATGTTTTCATGTACGCACGACACATCGTGTCATATGTTAAGTGATTATATTTCGGTTGTGCATTAAGAAAGCCTCTAACTGAATGCATGATATTATAAATATGAACATTGTTTCCCTAGCATGGGCATAATAAGAGAGTCAAACTACCAAAGTATGGCTAGGATTTTTGATTGTATGAATGTTGCATACACGCTCGGGTGAATCCAGATTTAACTTCCATGCATTCGTATCTAGCATGCCCGTACCTTGTACAATATCTTAAGGGAAATCCTCATGTGACTACGCCTTGAGATTCAGATACAACCTAGTGCCAATTAGGTAACAAAAAGTGGTAGTAACATTGGAGGGAACGGTATCCTGAGACATGCCAACAAACCTTCCCACAGAGATTCATTCGAAGTGTGTTATGGACTGGCCACCACAGATACTGTATATCATCTGCCTTAGTGGAGTACAGTATCTGACTTATTATTATGCCTAGCCACTATTTTAATATAGGAACACTAGAACCGCTAATACCGTATTTTTAGCGCAGTGACCCTACGGGGGACTAGTGTATTCTGTAAGTTATTATTTTATTATATTGGTTCGGTTAGCTCATGTTTGGCACGGGCGTGATCTGAGGATACCTATTATGCATTATTCTGAGATAACCTCAGACTCCACAAAATAGCAGTACAAATGATTGGCCGATATAAGAAATGAAATTGTTTATGATTGTATTATTCTAGCTAGTAGCCTAGGAAAATGGACTATCATAGTGTGAGGGTTCAATTATTGTCCTTGTTTGGTTATAGGGTTGAGCCTTAGCGTTAGGATATACCATAGACCTAATTTGTGACACAGAACCTATGTAATATTATATTATTTTCCTTAGATTTTTATTTCTTTATTTTGTTCTTCCTTTGTGGTACTTGCTATTTGGTGTCTAACCCCACTGGTTTTGCATGGACAAGTCTCAAGCCAGCACCTAAGGATCTAGCATTCTTCCCCCCAACTCATGGCGTGCACCAAGAATATGGTCGCAGGGGATAGCGAGTGGATTTTTCTTCTTCCTTGGTCGTCTTGCATATTTATTTCTTTTGGACGTTTAGCCACCAACACCTGTTAGCCTAACTCGTCTGGACATTAGTTTTCTTACATGATTGTATTAAATCAAACTGCAGCTGAACCACTGTCATGTACTTTTGCTGCTTTTCTAGTTTCTTATTTTTCCACAGTTGGACTTCAAAATATTTTGAGAAAGCATTTGGAACACCTTATTTCTTATTATATATGCTCTATGCATATTGTTTCTTGTTTGAATGATTAAGACATAGAAGTTCTTGACCATAGGAGACTTGATTATAGCATGCATCCCCTTGTCTTATACAACGGTGATCGTCGTACGACGTATAGTACATTGTACGGGGTAGCTGGCCATGTCCGTCTTCGTATTCTGGTACTGGGGCATGATAACTAGTTCCTCTCAATATCTTCTATCCAATCATCAGCATAAAGAATTCCCTCGGTGCCTTTAAAATCCTTCTGCCCTATCCTCTTGAAGTATATGATAGTCCCCGACCTCGGCTGCTATGGTATGAACTGAGGTGGTATCATTTGAGGCTGGACTAAGGCGACTCTCTCGACTGCGGTGAGTACAATCTGGTGGACATTCTCAATGCCCTACCTCATAACCTCTGACTGGTGCTGCTGTACCTCCATCATCTGCTGAAAGAGAGCAAACATCTATATCTGATAGACTACGGGTGGTGGAGGTGGATGATCCTTTGAGACTGTGGGTGTTGTCCTCTGTGCCGGAGGTGGAGCACCCCCAAAAGCTGCTATAAAAATGTCCACCTGGATCGGTGAAGCGGACCTCTTAACTGAAGCTGCTAGAACGGTGCCTGCTAGTGCTGCCATCAGAGGTGATAAAGTGATCGACCTCGCTGACACTGCGCCTGAGCACTGGGAATGCATCTTTGGCAGCATCCTGAAGATAGATTGAAACAAAGAAATCAATATTAAGTAAGATACGGTATCATCAAAGAAGGACATAATTATTCAAAGGAAAGCAAGCATTCAAATAGATAAGGATAGCAAAGCAAATAATTTGGAAGTATTTTCTAGTTGTGATTGAGTATACTCTCAGCCTATATCTTATATCCTAAAAAAGGCTCGTAGTAGTACTCTAGGTGAGCACTACTACGATATTGCTCTAATTGTGACTTCATACCTGCATGGGCCACTACTAAAAATGTGTCACGATCCGCACCCGGAATAAGGGTACGAGTAGTGATCAATGCCCAGCCTACGATACGACATCGACGGTAGAACGTTGTCTGGTCAACCAACTATCTAAATATCTCATATATATATATATATATATATATATATATATATATATATATATATATATATATATATATATATATATATCTCAACTCCCAATGGTGGAACAATATGGTATATGATAATGGTAAATAATACTCAATCACAAAATAAAACTAAAGGGGGATAAAATCATAATATGGAATAAAAGAGAAAAAGAGTCACAATACATCCATAAATCCAAAATAATATATATATACATGCTAAAAGCCTCAATAAAAGTCTAATACAAGTCTAAACAATAAGTCTAAGTCTCCTCAGCATCTGGTACTAGGTCCTCCTGTTCTAAAGGAGTATCCTCTAATGGTACGCCATCCTACGGCCTGTAGTAGGTGGGACACTGGTCCATAAGCCAATCATCTGAAAAATATATCCTGTCAGGATTGGAGCGAAGTATATACCACTGAAAGCAGTTCCTAATACATAATTGAGCATATATAACAGATAATAGTAAAGGATACAAGATAACTAGCCAAAAGAAATGGAATGAACTAGAGTGAACATGTAATATACTGGAAAGTAAAGAACATAAAATAGAGGATATCTGCAAGTAAGAAAAATATAACACTAGCTAATGTGTCTTGGAGTACAAGTTCATTATGTGATCGGTTTGGGTTGAACACGAATACAATATAGTAACTCGATTACACGTGTGATATATAATCGACATGTACACGAATACACTAGCTTGATCACATAACCAACTCCTACTCCCCCATCCCCAACCAATACTTATGGATCCAATCATGACACATTACGAACATGAATATAAGTATATTGAATACAAGCAATATGTGAATACGAAGTTCACAATAATCAATACCTGATATACACGATAAAATACATGTAAAAAAGTACCCGCTGAACATGGTAAGGGATAACATCTCCTAACAGGATCCATATAGTACAAGTCCGTCTAACCAATGTATCAGAATCAAGTATATAGTTCTAGAACATGCGATATATACACCATCATAAAATAAAAACTAACAAAGAGATATACTCGCCTCTGGTCCTGAGCAAAGGGTGCCTCTCAATGCCCAAGCTGGTGTCACACAGTCCTATAGAGGAATATCAAGTTAATTTGGTGTAATAAAAGAGAATTGAGTTAAAAGGATGCACTAGAATGCCTTTCTAGGCCAATACTAGGTCATTCTAGCTAAACTAGGCCATATAAGGTCCACACTAAAGTTTTAGGCTCATATTGGTCACTAACTAGTTTGAACTAGCTAAACTTATCTATACTTGATTATTACCCAGGTTTCTAAGTAATACCTTTACTAATAATAATAACTTAATCATTAGTATAGACTCTAGATAACACTAACATATACTAACTCTACTAACTATTGATACCCTCAAGTATAAATTACTAATTGTTGTAATTAAATTTTTACTGTAACTAACTATTAATAATACTAACTTAACTAATACTAAATGACCTCTGAACTGACACTATACTAGCTTAGTACATTAGTGTATCTTATCACCCCCTCCTTACTTATCTCCATTTACCACAACCACAGCTACTACACCCTCACTTTAGTAACAACTGCAACAACTGTTCCCAATCCTTATACACAATTATACCACATATACAATAATTTCTCACTGCAAGTGTAGTGAACTGCACTGCAGTTCCTTGACCTTGTCTGCACTTAAGTATCAGCCACACTGATACTCAAAGTATCAACAACCGATACCCTCCAATATTGTATTACATTAGAGTACCTAAATACCCCCAAATAACCTCACCAATCGACTGATACCTACTGCTAGTCTCAAAAGATGCCTGCAACTTAATGTTGCAGCTGACTTGAACTTAGATCCCCCCTAGGTCATGCCTGATACTTCGTGTTCAACTGACCCATATTACCCTTCCTACCAACAATACCAATCAACTCATAATACCTTCTCTTCCAGTCATTGATCGAGTTTAGATATCTCCAGGTATCTGAATTTTAGTTTAGATACACAAATTTTATACACAACTAACCATCAACACACAGTTACAACTCAACTGCGCATATACCTCCCTCTTCCACTCGAGCAACACACACACACACCTGAACACATATATCTCACTAATTTCAAATTGTAGACACAAGCTTGCTACTAAGCTTCACTGGACATTCCTCCTTCATTCACTACACTGCCATCACCTACCTGTACCCACATTATTCCAGGTCTGTGCACACATTGCATAAGTGTGCATCCTCGCACAAAACATCACCTCATTGCCACTGTCAAAATACCCAATGCATACACCTCACACACACAGGCACTTCACAGTCACTAGTTCACTCTCACTACCTCACATACAAACACAGTCACCCATATATGATCCACATAAATATAAATAAGACAAAGACACACTCAATTACATATATACACACATATAAATCACACACACACACACACACACACACACACACACACACACATATATATATATATATCACACACACATTAAGCCTAACACTAGGTGTGCAATATATAATACACCATAATACATGCTCAATTAGAATACCAAAACCCCCAATACTCCACAATAATCCTTCCCACAAATCAAATACACTATTATATAACTAATGCAACTTGCTACCATAGAAATTAAAGAAAAACACACAAATCACCCAAATTGGGTCCCGTATCACACCGTATCGTAAAATACCATGATACGGTCTACACATATCCATTTATAGACATGTACCTAGTTCCACAACCCCGATCTAAGTCTAATTAGACTATATTGGTCTCATGGAACACACTTGATGTGTCAAACTCGTAATTCCCCTAAAATCAATATAAAAACCTATGTAGAGACCACAATACTTAACCAAATCAACTAGAATTTGTTCATAATGGTAGACCTATGCCATGTGGTGGTTCCTAGAGTTCTCTTACATGATTTAGAAGTTACAATGAAGAGGAATTCAGTAATTACCAAATGGGAGATAGTTTCCCAATGAATTGTTCCCACAGACACGATCCGGACATGCTCTCTCCACCAAGGTCCTTCTCCTCGTGCTCCTTGCTTTTCCAAGCTTCAAACTTTATGTGGAATGAGAATGAGAGCAAAAATGGAGGTGAATTGAGTGAGAATTCAATGGAGGGAATGATGGAAAATTGGGAATCTAATTTCTAGATCTAGAATAAATGCAAATGAGAGGGGGGAGAGAGGAGAGCCCCCTCTAGTAGTGGCCGACCCCCTTCCCCCTTTCCCAAGTCACATGTAAATATCCCATGTACCCCTCCATGATCTATTATGGAGAAATAATTAGGGAGGGCAATTTAGGTAGTTTCTAACTGATTATAATTAAACTAATTCTCTGTAATTAATTAGTGATAATGGTCTAAATGGGCTTGAGTCCAAGTTAGGCTCACTAGTTATCATGACAAGTCTAATTGGCTTACAAGTGACGAGTCCAACTATTTGACTAGCCTCCTAACTAAAAATAAATAATACAAGTCACAATTAATCTATAACTCACTAATAATTAAATAATTAATGCAATCATCAAATAATTACTATAACACACTAATATTAATATTTATTCCTAAAAAAATTTACCAATGCCAAATTACCAAACTACCATAGTTGGAAAAGTAAGGGTAACATTTGTCCACGGTACATCGGATATTTCAGTTTTCTTGAGAGGGTCGGTATAGTGGCCTACATACTAGACTTGCCGCCTGCATTAGAGCGAGTGAATAACGTGTTCCAAGTGTCATAGCTGAGATGGTACGTGGCAATCCTAGCCATGTTTTGGATCACTCGGAGATCGAGGTTGGTCCTACTCTCAGCTAACCAGAGAAGCCCGTGGAGATTCTGGATCGTAGGGAGAAGGTGCTGCGAAACCAGATAATTCGTTTGGTACGCGTCACGTGGAGGTATCACTCGCCAGGAGAGAGTACCTGGAAGCGAGAGACTGAGTTGCGCGAGCGATATCCATATATGTTTGAGCCATGAGGTATAATTCTTTCTTGCTTATATTGATTGTTGTTGGTAGTTAGTTCTTTCTTAAATTTTGAGGACAAATTTTTTTTAAGGTGGGTAGGATTGTCATCCTCACTTTTCCAATTGGGGGTAGTTTAATAATTTGGCATGGGTAAACATTTTAGGAATAAATATTAATATTAGTGCTATAGTATTTATTTGATGATTCTATTAAGTATTTAATTATTAGTGAGCTATAAATTATTTGTGACTTGTATTATTTATTTTTAGTTAGGAGGCTAGTCCAATAGTTAGACTTATTACTTGTAAGCCCAATTAGACTTATCATGACAACTAGTGAGCCTAACTTGGACCCAAGCCCATTAGACCATTCTTACTAATTAATTAGGGAGATTAGTTTAATTATAATTAGTTAGAAACTACCCAAATATCCCTCCATTATTATTTCTCCATAATACATCATGGAGGGATACATGGAACATTTATATGTGACTTGGAAAAGGGGGAAGGGGGCCGGCCACTACTAGAGGGGGCTCTCCTCTCTCTCTCTCTCTCTCTCCCTCTCTCTCTCCTCTCATTTGCATTCATTTAGATCTAGAAATTAGATCCCCAATTTTTTATCATTTTTTTTCATTAAATTATCTCTCAATTCACTTCAATTTTCTCTTATTCCCATCACTCAAGAAGCTTTGGAGCTTGGAGAAGCAAGAAGCACAAGGAGAAGGAGGTTTGGTGGAGAGATCATGTCTGGATCGTGTCCGTAGGAAAAATTCATTGGGAAACCATCTCCCAATTGGTAATTTCTGAATTCCTTTTCATTGTAGCTTCTAAATCATGCATTTGACCCTTAGGAATCATCGCATGTCATATGACTACATATAGGAACAAGTTCTAGATCAATTGGTTACGTATTATGAATTATATGTGATATTTTATATGTATTATAGGGCAAATATGAGATTGACACATCAATTGTGTGTTATGTGACCAATTAGATCCAATTAGACTTAGATCGGGGTTGTGGGACTAGGTATGTGTCCATAATTGGCCACGAGTAGGCCGTATCACGACGGTGTGATACCGTGTGATACGGAGCTCTATTTTGGGGGTTTTGTTCAATTACTCTTCTATTCTCATTTTAACAAGTTACTTTAGTTATATTATAATGTATTATATATATTTAAATAATTATTATGGAGAAATTGGATTAGTAGCTTCTCACTTGGGTGTGTATCATGAATTTTCTCAAATACACACTCTAGGTGCTAGTTTTAATATCTCTAATATATATATATATATATATATATATATATATATATATATATATATATATATATATATATATATATATATGATGCATTGTTGTGTGTGTATGAGTGTTGTGTTGGGTAATCTGTGGTATGTGAGGTGGAGAGCAACCTTGTGAGTATCGAGTATTTGAGTATGAGTGTTCATGCCAAGTGAGGCAATGAAGGGGGGTTGCCTGTGTCCATGTGTGTGTGTGTGTGTGTGTGTGTATATATATATATGTGTGTGTGTGTGTGTGTGTGTGTGTGTGTGTGTGTGTGTGTGTGTGTGTGTGTGTGTGTGTGTGTGTGCAGTGAAGAAGCTTGAGCATCTCTGATACTCGAGAGTATTAGAGCAGTGGCAGTTGCAGCAGCAACTAGAAGTTATACAAGCAGTAGCAGCAGGAATTCAGTAACAGCAAGGGAGTGAGGTGAAGGTGCTCGAATGCTTGCTGCTAACCGCAATAGGGTTAAAGTTGTTATTGTTGGTGTTGATAGCTAGGAAGGGGGGATTTAACGTCTGTTACAGACTTAGCAGGGTGTGTACTGTTATAGGGATCGGGTTTAAGCAATACAAGCAGTAACAGCAATATCTGCACAAGCATGTATCAAACTAGCAAGTAGCATGTATCAAATGGCAATAAGTAAGAGTAGTAGCAGAAATAATTGAGGTAATAACAGCAGCTAACAACAAACCAAGGTGAGGTCAGTAAGGGGTAGTGTATCCATACCAGACACAGCTTCAGGCAGCAATTTGAAGATACACATGTATCAGTGTGTATTCTAGTCCAAGCAAGGGCATTCAGTTGTCAAGTTGGGGTATTATGAATATTATATGGTGATGTTAATGTAATTAGCAGTATTGAAAACATGCATTAGTTGTTATGTCAGTAGGGGGTAGTTTAGCTTATGGGTGCAGTATCAGCAGTTCATAACTGAAGACTGAAGCTAGTATTTCATATATTGAGATATGTATTTATAAGAGCAATAGCTGTTAGTGTTAGGTATATTATTTAGTTAGTATGTGGTATCAGTTGCCAGTAGTATAAGTTAAGTACTAGTTGTTAGTATCTGTTGGTTAGCAATATAAGATACATTAGTGTAGGTATGATATCAATTATTGAGTATTAGTTAGTAAGGATGGATATTAGTTAGTAACTAAATACTAGGATACTATATATATAGTACATGCACACATGAGTTTAATAGTATATTAAGATATTGGAGTATCATATTATCTAGTATATATATATTAGTGCTATTAGCTAATTTGGCTAGTATCTTAAGATTTTAACCTAGAGACCCAACCATAACCTAGTAATCACTAGTATAGTCTTGTTATCAACCTAGGAACCTAAGTAAAAGCTATTACAACCTAGTTGGACCAAGAAATAGCCTAGAAAGCATGTTTTAACTCATTCTAGCATTTTATCACTTTATTACACCTATTGATATATTGGTTCCTAAATATGGTTGTGTGACACCAGCTTGGGCATCGAGAGACACCCTTTTCTCAGGACCAAAGGCGAGTACATCTCCTTGTTAGTTTTTAATGCATTATGGTGTATATATTGCATGTTCTAGAACTGTATACTTGATTATGACACAGTGGTTACACGGACTGGTACTATATGGATCCTGTCAGGAGATGTTATCCCCTTACCGTGTTTGGCGGGTACTCCTTCATATGTATTTCATCGTGTGTATCGGGTATTGATTATCGTGTACCTTATATTCACGCACTGCTCGTATAAAGTGTGCCCATATTCATGTTCGTAACATGTCATGATTAGATCCATAAGTATTGGTTGGGGATGGGAGATTAGAAGTTGGTTATGTGATCAAGTCCAAGTGTATTCGTGTACATGTCGATTATATATCACACGTGTAATCGAGTTACTATATTGTATTCGTGTTCAACACAAACTGATCATATAATAAACTTGTACTATATGGTATAGTAGCTAGTTTCATCAATTTCCATTACTTGCAGTTATTCATATTGTATATTTTTAATTCTATTACATTACCTGTTCACTCTAGTTCATTCCATTTCTTATGGATAGTTATCTTGTATCATTTTCTATTATTAGTTATATATGTTCAATTATGTATTTGGAACTACTTTCAGAGGTATATACTTCGCTCCAATCCTGACTGGATATATTTTTCAGATGATTGGTTTGTGGACCGGTATCCCACTGACTACGAGCCACGGGACGGCGTACCATTAGAGGATACTCCTTTAGAGTAGGAGGACCTAGTGCCAGATATTGAGGAGGCTTAGACGTATTGTTTTGGCTTGTATTAGACTTCTATTGAGACTTTTGGCATGTATATATTATTGTGGACTTGTGATTGTATTATGATTCCTATTTTATCTTCCTTATTCCATATCGTACTTTATCTTCCTTAGTTTGATATTGTGATTGAGTATAGATATCATTATCATGTCATTATACTTGTTCCTCTGTTTGGAGTAGAGATGACATTGACAGGTATCTTATACATATTGTGTGAGATATTTAGTTAGTATTATTGACCTAGATAGCGTTTTACCGTCGATGTTGCGGCATTTTTTGATGATAAATAGAAGAATGAAACTAAGTTTATACGAAACCCTTTCTTTGTTTACAAATAAGAAAAAGAAGTACAATTAATCATATACGAGGATGTTCAGTACAAAAAATAATTCTGGGGAAAAATTGCTATAGGAGTCTGATCTGTGGTCGATCACTTTGTCCTTTGGACCACACGATGACGAAGAAGTACTGTAGAAGAAGAAGAAGTTTCAAAGATTGCAGGAGGGATTGAATTCTCGTTGCCAAATTTATCAATAAATACTCTCTATATGTGCTCTCTCTCTGATCTCCACCCATTTCCGACATTTTCTCCTATGACCGGAGGTCTCTATTTATAGAGCTCAGTCACAGTAACTGTCCAGTCGGCGTAGAAGCCAATTAGTGAAGAGAGTTGCACCTTTTACGCGGCGGTTATAATAACTGCTACCCACATCTGAATGATCTCCTGAATTCGCGTGTGACGCGTGTCCTATTATGAGGTAATGCGTATAATCGCGCATCGAAGATCACGGCAAGCAAGCCACATAGGTAACTGCCCCTCGCGTAGAGATGGTTGGCATAAAAGCTAAATAACTATCTCGTTGGCGTAAAAGCCAAATAGATGTCTTGTTGGCGTAAAAGCCAAGTAGTTGCAAAATAGGTAACCAGCGTAAAGATAGCCAATTATCATACCTTGACTGAGATCTCGAGCGTATTCTGGGCCAAATAGCCTTATCACGTACCTTTGCAAATATAGCCAGAGTTGGCATATTTCGAGGAGATAGCATACGACGTACTCCTATAGTTAAAAATACCCTGGTTGGCGTAACATACAGGGATAGTGATGTGAGCGTATTAACCCTAGTTTTAGCTCTCCCAGTCATTAAAAATAGGACAAAATCTCATGCATTAAATGCAGAGATCTGCCTCCATCTCCCGCATTAACTGCAGAGATATGCCTCGAGTTCTGTACGAAGAACAGCTTTTGACGTGGCGTCTGATTTCGTCTCATCTTGAGCGTAAAGGCTCATTTATGCTTGTGTAAAATAGGCAACATATTCCTTGAGTGCGTAAAAATGACTTGTATCAAGGATATGCCACTAAACGATAGTCTGGGGCTCTGTGCAGAATCATCATTACAGCCGTCCTCTCGATCGTCGTGCAGTACTTTTTGTCAGGAGTCAGGTTCACTATTTTGTCTGACAGGTTCATTCGAGGAATACGAAGAGCTCCTCGTACAACTTCATGCTGCATTAAAAGCAGACATATTTTACGCCGGAGGGAGGTGTAGCAACCTTTTATGCCAAAAACAGCCTTGAAGCGCTGCTTTACGCAGGCAGCTCTGAAGTCATGTTTTACGCCATACAGCGCTGAAGCTTCTGTTTTACGCGTGCTTCATGTATGTTGAGGGTTTTACACGTATAATTCCCTAGTATATTTTTTATGCTTCTACAAGACCCCCTTCAAAGTTTTCAAATTCCTTGTAATTTGAAATACTTTGAATGAAGCATGAAACGGTCAAATTTGACTCGTTCTGCGAGGCTGATTTCTTGACGAAATTTTAGGAATTTGTTGGGATTTGGTATGTTCTCTTGTGCCTATATAAAGGCAAGTGAGTAAACCTGTTTTTCCATACTTCCTTCACCAAAAAGATGGCCGCTGAGATTGACCGGGCTGACTTGAGGAAGAAGAAGATTATGCTCTTCCAGCATGTAAGGAGCCGTAAAAGGAGGCATCTTCGAGCAAATGTCCTCTGCAATAATGTATCATGGAAGGATATCATAGCTTCCTTTGCTCAGGATAAACAGTAATTTTATATGGCGATTCGTCCAGGAGAGAGGAAGGGTCTCATCGGACCACATAGCTTGCTAGCTGTATTTTCTTCTATTGTGAAGCTGGACGTAGGTAGGCAGTTTGGCCCTGTCTTCCAGTATTGTGTTGGGTCTGAATCCCTAACACAATTCTAGGGCGTGTCTGCCATGGCGTATGGAGGGTAGGCTTGAATAAAGTAGGCCCAATTTTGTATCCTCCCGCCATTAATCATTTTTTTGTTCATCGGCCGCAAAAGCCGATGAAGTGCCATAGAAGAAGAAAAAGATCTCCATCAATATGAGAACCTGGCACAACAGATTCCTAGCGTGATCTTTAATAAAAAATCCTTTGTAAAAAAAGGATTTCTATTATATGTAATCATGAAAATAAAAAATCCTTTGTAAACTGGATTTCCATCATATGTAATCATGATTAATAGACTTGTCTTCTTCTATGCATTGCTGATTTGCCATATTTGCTGTGAGAAAGTCTGATAATGTGCAGCTTCGAAATGTCTGAATAATTTTACGCTGACTCTGATAAACAATTATTCGGTCACGTCCCAACTTTTACCGGTAACGGAAGATGCGTAAAAAGCTCTTTAGCATTAAGTTGTCTTGAAGATCCAACTGTCATGTTATTTTTGGACGAGGAGTCGCATAGAATTCTGATCTGTCACTTCTCTGATACGAAGAATTTTTGTTCAGAATATCATCTTCAAGAATGGTTTCCCGAAAATTCCCCGAAACAGGGCAAGGAATGTCCGTCGAACAGGCCATACTTGAACTTAGATGTTAAGGATTCTGGCTAGACTTCGAATGAACTTCTAATGGCCCAAGAATAATAGTCATCATCAATGCTGATGTCTGTGTGTTTCAGGTGCTTAGAATGTTTTGTAGCCAAAAAGGAGCATTTTTAGCGTAAACCCATGTAATTGGCCATCTGTAGCTTCTGAGCGTAAAACCGTAGATTTGTAGCTTCTGTGCGTAAAATCGTAGATTTGTAGCCTCTGAGCGTAACAGCTTCTGAGCGTAAAAGTATAGATTTATAGCCTCTGAGCGTAACAGCTTCTGAGCGTAAAACCATAGATTTATAGCCTTTGAGCGTAAAATCGTAGATTTGTAGCCTCTGAGCGTAAAACCGTAGATTTGTAGCCTCTGAGTGTAAAACCGTAGATTTGTAGCCTTTGAGCGTAAAACCGTAGATTTGTAGCCTCTGAGCGTAACAGCTTCTGAGCGTAAAACCATAAATTTATAGCCTCTGAGCGTAAAAGCTTCTGGATCCACTACGCAGCATGACTGTCCATCTTCTTTTTTCAAATGATAGGCTGACATGGTCCCAAATCATAACCGACTATTAAATATCGGATTTGGTTAGGGATTCGAAGAGTTATCCGAACTCTATAAATAGCCCAAGGTCTTGAAAGAGAAAACCCTTCATCTGCCTTTGCAAAACCCTTCGTTTCTTTGAGAACTCTTCATCTTCGTTTCTTTTCTGAGAACTTTTGAGCTTCGCCATGGCACCGAAATAGGCTTCCACTGCTAAAAGAAAGAAAACTGCTTCTTCATCTTGCTCCTCTGTTCAAGCACGAGCAACCCCCATTAGGCTGAGTGAGCCTCGTTCTGAACGAAGTGCTCCGTCGTCGAGCTGTGCTCCGGGCATCACCGGTAAAGACTTCGATAGGAATGAAACCCTTCGCACACGTTGTACATGTATGTGCAAGGTCATCTTCTGTGCTAAGAGCCTCTTCGAGGAAGATGATGCACAGAGATGATTTATTATTACGCCCACATTCCTAATGTGTCAGTGTAAAAACTCTATATTTTTGCAGTCTGGCGTAAAAGCTCAGACTGTCGAAATTTGGCGTATACTACAAACTTTGAGTTTTACGCGTTGGATGTAAATTCCGGCATAAAAACTTAAATTTTGGCAGTCTGGCGTAAAAAGCTTAGACTGTTAGATTTTGGCGTATACTGCCAACCTTGAGTTTTACACACTGAAAATAGATTCCAGCGTAAGACTCAAGTTTTTGCAGTCCGGCGTAAAAGCTCAGACTGTTAGTCTTTGGCGTATCCTGCAAGACTGTAGCGTCTAGCGTAAAACTGACTTGTTTTCTTGTATTTTGCAGTGGACTTGTAGATCCCTCCTTTGGCTGAAGTGATGGGCTCGGCTGCTGGGATGCTGAATTCCAGCTATCTGGAGGACTTGTCCCATGTGACATTCCCCATATCTGGAATCGAGTATCCTCAAGAAAGGGGAACTCTGATCTTGTCCCAAGGAGAACGAATGCTGCTGAGTATGATCAGTGGGGAGCCCCTGACATACATAGATGGGACTGAATATAAGAAACTAGGTTTCTTGTTCGGGGATGTTATCGATAAACAATCCCAGACTAAGCCCCAAGAAAGAAGATTGGGTATTTTTTGCTGAGGGCACGGTCATGCATCTGCCAAGGATGCCCAGAGATTATCCTATCTCGGCATTCTTCCATGCCACCCATCGTAGAAAGATGATGTGGACTCTGACCCCCGATCTTCACGGCCGGCCGGGGAAGATCTTATACAACAAAGGATTGAACCAAGAAGCCTTTATGAGCAGACCTTCAAGCCCTGTTATGCCTTTCAGAGGATACTGTCGGGCAGCATCCCGAGTGAAGACACTTCACTGATCCAGCCGATTCAAATATCGACTTTCTGTAATAACTTTATGGGGCAGGGAGGAGTGTACCCCAAGATTAACCCTTGCACCAGTGGATGGCTTAGCCCCGAAAATCTTCGATGGGCCAGTTTAACTGCCTGGACCCTGAAGCACTTCCAGACGGAGCTGGAAAGTATTTGTTTGTTTTCGGCTGTGAGTGCCACTAGTGTTGGGCTGCCTGTCAACCCCAACTTGTTCTTAGCTTTGATAGAGCGATATAATTTGCTCACTGGGACTTTTGCCACTCCACTAGGTGAGTTGGGCTTAGCCCTTCATGAGATGGCAAAAATTTCAAAGCTGCCAATGGGAGATACTCCTTATGAAGAGTACGTTCCCACAAACAGGAGCTGAGGGATACAAACCCTCGGGTAGTGGCGGTGTACCAGGAGCTGAGGGATACAAACCCTCGGGTAGTGGCGGTGTACCAGGAGCTGATGTGCCACTATCTTGCCTGCACCACCTTCTACAAAGAGCCCTCTTATTTGGCTCATATCAACAAATGGGTATCCTACCTCTTCTTCCATCAGGCTAGAAATGCTAAGCCGGACAAGGTTATAGATAGCCGAGATAAGCCCTTGAATCTTCTGAGTATGCTTAATGCCAATACGGTCGATGATCTCATTGAAGACGCAGGGGCTTCAGATTATATTCCGGATGAGGAGATAGGGGGTTATCCTGCAAGCACTAAAGCCTTCAGTTATATGAGGTATTATCGTAAGCCTCTGTCGAGGAAAGCTCAACTGGCTGGCTTTCTCTCTGTCTGGCTACGCCGATGGGTAGTGCCTGACATCGCGTATGCGGATCGTATTCATCACAATACCTTATGGCCCACAGTACGGTTGGTGTTTGGAGCAATATTGGGCCTGCTTTCTGCCATGGTATGCAGAATACAAGCTGGCCTGAGGGCCATTACTGATGGGCTACTTGCAGATGATACCCAGCGTGAAGGATTTTCCAGAGTGGAATTGCCATTCTTATATCTGATGGGATGGTTAATCCTTCACAACACCAGAGTGATGTCTCCCGGCTCTGCCAGCGGTTCAAAAATAACTTCTTGTTGAATTACAAGAATTCCCTTTGGAATGTGGCAAGCGTCATAGATTGCCGACAAGCATTAAATTTTGCCCATGGCTGAAAGCGCTTCTGTACCGTCCCCCCCCGTACATATCAATCAACAGGGGACGAAACTTCAGGATGCAGGCCAAGGGAGGACTATTCTTTCTTCTGAAGCCTTTTATTGGTTGGTCTGCATTAGACATTCCCATCTGATGTACAGAAGTGAGGACCACTGCTATTTGGAGCCTTATCTGCCAAGCCGGTTTGCCAGACAATTTGGGTATGACCAGTTGCACGTGGGGAATCTCATCACCAGCTTCAAGTCAAAAGGTGGACTTATTGATGGAGCTAGAGGATGGCAGTACTTCATCATAGGTTGTACTGGTACAATCTTTGTTGTGCCCGCGACTTCTATCTCTACGGAGTTGCGCATTCTTCACTCATACGCACAGTTTTACGTGTCCATCAATACCTTCTATCGTGATTTTGATGTGTATGGAAGTTTCAGGATGCCCTCCCAGAAGTCTACTGGAAGAGAGGAGATCCCATATGTCTCCTCTAATGAAGGTGAAGACACTACCGGTGCAGACGATTTCTTATTGATAATACCGAGAGGCGTAATAGCTCTGCCAGCAGAGCCTCTCGTTATCCCCACTCAGCAAAATCACTCCACAGTAAATTTTTCGGACATAAGAATGACTGGGATGACTTCCCTCAAGCGTCAGTCGGTGCACCCTCTTCTCCAGGTATGACAGCTTCTTTAGCATCATTAATAAATAATTTAACTGTACAAGCTGCAGACGCAACATACATACCATCGGCCATGGGTAAATGTTGTCTTCACGTTTTCTTCAGGAAAATTAACATCAAATTGATATTAATTTTCTCTTGTCTTCTTTTCAGGTGAAGACATCTCTGGGGAAGGCGGAGTTGACACATCTTCTGACTTTGTTGCGGATCCATTTAATGAAACGACGGTGCTCGACGTCGAAGAAGCATGCTTTGAAGCTGCCAATCTTTCATTCGCAACATTCTCGGGTGTCATCCCGCCAGTAGCAGTTCAAATAACATCAGAGGAGGATGAATCCGCCATCTCGTCTGTGCCTCCTTCGTCGAGTATACCAGCAACTTCAACTGTTGTTGGTGTCTCTTCTTTTGTTACGCCATCTGTTGAAGCAACGACTGTGGCAACCTCCTCTGCAGTCATTCCAGAAATGAGACTTACCGATATTACGGCCACTCCCAGCGTCCATTCGAGCTTTGCTATGCTAGTGGATCAATACACTAGCATATTCTACCTCACTTTGAAAGAATTGATATCGATGGTGCTGGAGAAGAACCTAGGTTTTGATGCTCTGAAGATATCCTCCAATCTCCCTATAGTGCAGATTAGAAATTTCAGTGACGCTGAAAGAGTTGATGCGCTAGAGCAAATAGTTAATGGTTTAGAATAACCCATTAACGAGTATTTGCAACTATCCCGAGGCATCATCGACGATCTGGTTCAAGCTGAGTATGACTCCTTAACTGCAGAACTTGCTGAGCAAATAGAATCTCTAAACAAATCCATCCAGGAAAAGCAGCAAGAGATGGATAAAGAGCAGGCTGTCTTGGTGGAGTTTATTCCTCAGCTAGCTGAGTGCCAGGCAAAATTTGTAGGAAATGAAGTGAGGGTTCGAGGATTGGAAGCTGAACTTGCTCAGGCAAGGGAGAGGCTTCTCAATACATCGGCAGTCCACAATGTGCTGAAGGGCCAAGTGGATACAGCTAAACAGAACTTGACACATGCGGGTGTCATCCACGAAAATTTTGTTAATTCTCTATCCGGACTATCTCACTTGAGCAATGAAGAAGCAAGGTTGGCACGGGCTCGTAACAATATTTTGAACTCCAGGAATGAGAGGATGGCTGCTTTGGCGCGACAGATTAGGGATTTAACTGCTCCTCCCCAATGATGTACCTTTTTGTTTCTCCTATAATTTCTTAGAGATAATAAAGATATATTTTCTCACTTTGTGGACCCATCACTTTAGAATATAATAGGCTAAGATGAAAGTAATATCAGAGGTATCATGAACATAACATACTTTCGTTAAGGTTTTGCTGAATGTAAATCTATTCAGAGGTAATATGAACCTAATAGAATATAATCCAACTAAATTTGTATACTAAACAATATCAGAGGTAATATGAACATGATAGGTTTACAAATTAGTTAAGCATATCCATTAAGAGGTCATATGAATCTGATAGAATATGATCCAGCTAACCTTTGTGCATGGTATCGTCAGAATAAGATCTTCATCATACTCTGTTAAGCATAGGAGATTAAGTATAGTACTTCTTCGGGAATTTGCAGTTGATAGTAGCCATTATCAAATTTTTTATTAGACTTGGCTAATCTGTAAGTGCCATTTACAATCATATGAGGGCCCTCTATTTCTTTATGATTGTTTGTGCGAACTTTGGTCATCGTACCAGAGGTAATATGGACGTAGTATGATACCGTATTTGTTGAGGACATCCCACTAGGGGATCTTTTGGTGGACCTATTACTTCTTGCGCACGTTGAGTGCAAATAATAAGTTCGAAACAACCCCTATCAGAGGATTTATGGACGTGATAGTTTTTTGTGGCTAGCAAAGACATCCTGCTGGGGAATTTTTTTTGTGTGGACCCATTACTTTTTGTGCACGTTAGTGCAAGTAATAGGTTTGAGACAAGTCCTGACGGATGCTTGTAAAATATGACTCTGTGGGGATGAATAGGGACTGACTTTTTCTTTGCTAGAAAAAATAAGGATAGTTCAGAGGTAATATGGATATGAACATTTCGATTCAATTGCGGGCATTCCACAGAGGAATTTTTGGTGGACCTATTACTTCTTGTGCACGAGAGTACAAGTAATAAGTTTAGGACAAGCCATGCCAGAGGTAATATGGACGTGGCAGTTTTTGTGGACCTAACACCACTGGCGTACTTAGAGTTAAGTACGGGTGCTAAGTTGAGATGACAACCGATATCAGAGGTAATATGGACATGACTATCGATAGCCAAAACTCGGGAGGTTTGCTCAGAGGTAATATGAATATGACAAACTCAGCCTGAGAGAAATATTATGAGAGCAATTCAGAGGTAATATGAACATGAACTAATGTCCGAAAAACTCATTGAGGAGTGATTCATTGAGTATGGTCTATCCAAATATGAAGATAGACCAAAGGATTATTCCGCTGGGGAAATTGTTGGGACGATAGCTCAGAGGTAATATGAACATGGCTAGCGTCTAACTGACTGGTTTAAATAGTCATTGTGCGAATGTGCGAGTAGACTTAAGGATTGCTCCGCTGGGGAGAATTTTGAGGATCCATCATCCATTGCGTATCCAGGATTTTTTTGATACGAATGATGGCTCTTTACAATAATTTATAGTGAAGAAGAAATTGTTGCACATAGGTATTTGTTGGGGATGCCAAATTGCTGAACATATCTATTCAGAGGTCATCTCAACATGATAGAATATGATTCTCGATCTTCAACGATCGAGAAAATATTGCTCATTGGCACTTGCTGGGGATGAAGAACCAAGAATTGATTTGTTCATCTGGGTTGTGGACTTATTACCCATGGCATACTTTAAGTACAGATAATAAGTTGAAATGACTAGCACTATCAGGGGTTATGTGAACATAATAGTAGGAAGTCAAAGAGAAGAACTTCACTAAGAGGTAATGTGGACGTGGGAAAGTTCTGAAAATATCTTACTCAGAGGTAATGTGGACGTGGTAAGATATGGTGGTGGTAAAGAAAAATAGGGCAGAGGTAATATGAGAATGACCATCTTTTGTGGTGATAGATTTACTCTGCTGGAGAAAGTGGAGAGATGTAGTTCAGAGGTATTATGGACGTGAACCGATCGATAGCAACAACCTGGGAGTTTTGCTCAGAGGTCACTTGGACATGGCAAATTCAGCTGGGGAAACAAAAATGTTTAGACAACAGTTCAGAGGTAATATGGACGTGAACTCATGTCCAAAAAATTCACTGTGGAGTGATTTTGCTGAGTGGGGATAGACCTGAAGAATCCGCTGGGGAAACTTTAGGGACTCATCATCCGGTACCTCTTGAGGGAGCAAATTATCACGTTAGAGTGAAATCAATTTGCAGTGACCGTCTCGTTTATAAATGCAAAGTGATGACTTTGGCGTCGATCAACTACTGGATTCTCCTTTTTAGTACATAGCATGCCTTCGTGGGTTGATGAATGTATCAATGAAAGAGAAAATAATTTGGGTCATCGACCTTGCCGGCCCTCTCAGGGTATCTGATGTTGGGTAGCCGAAGTTTGTTTTTCTTCATCAATATATTGAAGATTTCAATGATGTCATCCTCATTGAAGGAGAAAGTCCTCTTTGGCTTTTGAGCTCCTGATACCTGAGTCGTACGGTCCTCAGAGAAGATGGTCATAGTTTCAGCATCTTCGGACTCAGAGGGGATTCTACCCCCATCTTTGGATGCTGCCATGTTTTGTCGAAGGAGACCACCCCCAGCCAAGTCGTTGTCTGGTTCTTCTTCTACTTTTTGTTTGCCTTTGTCCACAGAAATTGATTTAGAAGGACCTGCCTCTGGTACTACAGGATCAGACTCTAGAGGTTTGGAGTTTGCAAGAGATGTGGTAAACCCTAACCCAAAACGAGTTCGTTGACAGTAAGGATCACTATGCAACGGTATTCGTCTGCCTTTTCCATAGTTGAGGCCTCGTTTCAACTTCAGATCATAACCTATATTTTGCATAATCTTCAAAGCCTGTGGGCTATATCTGTGAATTTGCATTCTCCCAACTTCAGACTCGTAGGATTCTTTTTGTACAATCGGTCTATTCTGTATTCGACCAAAGATTATTTGATGCTGATCGTTGCGAGTCGGTGGAACAATAAAGACAGAATTTTCATGTGGCCCATATGTCATGATGACATTAGATATTGACGCATCTTCCCACATGATCTCCCCACGTTTGGAAGTTAGGGGAACTGAATCCTAGTTTTGACCCTTATTTTTGCGTTTCTAGATCAAGAAATCACGCAAATCAGGGAGATTAGCAGAAGGAGAAGAAGGCTTATTCCGCCTTTTTATATCAGTAGGAACGTAGAGATTGGGAACTACAATCCTTTCTCTGCCATAAGTATACAGCAGTCAACCTATGTGAGTGGCATATGATCCATCATCCTGCTGAGGAGCATATTTTCCCGTAAAACGGGTCTTCTTTACGCGGATGGGCTTATCCTGGCGTAATCTGGAGCTTTGCACAGATTCGCATAAAACAGGGGGAAAACGGCCTTCAGCGTCACGCATAATCTTCTTCTCTTAATGGCGTACAACTCTAGAGGTTGGGAGATTTGTCACTCGTTTTCCCTTGATGTGATCCAAGAGTCCACCTGCCATATCACAAATGGGAGATATATTTTTACGCGCAAGGCATGTTTGAAATTTCCGCGCGGGCACTGAGGCCTTCCTAGGAATTTTTTTTGCCACGTCACATACGGGAGATGAAGTTTTACGCACAGAGCGCGTTCTAGACTTCTGGATTGGTACTAGGGCATTGCCAGAAGCTTTGTCTGCCACGTCACAGACGGGAGATGGGTTTTTACGCATAAGGCGTATAGGTTGTGATGTCACAACCTTGTTGATCGGAGAGAGAGAGCCTGCAGAAAGGGTAGAGGATGTCCGGGGCATCCATACTTTACGCAGCTTCGTGTTATCTTGGACAAAGAGGGGATGAGAGCTACCCCCTGCGCAAAGCATGTCTTCATAAGCAGATTGGTCGAATTGGACGACCAACGACTTCTTCGTCGATCCGACGGATACAGCATCGTGTTGAGCTATGACTTTCTCGTCAGATGAGAAAGTAGTCCCCAACAGAGTCACCATATTATGTTTGATAATAAACAGAAGAATGAAACTAGGTTTATACGAAACCTTTCTTTGTTTACAAACAAGAAAAAGAAGTAAAATTAATCATATACGAGGATGTTAAGTACAAAAATTGATTCTGGGGAAAAATTGCTATAGGAGTCTGATCTGCGGTCGATCACTTTATCCCTTGGACCACACGATGACGAAGAAGTGCTGTAGAAGAAGAAGAAGCTTCAAAGATTGCAGGAGGGATTGAATTCCCGTTGCCAAAGTTATCAATCAACTCTCTCTATATGTGCTTTCTCTGATCTCCACCCCTTTCTGACCTTTTCTCCTGTGACCGGAGGTCTCTATTTATAGAGCTCAGTCACAGTAACTGTCCAGTCGGCGTAGAAGCCAATTAGTGGAGAGAGTTGCACCTTTTATGCGGCGGTTATAATAACTGCTACCCACGTCTGAATGATTTTCTAAATCCGCGTATGACGTGTGTCCCATTATAAGGTAATGCGTATAATCTCTCATCAAAGATCACGGCATGCAAGACACATAGGTAACTGTCCCTCGTGTAGAGATGGTTGGCATAAAAGCCAAATAACTATCTCGTTGGCGTAAAAGTCAAATAGCTGTCTTGTTGGAAAAGCCAAGTAGTTGCATAATAGGTAACCAGCGTAAAGATAGCCAATTATCCTTCCTTGACTGAGGTCTCGAACGTATTTTGGGCCAAATAGCCTTATCACGTACCTTTGCAAATATAGCCGGAGTTGGCATATTTCGAGGAGATAGCATACGGCGTACTCCTATAGTTGAAAATAGCCTGGTTGGCGTAACATGCAGGGATAGTGGTGTGAGCGTATTAACCCTAGTTTTAGCTCTCCCAGTCATTAAAAATAGAACAAAATCTCATGCATTAAATGCAGATATCTGCCCCCATCTCGCGCATTAACTGTAGAGATATACCTCGAGTTCTGTACGAAGAACAGCTTTTGACATGGCGTCTGATTTCGTCTTATCTTGAGCGTAAAGGCTCATTTCTGCCTGTGTAAAATAGGCAGCATATTCCTTGAGTGCATAAAAATGACTTGTATCAAGGATATGCCACTAAACGATAGTCTGGGGTTTTGTGCAGAATCATCATTACAGCCGTCCTCTCGATCGTCGTGCAGTATTTTTTGTCAGGAGTCAGGTTCACTGTTTTGTCTGACAGGTTCATTCGAGGAATACGAAGAGCTCCTCGTAAAACTTTACGTTGTATTAAAAGAAGACATATTTTACGCCGGAGGGAGGTATAGCAACCTTTTATGCCAAAAACAGCCTTGAAGTGCTGCTTTACGCGGGCAGCTCTGAAGTCATGTTTTACGCCACACAGCGCTGAAGCTTCTGTTTTACGCGTGCTTCATGTATCTTGAGGGTTTTACGCGTATAATTTCCCAGCGTATTTTTCATGCTTCTACAGGTATAGGCTGGGCGTTGCTCACTACTCGTGCCCTTATTCCGGGTGCGGGCGTGACAGAATTATCGATGACAATCAAAGAAGCACGGTTTACCTCAGTGTTTCAAACGAAAAGCCTTAGTGTGGTCCATACAATAAGGACACGAGAGACAACCATGAGTGCTCCATCCTAATAACATGCCATAAGCTGAAAAGTCGTTGATGGTCCACATAAGTATTGCCCTCATCTAAAACTTCTAATTTTTTAAAACATCGTACCTGTTGGCGCCTACTTCCCACAGCTGATTCAACTCATCTATCAACGGTTGCCAGTACACATCGATGTTCCTCTCTGGATTATTCATACCTAGAATAGTGACGGTTAAGAACATAACTGGAGTCTTCATGCACATCCAAGGTGGTAGGTAGTATGGGGTGATGATCATAGGCCAACACGAATACTGAGAGCCCGAAAGTCCGAAAGGGATAAAACCATCGAAGGAGAGATCCAATCGTACATTACGCGAATCCAAAGAAAAATTGGGATACTCTCGGTCGAAGTGCTTATATGCTTCTCCATCGGATTGGTGATCCATCACTCCTTCAATTTGTTCGCGTCTGTGCCAACTCATGTTTTTGGTAGTCTCATTTACTATAAACAACCTCTGCAACCGTGGCGTTAAAGGAAAGTAGTGCATCGAATCGGTCGGCTTACTTGCATCGACAGACCTTCTTGTACCAGTTATTTTGTAGCGATTAGCCCCCCAAAATTGGCACACATCTTCCTCCTTGTCGTCTTTGTAGTACAACATGCACCCATTGTGACAAACATCGATTTTCTCGTATCCCATCCAGAGCGATCTCACCATCCTCTAAGAATGATAGAAGTATTTAGGTAACTTAGCATCCGCTGGCAAGATCTCTATAATTTACACCATCAGTCGGTTGTAGCATTCTTGCGACATGTAAAAATAGAACTTGATGCTCAACAGTCTTATAATCACCTCCAACGATGAATGATCCTCACAACCAGGATATAATAGAGTTCTTGCATTCTCCAGAAACTCTATAAACTTTGCAGCATCGACATTCGGTACCTCCTCAACTGCATCATGATTGTCCGGATCAAAACTAGGTCCGGCAGTGTCAAAAACCATGTTCACGCATCCATCGTCATAATCAGCGTGGTCATGGACACCCATATACAGCTCCACATAAGGCTCCATCTCTGATGCTAAAGACACAAGTTCTCCATGTGAGGTCAACTGATAGTAATTCGGTATAAAACCCCTCGAGTATAAATAATATATCACATCCACTTCTGAGTGATATTTCAAGTTACGACATCTCATATATGGACACTTAATTTTGGTTTCGTCCATGTACTGAGGGAACGCCTTGGCGAACTGCATGAATTGTTCCACCCCCTGTATGAATTTATCCCGTACACCGTACATATCATCAGGATGACGGTTGTATATCCATGAACGATGATGCAGGTAGTAATTCATATCCATTTCTAGATACTTCTGCAAAGATGAATAGACATCGTTCAAGTATATTATCCAAATGGATGCAAATCCAATTCTCACATAATTAATACTAGGATACACTAGTGTATCACATACATCAGAGTTGACACTCACTGATACACACATACTCATACACATGCACACTTGGCACTAGGATACATAACATCACCATGGCCCATGTGACACTATGTTAGATAATTTATATATATATATATATATATATATATATATATATATTATGTGATCTTACTATGAAATATGTTAACTAAATTACCTATACTAGTTCCCTAATGATAATATCTTAATGATTAAATCATTATCTCTTATTTATCAACTAAATCACATTGATACTAAATCAGGACTAATAATTGTAGGATAACTAGTAGAAGATCTCTATAGAAATTATGAACTATATAGGGACTCATAACTCAAGTATTACACACATACCATAGGTTATACCCAAGTATCGTAGGGTTTCGCTCAAATCCAATTCTAACATCAACCTAAACTAATACATTTAGCATTAACATGAAAACTATAATAAATGTAGCACTAAATTTTTACACACACAAGACACACACATACACACACACATACACACACACACACACACATGATATAAGTGAAGTTTGGAGATGGAGAGGAGACCAAAAAAAAATAGAAGAAGAGAGAATATGAGAAAGGAGATTGCAAGGGCCTTAACCCCTAGGTTGCATCTCATGTCTATTTATATTGATATGCAATACACCCAGAATTACTATTATACCCTCATATGATAAATAATAAAATAAAATAACTCTAACGCCCTCCCATAAGCAGGAGCATATAGATCAGACATGTCCAGCTTGCTACATAAATCAAAAAATGGACCACCAACAAGTGGTTTGGTGAGGATATCACCTAATTGATCCTTTGACCGAAAATAAGGAGTGACAATATGTTTCTTCAGCAACAAATCATGAACAAAATGATAATCTACCTTTATATGCTTTGTGCGCTCATGAAACACCGGATTACTTACGATAAATATTGTCGACTGATTATCATAATATATCTCCATCAAAATAGGAATCATAATCCCCATTTCATGAATAAGAGACTGCACCCACATCATCTCAGAAACTATATGATCCATCGTAGGGTACTCGACCTCTGCACTAAAATAAGCCACAATATTCTGCTTCTTACTACGCAACGTGACAAGATTGCCACCCACAAACGTACAAAAGCCAGAAGTAGACCTCATATCACTGTGGCTGCCTGCCCAATTAGCATCACTGAACCCAGTCACCGTAAGCAATTGGGAAGGTTTGTACAACAAACCCTTTCCAGGTGCACCCTTCAAGTATCGAAGAATGTGATAAATAGCCTCCCAATGTGGTTGCTGAAGGGCATGCATAAACTGACTAACTACTCCAACTGCATATATGATATCTGGTCGAGTAACAGTAAGATATATAAGTTTATCAACCAAACGTCTATAATATCCAACATCCTCAAATAACTCTCCCCTGTCAGCATCAAGCTTGTCATAATAATCCATAGGAGTCTCAACTGGACGACACTCCAACATCCCAGTCTTGGAGAGCAAGTCTAGAACATACTTGCATTGTGACAGATACACACCCTTCTTAGATCAAGCAACCTTGATTCTAAAAAAATATCGAAGAAGACCCAAAGCTTTAGTATGAAACTAACAACTAAGGTAGGCCTTCAAGTCCACAATCCCAGCATGATCACTCCCAGATATAATGATATCATCAACATAAACAATTAACACGATAATACCTGCTGAGAAAGAATGGCAAAATACTGAATGATCTGAAGTGGTGTGCCGAAAGCCATATTGAATGAGAACTGAACTGAACTTGTCAAACCAAGCACGAGGTGACTATTTCAGTCCATATAATGCTTTCTTTAATTGATATACGAGTTTTTTATTTCTTGCTATAACATATCCTGGTGGTTGATCCATATAAACCTTCTCATGTAAGTTATCATGCAAGAAAGCATTCTTTACGTCCAGCTGATATATAGACCATTAGTGATTAACCGCCACAGAAATAAGAATCTGAACTAAATTCAGCCGAGCCACTGAAGAGAAGTCTCCATAAAATCCACACCATATGTCTGAGTATATCCTTTGGCAACCAACCGTGCCTTGAGGCACTCAACTGAACCATCGGGTGATACTTAACAGTGTACACCCATCTATAACCCACTTTCTGCTTTCCAATAGGAAGTGATATAATCTCTCAAGTCTGATTTTGATGTAAAGCTTATATCTTCTCATCCATTACACTTTTCCAACCAGAAGATGACATAGCATGCTTATAAGTTTTGGGAATATAAATAGAAGACAATAAAACAGCAAATGCATGAAAATATAATAAAGCACAGTGTAATGAAACATAGTTAGAAATATGATGCTTATTCTTTATGGTACAAAGGTATTTTATTTTTCTGAGAGCAATAGGAAGATCATCTGGATCTATGGTGATGGGAGCAAAAATCTCAGGCACGAAAGATGATTGGTTTATGGCTAAATTTTGCAGAACCACTGGTCTGTCCTTGAATCTCTGATAAAACTGTAAATGGAAAATAAAGATAGAAATTAACTCAGGAATGACCGAAAGTGCTATGGAAGATATCAAATCTGTTGTAAAAGGAATACAACGGTCTCCTGAAGGAAAGAAATGGGTAGACTTAAAGAATGTAACATCCGCACTGACATAATACTTGCGTGAGTGTGGAATGTAACAACAATAACCTTTTTGAGTATGGAGATAACCAATAAAGCCATACTTCAGAGATCTAGGAGCCAACTTATCTCGATTAGGTTCCAAGTTATGAATAAAAGTGACACACCCAAACACTCGAGGAGATAAGAAAAAGGTATGATATATGTATATGTAATATGGTAAATAGAACTTTGTTATTTAATACAGATGATGGCATGCGATTAATTAGATAACATGCAGTAAGAACGATATCTGCCTAATACTGTTTAGGGACATGAATATTGAACATGAGAGTTTGAGCCACATCTAAAATGTGTCGATGTTTGCAATTGGCTATACCATTTTGTTGAGAGGTATGGACACAACGGGTTTGATGAATCATATCACGATCAATATAGAAACTATTCACAGAAGATTGAGTATACTCTAAAGCATTATCAGAACACCAAATTTTGATACGTTTATCAAACTGAACATAGACTTCATTATAAAAGGCAGATAACACATTTGGAAACTCAGATATTTCTTTCATTAAATAACACCAAGTAATTCTAGAATAATCATCAATAAAAATAACAAAATACTAAAATTCTTTTGGACTTTTCACTCTAGACGGACCCCAAATATCAGAATGAACAAGATCAAAAGACTCAAATTGATGACTGTCACTACGACGAGGGAAGGAACTACGGTGATGCTTGCCTAACCGACAAGCCTCACATTCAAGACTAGAAACATGACTCAAACTGGGAACAACTTGACGCAACTTAGCCAAAGACGGATGACCCAAACAGTAATGCCACTGCAGCAAAAAAGAAACAGAAGTGAAGGCCTTTTCAGGTAGATCTAAGTAGTACAGTCCATCTTTTTCATGCCCCAAACTAATCATCTGCTTTATCCTAAGGTCCTAAAAAATACACGAATTGGGAGAAAATATCAGAAAATATTGAAGAAATTTGGTTAACTAGCTCACAGATAACAAATTAAATAGAAAATTAGGCACATATAATGAATCAAATAATGATAGTGATTGAGTAGGGTGAATGATATATTTTCCAAGCACAGGATGAGTAGACCCATCAGCCAAGATAATATTATATTTTATGGAACTACGATTATGAAAGAGAGATGTTATACCAGACATCTGAGAGCTTGCTCCTGAGTCGATGACCCAAGAGGTGGATAGTGACTAGGTTACCACAAAAGCAGGATTACTTATATGTGTCATAGTTGCAGTAGGTTGAGAGGTGGTACTAGCAAGCACGTTCAACTTTTGGAGGATTTGTTCAAATGGAGATAAGATATCGGATGTTGAAGTCTGATTGTAACAAGAAGTATCATCTCTGGGAGCATAAGTGGTGACCTAGGACTACAAATTTTTATCATGCACTTGATGTGCATATTCTGGTTTGCCTCATTTGTCCCAACAATAGTCTTTCATATGGCCGAGCATTCCACAATAGTTAAACTTTCGTGATTGACCACGACCACGACCACCACCACCACCACCACCACCACCGTGGCCACCACCACCATCGCGATCACCACCACGACCATTGTCTCTACCACCATGGCATCCTCCTCGAACAAAACTATGATCACTATCTCTACCGCCATGTCCACTACCACGTCCACCACCACGACCAACAGTAATAGAAACTAGGACAGATGAGTCAGTACTCGGCACCACAGAACTCTATCCCAGAAAGGAATGATTGAGACGGAAGAAAGTATCTGCTATCATAGGTAACTGCTCTCCAGCAAGGATTTGAGCTTTATAAGGTTCGAGCGTAGGATCCAAGCTAGCTAGGATAAGTGAAACATAAAACACTTCCTTCTGTCTCCGAGTTTCCTTCAAATCAGTAGTAACAGGATGATATTGAAGCAGTTTCTCCCACAAAGCCTTCTTTGAATCCAGATATTCATTCACAGGCTTTTTATTTTGCTTTGTATTAAAAAATAACTCGTATAACTCATAGATACGGACAATGTTTCGCTTCTGCGAATATGATTCTTCTAGTGTTGCCCAAATATGTTTGCTTGATTCACACCACTGAACATTAGCAGCGATATATGGTTCCATACTATGCCACAACCATGACATAATGTATGCATCTGCACTCATCCAATCTTCATACTCAGCGAAAGTTTCAGGATGTCAAAAACTTTAACTTCTTCATCGCCCTTAACACCACTTTGATAGACTTACCAGGCAAGGTAGTTCTCACCAATTAGTTTCATCGCTGTAATCAAATTTTCTAATTCATCATTATGAATAACAGTAAAAGAAGAACCACCTCCGCTACCACCACCACTATTAACCAAGATAGAAGATTAGGTCCCCACCATACTTGAAGATGCAACAGAAAGATGAGGTCTTTGAAACCCTAGATCTCACAACGAATCTCAACCGACGAAAAATAACCAATTGAGATCTGTAGAAATCCTAGATCTCATAAACGAACCATAAACGACCACGAACAACGAACGACGAACGACGAATCATAAAAAGTAGACAAAAAACAGACAAAAAATAGTTCGATCGGCCCTATCGTGGATGGGATGTATAGTACTTTCAAATATATGCTCTGATACTAAATAAAGTTTGGAGATGGAGAGGAGAAGGAAAAAATAGGAGAAAACATAATATGAGAAAGGAGATTGCAAGGGCCTTAAACCCTAGGTTGCATCTCATGTCTATTTATATTGATATGCAATACACCCTTAATTACTATTATACCCTCATATGATAAATAACAAAATAAAATAACTCTAACACCCTCCCACAAGCAGGAGCATATAGATCAGACATGTCCAGCTTTTTACATAAATCAGAAAATAGACCACGAGCAAGTGGTTTGGTGAGGATATCACCTAATTGATCCTCTGACCGAACATAAGGAGTGATAATCTGTTTCTTCAGCAACAAATCATGAACAAAATGATAATCCACCTCTATATGCTTCGTACACTCATGAAATACCGGGTTACTTATGATAAACATTGTCAACTGATTATTACCATACATCTCCATCGGAATAGGAATCATAATCCCTATTTCATGAAGAAGAGACTGCACCCACATCATCTTAGAAGCTGTATGAGCCATCGTAGGGTACTCGGCCTCTACACTAGAACGGGCCATAATATTCGGCTTCTTACTACGCCATGTGACAAGATTTTCATCCACAAACGTACAATAGCCAGAAGTAGACCTTATTTCACTGCGACAGCCTGTCCAATCAGCATCACTGAACCCAGTCACCGTAATCAATTGGGAAGGTTTGTACAACAAACCCTTTCCAGGTGCACCCTTTAAGTATCGAAGAATACGAGAGATAGCCTCCCAATATTGTTGCTAAAGGGCATGCATAAACTGACTAACTACTCCAATTGCATATGTGATGTCTAGTCGAGTAATAGTAAGATATATAAGTTTGCCAACCAAACGTCTATAATATCCAACATCCTCAAATAACACTCTCCTGTCAGCATCAAGCTTGTCATGATAATCCATAGGAGTCTCAACTGGACGACACTCCAACATTCCAGTCTCAGAGAGCAAGTCTAGAACATACTTGCATTGTGACAGATACGCACCCTTCTTAGATCGAACAATCTCGATTCTAAGAAAATATCGAAGAAGACCCAAATCTTTAGTATAAAACTAAAGACTAAGGTAGGCCTTCAAGTCCACAATCCCAACATGATCACTCCCAGATATAATAATATTATCAACATAAACAATCAACATGATAATACCTGCTGAGAAAGAATGGCAAAATACTGAATGATCTGAAGTGGTGCGCCGAAAGCTATATTGAATGAGAACTGAACTGAACTTCTCAAACCAAGCACAAGGTGACTATTTCAGTCTATATAATGCTTTCTTCAATCGATATACGAGTTTTTTATTTCTTGCTACAATATATCCCGGTGGTTGATCCATATAAATATCCTCATGTAAGTTACCATACAAGAAAGTATTCTTTATGTCCAGCTGATATATAGGCCATTGGTGATTAACCGCCACAGAATAAGAATCTGAACTAAATTCTGTCGAGCCACTGGAGAGAAGTCTCCATATAATCCACAACATATGTCTGAGTATATCCTTTGGCAACCAATCGTGACTTAAGGCACTCAACAGAACCATCTACAACCCACTGTCTGCTTTCCAAAAGGAAGTGATATAAGCTCTTAGGTCTGATTTTGATGTAAATTTTACATCTCCTTATCCATTGCACTTTTCCAACCAAAAGATGGCATAGCCTGTTTGTAAGTTTTGGGAATGGAAATAGAAGACAATGAAACAGCAAATGCATGAAAAGATGATGAAGCACGGTGTAATAAAACATAGTTAGAAATGGGATGCTTATTTTTTATGGTACAAAGGCATTTTTTCTGAGAGCAATAGGAAGATCATCTGGATCTGTGGTGATGGGAGTAGAAATCTCAGGCACGAAAGATGATTGGTTGAGGGCTGAATTCTGCTGAACCACTGGCCTGTTCTTGGATCTCTGATAAACCTATAAATGGGAAATTGAGACATAAATTGATTCAGGAATGACCTGATGTTGTATAAAAGATATCAAATCTGTTGTAAAAGGAATACAACGGTCTCCTGAAGGAAAAAAGGGGTTGACTCAAAGAATGTAACATCTACACTGACATAGCGTGAGTGTGGACTGTAACAACGATAAACTTTTTGAGTACGGGGATAACCAATAAAGCCACACTTCAGAGATCTAGGAGCCAACTTATCTCGATTAGGTTCCAAGTTATGAATAAAAGTGATACACCCAAACACTCGAGGAGATGTGGAAAAAAGGTACTATATCTGTATATAATATGGTAAATAGAACTTTGTTATTTAATACAGATGATGTCATGCGATTAATTAGATAGCATGCAGTAAGAACGATATCTACCCAATACTGTTTAGGGACATGCATATTGAACATGAGAGTTCGAGCCATACCTAAAATGTGTCGATGTTTGCATTCAGCTATACCATTTTATTGAGAGGTGTAGACACAACTAGTTTGATAAATCATACCACGATCAACACAGAAACTGTTCACAGAAGATTGAGTATACTCCAAAGCATTATTAGAATGCAGAATTTTGATACGTTTATTAAACTGACATAGACTTCATTATAAAAGACCGATAACACATTTGGAAACTCAGATCTTTCTTTCATTAAATAATATCAAGTCATTCTGGAATAATCATCAATAAAAATAATAAAATACTGAAATTATTTCGGACTTTTGACTCTAGATGGACCCCAAATATCAGAATGAATAAGATCAAAAGACTCTAATTGATGACTCACACTATGACGAGGGAAGGAACTACGGTGATGCTTGCCTAACTGACAAGCCTCACATTCAAGACTAGAAACATGACTCAAACTAGGAATAACTTGACGCAACTTAGCCAAAGGCGGATGTCCCAAACAATAATGCCACTGCAATGAAGAAGAAACATAAGGGAAGGCCTTTCCAGGTAGATCTAAGTAGTACAGTCCATCTTTTTCATGTATCGAACCAATTATCTTCTTTGTCCTAAGGTCCTGAAAAATATAGGAATTGGGAGAAAATATCACAAAATATTGAAGAGATTAGGTTAACTGGCTCATAGAAAATAAACTAAATAGAAAATTAGGCACATATAATGAATCAAATAATGATAGTGATTGAGTAGGGTGAATGTCACATTTCCCAAGGACAGGACGAGTAGACCCATCAGCCAAGAAAATATTATGTTTCATGGAACTACGATTATGAAAGAGAGATGTTATACCAGACATGTGAGAGCTTACTCCTGAGTCAATGACCGAAGAGGTGGATGGTGACTGGGTTGCCACAAAAGCAGGATTACCAATATGTGTCATGGTTGCAGTAGGTTAGGAGGTGGTACTAGCAAGCACGTTCAACTTTTGGAGGATCAGTTCAAATAGAGATGAGATATCGGACGTTGAAGTCTGATTGTAACCCGAAGTATCATCTCTGGGAGAAGTAGTGGTGACCTGGGACTGCATATTTTTATTATGCACTTGATGTACATATTCTGGTTTGCCCCATTTGTCCCAACAATAGTCTTTCATATGACTGAGTATTCCACAATAGTTACACTTCCGTGGTTGACCACGACTACCACCACCACCGCGGCCACCACCACCACCGCGGTCACCACCACGACCATTGTCTCTACCACCATGGCATCCTCCTCGAACAAAATTACGACCACTATCTCTACCGCCACATCCACTACTACGTCCACCACCACGACCAACAGCACTATAAACTAGGACAGAAGAGTTAGTACTCGGCACCACAGAACTCTGTCCCAGAAAGAAACAATTGAGATGGAAGAAAGTATCAGCCATCGTAGGTAATTGCTCTCCAGCAAGAAGTTGAGTTTTATAAGGTTCGAACGCAGGATCCAAGCCGGCTAGGATAAGTAAAATATGAAACTCTTCCTTCTGTCTCCGAGCTTCTTTCAAATCAGTAGTAACATGATGATATTAAAGAAGTTCCTCCCAAAAAGCCTTCTTTGAAGCCAGATATTCATTCACAGGCTTTTCATTTTGCTTTGTATTAAACAATAACTCATAGATACGGGCAACATTTTGCTTCTACGAATATGATTCTTCCAGAGATGTCCAAATATGTTTGCTTGATTCACACCACTGAATATTAGCAGCGATATGTGGTTCCATACTATGCCACAACCACGACATAACGTATGCATCTACACTCATCCAATCTTCATACTCAGGGAAAGTTTCAGGCGGGGGTTCTTCTGTCAAAAACTTTAACTTCTTCTTCGCCCTGAACACCACTTTGATAAACTTGGACCAGGCAAGGTAGTTCGCACCATTGAGTTTCACCGCTGTAATCAAATTTTGTAATTCATTATTATGAATAACAATAAAAGGAGAACCACCTCCGCTACCACCACCACTATTATCCTCGCTTGAAGATTCGGTCTCCACCATACTTGTAGATACAACAGAAAGACGAGGTCTTTAAAATCCTAGATCTCACAACAAACCTCAACCAACGATAAATAACCAACGGAGATCTGTAGAAACCCTAGATCTCATAAACGAATCACGAACAACGAACGACGAACTGCAAATCATGAAAAGTAGACAAAAACAGACAAAAAATAGTTCAATCGACCCTGTCGTGGATGGGATATATAGTACTTTCAAATATATGCTCTAATACCAAGTAAAGTTTGGAGATGGGGAGGAGAAGGAAAAAAATAGGAGAAAAGAGAATATGTGAAAGGAGATTGCAAGGGCCTTAAACCCTAGGTTGCATCTCATATCTATTTCTATTGATATATAATACACCCACAATTACTATTATACCCTCATATGATAAATAACAAAATAAAATAACTCTAACAATACACATGCATACACACGCACGCACATACACACACACACACAGAGAGAGAGGACACACGCACACACAGAGGACACACATACACATACACACACACACACACACACACACACACACACAGAAGACACATGATACACACACACACACACACACACGCAGAGGAAATATGCACACATGACACGTGATACCCACACACAGAGAAGACACATACACACATAGAGGACACATGATACACACACACAGAGGACACAAACATATACACACATACATATGATAGAGATAGGGGTGTCTCGCCTTCCGTTCGAGTATGAGGAGTATGTCGTGTCAATGTGCCTCTGTGTGTGTCATACGTGTCATCAGCTAGCTAAGAGAGAGAGAGATAAAGCGAGAGAGAGGGTTAGGGTTTACCTAACTGCGCGGAAGGTGGTCGACCGTGGAGAGGATGAGACGCCGGAGGTGGCATCAGTGTGGCACACCGGAGGGGAGCTAGTGTGGAGCCAAAGTGAGTCGTAGGGGGGTCGAAGGGAAGCACGATCGCAAGGGGGCCATAGGATAGCATGATCGCGGGGAGCGGGGTTCAAACTTTTGGGAACTTTGGTAAGGGGGAAATAAAATTTGAACCCTATATGAAAATACTTTAGCGACGTCTCAAACGGACGTCGCTAAACGTCGTAGTAAATATAAATTAACGACGTATTATAAGTCGTCAAACGTCATTATTTTTAAATTTTTAAATAACTTAGTGACTTATATAAAAAGACGTCACTAAATATCGCTGTTTACAAAAAAATGAGCGACGTTCAGCGACTCCTAGCAACATCTATTCCCTCAATACTGAAAGTAGTCGTTGAAAGTCGTTAACCGTTTCTATTTGTGACGTATTACGACATCTTTTTTTGGAGTCGCTAAATTTATGAAAATTATCGACGTTATTTTTTGACGTCGCTAATTGGCCAAATTTTGGTAGTCGGTAGCATCAATCCTCATCCTGACCCGGTGTTCGACCTCTTGAGCTACAACAATGTGATCTTCAAAGTGGGCGTAGGTCTGGTGCTTGTCCTCCAGTTTCTTCAAAATGTCCACTAGGGAAGCAGAAGACTGGGCCACCTTACTAGATTACTCGAAAATAGCCTCCCTTTCTTGACGAGCCTCATGGAGATTGCCCTCAAAGATCTTAAGTTTGTCTTGGAGTTGTACGATCTGCTCGTTAATCTCAGCCATTGTGTGGGTTATACAATCTTCTCGAATAAGGTACGTCATTCCACGGTCGTTCAACTCGTCATGCTTGAGTGCCAGCTTCTTGAAGCCTCTCTCCAGGGCCTCCTTTTTCTTTGCATAGGCAGCCCTCACCTACTCCACATAACTTAAGAGAAGCTCATAATCCTTGGTCACTATGATAGCCATGTCAACCTATTGTGCCCCTTGTAATTCATCCAGACGTTGCTCTACCTCAACCCACTTCTGGAGCAACAAGTCAATTGTCTGCTCAAGGCCAAAAAAAGTTCTCAAAATCTTGACTTGACCCCTGGCGAAATGCTTAGCCCAGGAGAAAGACTTGTTCCGCCCTAGGATGGTTTGAACCCCCTGCTTCAACAGTATGTAGAACCACTTAATGATAATCTTTGAGTATTCTTCCACATCAACAAGGGTGGAAGGAGTCAATGGAGCCACAACAGAAGAGGCTACTACCGGCTGAGAAGTAGGCATAATAATACTAGATGGTCCAGGAAGCGAAACTATAGCTGCGGAACGACGAGCCACCTTGACTACGGCCATTTCCTCTATTATGCCCCGCACCCGGTGTGAGGGTATGACTATGCGGGTACGTCCAGCCTACGCCACAACATCGATGGTAGAACGATGTCTAGGTCAACTATAATATATAATTATCTCACACAATAATGTATAAATCTGTCAATGATATCTCAACTCCATACGGAAGGCAAGATGATAATGATATGAAAATTAATACTCAGTCACAATAAAACTAGAGGAAGATAATGTCACGTATCAAATAGAACAATGGAATCACAAAGTCATGAATAAACCAAATCCAAGTCTAAATAGCCTATCAACAAAGCACAATAAATCTCAAATACAAATAGCATGCCCAATATTTAAACTGGAGACATGTCCAGTACAGAAACTAAGTAAAAAGAACTAAGGTATCTAGTGACACCAGCTATTCCTCCCGGTAATCAATCATTAATATCAGGGCCCATGGTCGCCACTCCCTCCCGCGGTCCATAATACGTCGAACACCAGTCTTCTAAGTTATCGTCTGAAAAATATATCTAGTCAAGGTGGAACGAGCATACCTCAAACAGTAGTTTCAGTTAAATGACAAAGACTATAAAACAGTAATAGTGAGTGCAATACAAGATAAGAATAAATAACTGAATCATAACTCACAGCATCAATATAGAAAAATGGGAAACACAACTATATGACATAGCAGGTAATAAGAATTAAATAGACAGAGCAATAATGAACATCTCAGTAGAAATAAAATAGACATGAAGAAACTACTCATTACGTGCCTTAAAGTATTAGTATTGATATGTGATGGTCTTGGGAACTTGCACAATACGATAGGGCCTGGCTAATCATACGTGAGGCGTATGATTAACACTCGCAGTACTTTCTTTTGCACAGTAAGGGTATGATCACACATCTAGCTAGTACTTTTTTACCCCTGATGTCACAACCCGCACCCGGTATAGGGATGCAAGTAGTGAACAACGCCCATCCTATACCGTAGCATCGACTGTAGAACATTGTTTGGATAATCTATCTATCTAACAATCAAGATATAAATATGCCACCAATGTAATATGAATACTCAATCACAGATCTATAAAATAAAATAAATTGCACGAATATGATAAAAGAATAGAAGAGTCAAAATACAGCTCACAAGACAATAATATCCAATGAGTCAAAGAAATACTAATAATAATGCTGGAGACAAATCTAATACAAAAGAGTCTAACTACTGTGCTACAAGTCCTGGGTTATCTGTCTCAGTCGGGATGAGACCCTCCTAAGCCAAGATCTCTGGCTCTAAGACAACAACATCCTGAGGCCCATAGTGAGTGGGGTACCACTCCTCAGTGTCATCTAGAAAAAATATATCCAGTCAGGAAAGGAGCAAAGTACATCTTTAACAGCAGTTCTAATAAATGATATAAACTATGTAACAGTAAATAGAGCGAATATACAATATACAATATACAGGTACAAGAGATATGCAATAACGGAATACTAGAAATAAATACAAAAATGAGCATCATAGGAATGAACAAGAAATACTACTACTAAGTGAGTGAGTACCAGCTTTAACATGGTAACAGCTTGGGAACATGCACAAGGATAATGGCCTAGTTAATCATATATGCGGTGTATGATCAACACTCACAAGGAACAAGACATGCACAAGGAGGGTATGAACATATATCTACACTAAATACTCTTCCCCCCCCCCCCCCGACTGGTATAGTGGATCCAACCATGGTATGTTATGACACGGGATTTCACAAGAAGGATGCTACTCTTCTCATGAACAACGTCTGTATTTGTACAAGAAGAACAAGGAAACAAGGCTTGCACAAGATACACCATAAATACCAAAAAATAATATCTTACGACGAGATCCAGATATACCAATCTGTGTAACCATCGTGTCAAAAAATCAAGGATATCTACACTAGATACAAGAGACATAGAAGATATCATAAATGAGAAACTATTAGAGAATGTACTTGCCTAAAATTCGGTAAATAATATTAAGGATGTCCGGTACGGTACCTCGAAGACCTTAATATAGAATATTACATCAATACAAGATTTTGAAATAAAAATAAGTTAAACTAGTCAACTTCTAGGTCATAAAGTCATTTCTAAGTCAAAACAGTCAAACTAGATCAACTCTAGGTCAAACTGGTCAAACTTGGTCAAAGTAGCTATTTCTTAGTTGTATGAGTCCATCTC